>OX451740.1:355732378-356249271 GCA_948472305.1 Vicia faba | reverse complement strand
TTGGGTCAAATGTAATATTAATGGAGTAGTTGTCCATCTCCTCCTTAATCTCTTTCTATGGTGGGATCTTTAAGGACGAAAATTCTAATCATTTACAAAGCTTTAGTGCTTTAGGTCTATAGGTGAAGGACTCCGGTCTTTGTAAAATTTATGATTGTAATTTTGGCCATTAAGACTGCTAAGAAGTCAGGTTGGACCAAACTTTAGTTAAAAATTGATTGTGTTCGAGTTGTCAAAGCTTTTTCAAATCATAAATTGGTGTTGTGAAAGATCAAATCTCGTTGACTTGTGTATCGGACGTTCACTCTCCATATTAATTTTTTAATTACATATATTATAAAGATGCCAATTTTTGTGTGGATTTCCTAAGTAACATTGTCTTTAAACGTAACACTATCACTTTTTATAATTTTATCCATTCTAATTCACTTAAAGATTATTTGCTAGACAAGTCTAATACCTTAGATTTCATATTTGTTTTAAAGAGATTAAGATTTGGTCCCCTCTTGTGTTGTTTGTAATCTTCTTTTGTTTTAATATATTTAGGGTGTTTATTAAAAAAACGAATAACTCAACAAATAACTCATTACTTTGATGAGATTGATTACTAGTCTAATTTTTAAAACAATTTTATAAAGTGCTTTCATCTCCATGCTCAAGTCAACAACTGCTTTTAGTCTCCTGCCACTATTAGAATCTAATGTAGTGTTTAAATTGCAAATGCTTGTAGACAGTGTGTTGGAAAGGCATGGTCTAGTGTAAATAATAATAATAATATTGATATTGAAACTAAACTAAAGTGAGTGGATTAACTTTTTAAGAGTGCAAGAAGTGAGCTTTAGAAAGGATTGGAGAATGAGGTTTGTCACTACAAAGTAGAAAGTATATCATTTGGGAATATTATAATATGGAACAAAATATTTTCTAAGAATGCAACCCAAAAGAAGCTTCTTTCGTAGAAACTTTGTTAATGACACTATGCAAAACTTCATAGAAACTTCCTCCACATATTAACAATTCCCCCCCCTATTATATGACCTTGTTTAGATAACATTTTGCAAAGCTACATAGAAACTTCTTCGTTTTAACAACTTACTTTTTATGTTGTCTCTATGATGCTTTTCTATTAAATTTTGACTTCAATGATGTGTTTTCTCTATCAAACAAAATTTGCTTCAATAAATAGAGAATGTTTTATTTCTATTATTAATTATTTTGTTTTCTACTTATTGCACTCTAAAATTTGTCCGCTTCATTTTAATTTTAATTGGTTTATTTTTCATCATTATCGTCATATATATATATATATATATATATATATATATATATATATATATATATATATATATATATATATATATATATATATATATATATATATATATATATATATATATATATATATATATATATATATATATATATATATATATATATATATATATATATATATATATATATATCATTGATTCTATGGTTATGGATCAAGGCATTTCTATTAAGCTTCGTCAAGTTACAAAAGATGTTAATTTCATCAGTCAATGCGTTCAAATCGTTCTCCAGGCTATATGATCATTGGATAGTCAAGTCCTCACTATGACAAGTTCTCATGTGTTCCTGCACGCCTCGAGTTGCAGAGAAAATCAAGTGTTTCAGTCGATTAGAAACAGTTTGAGCAAAAAAGCAGTATTTCACAGCGTAACTTCAAAAATTCATAACTTTCGTCCGGAGAAGTATTTTTAAGTGCTTCAGGCGTAAGAACCGTCTTGGCACTTTCTACAGTTTATATGTTCGGATCCAGAGTCAATTCTTTGAGGAGGATCTCCAAATATTCAGATATGCTAAAGTTTGGATATGTAGGTTTACTGTTCTACGGATGATCAAAAATTTGTAACTTGTGGTTGGAGAATTGTATGTGAGTGGTTATTTGAGCATTAAACCTGTCTTAACGTCCTTTATATTTTGTATATTCGAGTCGAGAACCAATTCTTTGAGGAAGATTTTCAAAAGCACAAAATACTTGAAATCACAATATACAGTGGATTTGTTGGTTCACTAGTTTTCAGATGCTTAGAAATTCGTAACTTCTGACCAAAAAATCATTTGTGGTTGGTTCTCGGAGGTCCCGAAGATTGGGAGCTCAAATGTCGTTACTTATCGACTATGATGAGAAAGAAATATCATCTGATTCAAGATTTGATTCAGAGGCCAAACAACAGGATGACCGAAAACCAATTTGAAGAGTCCAAAGCATGGAGCCAGAAATACTTGGGACATGGTCCTCCCAGTCACCTATAGTTCGAAGGTAATTCTCAGCATTATTGAGTTTTTATCTGTTGATAAGATCATCGCCAGATTTGTTGGACGGGATCTTTATGATGTTTGACTGTATTCATATTGAAGATATTTTGTGTGAACTCAGTTTTGAGATATTTTTTTGTATGGATGGCTTATTTCTATGATATGAGTAGTCTCTTTCTTTAATGATGATTTGCTTATATCTTGTTGCCTTTTATTCTTGATGAAAAATCTAGAATTTTCCTGGAAATGACTAACATATCATGTATATCATTCATATTATGCATTACAGGTTTATTCAGACCAGATTTCTTATCTTTTGATTCTGATTTTTCTTAGCAGAATTCTACGGGACGACTACTCATCAATATTCTACTAGAGGAAATCTACCATGTCAGATGGAACAGGTATAGACAGAGCTAGCTGAAGTGAGGGCCCAGATGGCCAATCAAATGACCTAGTTTATGGAGGTCATTACTAATGTGAACAGGAGGCAAGACGAACTCATGAATCTTGTTGACAATATTCAGAGGAACCAAGGCGATAATGGAAATAAGGGTTTATACGAAGATAATTCTATCAGGCTCGACAATAACTATCATGAAAACATTCAGGGGTAGCCTCGCCCGGACCCCTATAATCCATTTCATCAGCGAGGCTTACATGACAACCGTGGTCGCTTTCCACCACCACCCGACTCCCATCTCCTTGATGAAAGAGAGGATCATCATAATAGAAGATATTACTAGATGTCAGAATTTGATCATGATAGTAATGAAGACCGATATTCTATGCATAATTCTGAACCAGGTTTTCATACTGAGGACAGGAAGTATCGTATGCTGGAAGAGCGCTTGAAAGTTTTTGAAGGGAAGGGTGTCCTTAGGATAGATGCAAATGATCTAGGTTTGGTACCAGGAGTGAGGGTTCCTCCTAAATTTAAACCCTTGTGTTTGAAAAATATGATGTGTTTACCTCTCCAAAGACTCATGCTAGGGCATACTACTTAAAATGCCAATTCACACTAAAGATGAAGGTTTGCTGATTCACTACTTTCAGGACAGCCTAAATGGGGCAACCTTAGAGTGGTATATGAAGTTGGAGAGGTCTTACATCTGATGCTGGAGGGATTTGGATGAAGCTTTCATTAAGCATTATCAGTACAACATCGATATGGCACTGAATCGTACTCAATTACAGAGTTTGACACAAGGTCAAAATGAATCCTTCAAAGAATATGCTCAGAAATGGTGAGAATTGGCGGCAAGAGTTCAACCTGTATTAATGGAAGAAGAGATTATTGATATATTCATGGGCATATTACATAAACCTTACTATGACCAAATGATTTGTAGTACTTCTTCTAGATTTTCTGAGTTGGTAATGGCAGAGAAAAGAATTGAAGTTGACTTAAAGATGGGCATAATTCAAATTGGGAGTTCTGGTGGCTCCTCAAGAAGAAATAGCAAAAGACTGTTTGTTTCTTAACCCAAAAATAAAGAAGGTGAGACGATTCCTATTTATCCCCAAAGGGGAAGAGGTAGAAGTCAGCAACCTGATTAAATCAACGTTGTTTATATCCCTATCAATGTTCCTCAATAGTAGATACAACAAACCACTCCTCGTCAGGACAATAATATTCAACACCAAATACAGCCAAGAAGATTCGATCCTTTGCCCATAAGCTATTTGAAGGCACTCCAGCATTTGCTTGAGTTGAAATCGGTCACCCTGAGAAATATGTTGGCACTTTCTGAGAGGCTCCCAGCTAACTATGATGCCAATGCCAGGTACAAATTCCATTTTGGTGGCGTGGGCCATAATATCAAAAAAATGCATGCCTTGAAAAATAAGATACAAGACTTGTTGGATGTTAAGGCTATTGAGTTCACTCTTGTTAATGGACCGAATGTAGTTAAACACTCAATGCCTCCACATGGGATTGCTGAAGTGAATGATATTGATGGAAACAATTAAATATTGAACTTGATTATGGATGTAGATCAGGTGACTACTCCACTGCCGTTTATGAAAAGGTAATTGATTGATAATGCTATCTTCTTGGGCCGTGCTCCGGATTGTTACAAATGCAGAGAACAACCAAAAGGTTAAGATGACTTAAGGGCTGGTATTTAATTATTGATTGATGATCGTTCCCTTTAATTTGACAGAACTCTAAAATATATGAAGGTTACTAAAAGAGACATCACCGTGATCTATATTCCTTATACTCCGGCACATATTCCAAGTTGGCATCGATCTTGACTTCTTTCTTATCTGCCTCAGTACCCAAGTTTATCACCTCTACCGAATCCCCGTGCGGTTGGATGGCCTTTTCCTCTTGTATTAGGAGTTTGGCGAGTTCTCCAGATATCTCACAATCTTCTTCACCTTTGTCTTCGTCTTGATAGATTGGATTTTCGAAGTCATAAATGGCAATAGTAGAATTATTGTCAATGAGATCCGAAGTGGATGTAGATCTGCAAATGTGTGTGTGTGTGTGTGTGTGTGTGTGTGTGTGTGTGCATGTAAGGTCACATGGATATTTTTTTGAAAATGCAGTAAAATAAAAGAAAGACAAATAGCATAAAATTTGAATGCAAAATCGTCAAATGTTTTCATTAAGTGAGCATATGATAAATGAAATGACAAACCCTTAACAAATGGACCATTGTGCCCCGGGCCAGGCACATGGTTTAAAGTAATTGTTTTGAAGGAAATTATACAGACAAAGTTCTTAAAGCAATAAAAACAAGAAATAGCAATTACTCCTGGTCGAAGGAGATTGAGATGAAGTCTTTGGCCTTCCAGTTGTTAAGTCCACCGTCAGCAGTTGGGAATACCCAGTCTTCAAAGTCACCATTACTATCAGTGTCTTCCAGAGCATTGGCTTCATTGTTGCTAATACGGAGAGGTGGTCCACCAGCACGAGCACGTCGAACCTCTTTTTGAGCCTTTAAAGTAAAACCCAATTCAAATTTGTCAGATTTGTAGGGTATGTCAGTAAGTTGTCCCCAGATAGTGCATCCTCCATCTTCTACAACAACCCTAGCATCCTTCAGGGAAGCCATTATTGGTGTGCCTTTAGAGATTTCAGGAGTAGCAGGAGTAGCAACAACAACCATTTGAGGGATTAACTCAAATGCTTGACAGGGGTTTCAATGAATTCGCCATCGATTTCAACGTATTTGAAATAATCCAAATGACTGACCATATATTCTTCCTCTCCACAGACTGTGACAACCTTCACTTTCGCTGGGTATTTCAGCATTTGATGTAATGTAGAGGTAACCGCACCTGCCCCATGAATCCATGGGCGTCAGAGTAAACATGAATAGGCCAGGTGAATATCCATTACATAGAAAGTTGGATTGAAGACTTGAGATCCTACCTTGATCGGGAGATCAACCTCTCCATGGACCATCCTCTTTGACCCATCGAAGGCTCTTACCATAATATTGCTACGTTTCAGCACCAACCCATCACAATCCAGTCTATCCAAAGCACCTTTAGGTAAAACATTGAGGGAGGACCCAGTATCTACCAATACATGCGCCAGAGTGGTGCCTTTGCATTCAATAGAGACGTGGACATCCTTGTTGTGATTCTTCCCCGCTAGAGTTAAATCTGCATTAGAAAATCCTAAGCCATTATCAGTAGTTAGGCTTGTAACACAATTCTCAAATTGATCAACAGTGGTCTCTTGAGGTACATGGGCATTCTTCAAGAATTTCAGTAGAGCTTGGGCATGTGCTTCAGAGCATAACAACAAGGACATCATGGATATTTTTGAGGGTCTCTTCCCCAATTGTTCAACTATTTCGTAGTTACTTTTTTGGATGATCTTTAGAATTTATTCCATCTCTTGTCTAGATGGGTCTTCAATTGTCACTTCTTTTGAGGGTGCCTCCGTCAGGGCAGGCTCAATAACTTTCTCTTTACCTCGGGTATCAGTAGTTGGTCTAGCAGCAGGAATACGAACAGGTGTTGTTGTAGTTGTTGGAGGAGAGATCTTCGGATATAAGACCCTTCTTGTCCTAGTGACCTTACTAGTTCCAGTAATGTTTGTAATTTCAGGCTCTTCATTTTCAATAATCCATGACTCTTGCTTGACGCCATGATAATAAACTTCTTCCCTATAGTTCCATGGTAGTGCTTTGTCAGATGAATATGGGACTGGCCCCGGTGTAGTGATGATTAAGGGAGCCACTCTTGGCTCAGCAGGGATCCTTATAGGGTCTTTAGAGGTGATCCTAATAGGATTGTTGGAGATTGTGATTATGGAAACATCTTGAGGTAAACTTTTTACGGACGAAGTTTTCTCGAACATAATTTCATGGCTATCAATCATACATTGGATACCTTTCCTCATCCATATAAAACCATTAGTTTGGGAAGCACAATGGTAACAATTTTCAAGGAATCCAGGAAATAAATCGGCACTTAGCAAATTCTTCTTAACGGTCAATAATGGAGTAGTCAAATCATCAAAAGTGGAGACAAATGAGGCATCGTCAATAGCATTAACACCTTTACCATGACTGGGCATGGAAGCAGTAATGACATTAAAGGTTTGTGGAGGGTCAAACTCGATCACCTTGTTATTAATTAAATCCTGTATCTTGTTCTTCAACGCCCAACAGTTGTTGGTGTCATGGCTGGGACTATTTGAATTATGGGCACATTTCACATTCAGGTTATATTTGGGAGAGGCAGTATTGGGATTTGGAGGAGGGTCTCGCAGTGTTACCAAATATGCCTTCAACAGATGTTGTCAAGCTTGAGACAATGACATGTTGATTCTAGTGAATTTCCTTCTTGGGACATCGGGCCTTTGCTGATTGTTTGATTGTTATGGTCGTTGAACTGGGATTGGATTTGAAATTAATATAACTCATACTGATTAGTGATAATCATTCTTGATACGACTCCTTTGTCCATACACAACATTAATTTCCTTCTTACCAATAAATGGTTTCTTTACAGCAGTAGAGGTTGAGGCCATGGGGATCTTTCCACTTTTGATTCCACTTTCAACTTGTTCACCAGTCATAATCAACTCAATAAACCCTGACGAAGAACTCCCAGTCAGCAAATTAAAGAATGGACCAATCAAGGTACCCATAAACATGTCCACTAATTCTCTGTCAGTCAACGGGGGTTGCACCCTTCCAGCCAAATCCCTCCATTTTTGAGCATACTCCTTAAAGCCTTCATTTGAACCCATTGTCATATTTTGTAATTGCACGCGAGTTGGTGCAAGATCGGAATTGTATTGGTATTGTGTGTAGAAGGCAACAACCAGATTCTCCAATGTTTGGATATTAGTCCCCTCAAGTTGATAGAACCACTCCAACTGTGTCCCAGATAAGCTTTCTTGGAAGAAGTGTACTCATAACTTTCTATTGGCGGTGTGTGGTTGAATTTTGTGGCCATAAACCTCAGATGCATCATTGGACAGGAGACACAATCGTATTTTTCAAAGACATAAACTTTAAATTTGCGGGGAATAACCACCCCATAGACCAGACCTAAGTCTCCAAACTTCCAAACCATGCACTGTTTGGATCTTTACAGCCTTAATTCGGTCTTCCAGCTGCTTGTATTTCTCATCCTCCAGTGGATACTGCTCTTTGGAGTAGTCTTCTTCCTCAGTAATCTGGTTATTTCCACCCCTAGATCTAGTGCTTCTAACCTCCTCTACTTGGTTGTCTTCATCCTCAGAAGAAGTCTCTTCTATTTGAGCCAGTCGGGTGGGCCCCTTGAACCTTCTTCCCATGTTAAGTATAACAACCCTCTTCTTGGTTTTATTCTTGGTTTTCTTCTTGGTGGCAAGGAGTGTCACCATATCTTGTTGACCTTTAGCTAGGATGAGGAGAGTCTATTGGAACTCTGTGTGTTCAGTTTGCAGATCTTTGACGGTTTGCTCTAAAGCCATCTTATACTGAAATAAACAGTAGAAAGATGAGGAAACCTGTATCGAAAAACCTGCTTATGATATAATGCATACTATGTGGATGCAATGTTTCCAAGGACCTTAAGGAATTTAAATTTACTAGTAAAAAAGGAAACAAACACAACAATTGTATTAATAAATTCAAGATTACAATTGTCCCTTGGGCTTACAATGAAAAATAAAAAAGGGTGTCAAAAGACAACAAAATAGACTTCTAAAACAAAAGACTCAAATTTCCCACGGACGCTTCCTCTTTGGTGCAATGTATGCATTCAGGCTTTTATCATCGTGAGGTTGCCTTGTGAGCTCCAACACTTTCTTCTCGCTTGTGTAGAATCTAGTTTCAAAGGTGTCTCATTTCCCCTTGAGTTGAATCCATGATCTCTGTAATTCCTCGAAGTCGATAGGCATGTGTGGATGTAGAATGGTGTAAGGAA
This sequence comes from Vicia faba, assembly GCA_948472305.1. Lineage (NCBI taxonomy): Eukaryota > Viridiplantae > Streptophyta > Magnoliopsida > Fabales > Fabaceae > Vicia > Vicia faba. The sequence goes on along the minus strand of OX451740.1, from coordinate 356,240,580 downwards.
TATCTCCCTCGGAAACAGGCTCCACAACTATTGGTAAGATAGCTGGATAAGCCATCACGAGACTTTGTGCACGAGCTTGTACCCATTTGAGATAAGGCTCAAGAGGGGTGGAATTCTTATGCCCCAAAGTCTTGCTATCAACCTTGTTCACCATGCCCCAAGCTCGTACAAACTGTAAGTGTTTGTTGGTAGCAATTTTGGTAAAATAATGACTTGCTAATGTTTTTCTAATGTCTTAACATTTGTAGCAAAACTGTTTTGAATGATGTCAAAGCAAATGTCTTGACATCTGCCTATTAAACTGATCTCAACCCAAAATCAGTTAAGTCTTCTGTTTCCTGAATTCCAGTATTCTATAATTCAGGATTCGTGAACTACAGGTTGCGAAAAATATGGAGGAATATTTTTCAAATTGCATAATTATATCTTGGCCTATTTTTATGGAAATATTCAAAGGATTTGAATTTTTTTTCAAGCCCAGCCCAAAGCTGCGCATATATAATGACTTGCTTCCTTATTCAAAGACAAGCAATTTTTTGAAGAAGAATAATTTCTTTCTGATTAGAAGTTTAGGCTTGTTATTTGTAATACACTCTAAGTATTAGTTTAAATACTTGAGTTGTTATTTGGGTTGTTAATAGTGTATCATTCATAAGCTTTTAAGCATTAAATGATTGAAGTGTTTCAAACTTATTAATTTTGTAAGTGATTGAAGGGATTTGAGGATGGCCTCATACCTAGGTGAGTCTTAGGTAGAAGTTTATCTTGGGTAGTGATTAAGTGATTAGATCGTAAACTGGTTGTTTATTGAGAGTCTATGAATTGATACTATTTAGTGAACTTGTCCCTGGCTTGGTAGCCCCCAGAGTAGGTGTTGTTGTACACTAAACTGGGTGAACAATCTCTTGTGTTTTTATTTCTTTTGATTTTACTGCACCTTACTTGCAAACAGATATTTGCGTCGTGACATCTCTTTTGAAATCACATATCTGATACCAGAATTTCAATTGGTATCAGAGCAGGCATCCTGCTCTTTATCTGGGTGAGATTCAGGGAAGATACTTTTTGGTACTATGGACAAGGAAGGAGGATTTGTGAATAGACCGCCCATTCTTGATGGAAGCAATTATGACTATTGGAAACCATGCATGGTTACCTTTCTAAAGTCCTTAGACAACAGAGCTTGGAAGGCTGTTTTAAGAGGATGGAAACACCCTGTCAAATTGGGAGAAAATGGAGAACCTATTTCTGAATTAAAACTAGAAGAAGATTGGTCTAAGGAAGAAGATGAAATTGCTCTTGGAAATTCTAAAGCCTTGAATGTTATATTTGTAACGCGGTGGGAGAATTGACTTGGGTATTTTGCGTTTGATCGCAAATGTTGCGGATAGCAAGAGTTGCCACCGACTTTTTTATCCAAAAGGAAAGAATGAAAAGAACAGGAAAGATCTTTGAGATTGTTTTCTTGAGTTCGGGTGGTAGATTATGAAAAGGGAAGGTATTAGCATCTTTTCTTTTGTAGTTATCTACGGGCTCTTAGTTGCTTGCTAGATCACTTGATTTTGTTTGAAAATGTGCTTTGTGTAGTTTTTGAAAGTATTTTTGAAAACGTCTTTGTAATGGTTCTCGTTTCTATCAGAACACGTACAAAGTGTTGTTTGGAAAATAGTTTAAAGAAGTGTTTGTGGAGTGTGTTTTTGAAAGTGATTTTAAAAAAAAGGTGTCTTTGTAATGGCTCTCGTTTCTATAAGAACGCGTACAAAGTGTTTATCTTTTGAAAATGTTTCAAGTTTGTAAGATGTTTTGGAAGTGTTGGTGTTTGTTTTGAAAATAGCAAGGATGTTTTGGTTTGGAAATGAGCAAGCAACTAGGAACATTCTACCTACTCAAAAGTCTTTCTTGTTTATTTCCTCTTTCCGTTGACATTGCTATCTTACCATTGATTTGGTAAGAAACCCTATCTTTAGATGTAAAAAGAGACGGGCATGGGTCATCGTATAGCCATGATAGCAATGTTGTGAGATATCTTAGCATTTTCTTTAAGGGACTAAGATCATTTTTGAAAGGCAACTTTGATAGCGTCATTGAGGGACTATGATCTTGTATTTTTGATTGCTTTTTTGCTAAGATATCCCACATGCATAACATGGTCATTTTCATAAGGCAACAAAGTGGATTTACCTTAAGGGTGTAATGTGCAAGTGTATTGATTTACATGTATTGTTTTATCTTTGAATTAGGCTTTTCTAAACATTGATTTTATCTTCCCATACAAATCCTAATTACTAGCATTTATATATAAAACATTAAATTACGGAAAATAAAAATACTAAGCTATTACATCATTAGGGGATGGGGTGTACAAATTTACAAATGGGGAAATTGCAAGAAAATTAATTCTAAATAATTATTACAACCATATTAAATATTGTACAAAACTAAAAAAATAAAATTTGCAAGAACGTAAATGGGAAAAGAAATGATTTTTGTTTGGATTTTTATGAAAGGGTTTTAATCTTGACCTAATTAAGAAAATAATTAATGAAAATGAACTAAAATTAGAACCTAAATTAATTAACAAAGAATAATAAGTTAAAAATGATTTTTTAGGGTTTTTCATGAAAAGACTTTGAATAATAAAAATAATATTAATTAATTAAAATACCTAAGTTTTAAATTAATTTTAATTAAGAAAATAAAATAATTTAGTCATTAATCCTAAGCCTAAATATTAATTCATAAAAAAAAATAGAAATTAATTTTCTAAGAAAATTGTTTTTGTTCTTTTTAATTTTTATAAAGAGAAATAAAATATAAATGAGTGTAAAATAATAAAATAAATATTTTTGGATTTATTAATAATAATAATAATATTAATAATAAAAATAATAAAATGAAAATATGAAAGTGAAATAAACTAAAAGATAAAAATAAAATAAAATAAAGAAATAAATGACCAGGGGGGTGCTGAAGCAAGGCAGGGAGTTAGTAAAAGAATAAATGATCAGGCCCAAGTTGGAGGGGCCCAGGCGTGTGTTTGTGACAAAAAAAGAATGAAATGTGAAAAATGGAAAAAAGGTAGTGCGCTGGGTGTTGAATCCACGCCCTCTTGGTTACCAACGCGCTGCCTTACCACTGGGGTGACTATACGTCCGTTAACATTGGCACAAAAATAAATATATAACATAAAACTTGCCCTAATTGTACTTCATCTTCAACCTCCAGCCAAAGGATCTGTAACTTTCTCATTCTTCAACCATTTTCAAAAATGTAAACATGAAACTTGTGTATTTTTTCACCACAAATCCAACCATATAATTTAATTAAGCTAACATTCAAAGATGAGGATGAATTTATGAAACTACCAAATTCTGAGCTAAATGTTTCAGCAAGTTTAAACTCAAAATTCTCCAAGCTCAAGCAACATAAATGAAATCTATGGACATGTATAGTTTCAGGGCAATGGTATCTACATTCTATCTACACAAATGTAAGCCTAACAATGCCTAAATAATGAGATAGAAGTTCAAGAAAAATACCTCAAAACTGGAAATCATGAAATGAGTTTGAGCTTGTTTCAAGTGATGGTGATGATCAGGTTAGCTTCCTTGGAACTCTATGAAGCTAATGCAATGGCTGGCTTGAGCTGAAAATGGCTAGAATGGTCTGGAGAAGTCTAACTATGATGCTTTGTTTTTGAACTTGGAAATGGGTGAAGATGGTGTTACAGTCATGTAACAGGGATATGGATGGCTTATGTATGATGCTTGGAAGCTTTTGGAAGCAAAAGGCCAAGAAACGCACGAGTGAAATGGAAGTTTGAAGTTCTTGGTCAGAATATGCAACAATGGTGGTTTATGATGCAGTTCTGAGTTTTGGTGAGTTTTGGGGCTTGTGTATTCGTCTGTTTTGATGCAAACAAACTTGTGCATAAGTAAGGAAAAGGTTCTAGCACTTGAGAGGGTCAGAAGTACAAGATATAGACTTATGGCTATGTGTTGTACCCCAAAATTTTCCCTCCCATTTTTCATAGAAAGCACAACCCTAGGGTTTCTCAGATATTTAAGATTGGCTCAGGAATCGATCAGACAGATTTTCTCCTATGGCAGTAAATCAGGAATTAGGGGTTTTCTCGCATTTCTCAGAAGAAATTGAGTTCTCAGAAATTCAATTGATTTTTATATGTTTTCATTCTCTCTCAAATTTACTGAAAAAAGGCAGTGTTTGTTTGATCCAGGTTAACCAGATAATTTGCATCTTTTAAAAAACATTCGCTTTTTTTATGGAATAAACATTTGCTTGTTTTTGGAATACACAATGCGTGTTTTGATTGGAATACAGTTGCAAGATTACAGAGTTATTGGATTGCTTGGAGTTTAAGTTATCTTGGTTGGAATTATTGGAATACAATTTCAATTATCTTAACCAGGAATATTAAGAATCAGTGAAGACACAAAGAGAGAATTACAAGTCACTAACAGTAATGGATTTTATTGAACATCAGATTATCTCATAAAGACTTTTTCATTTATTTCAAAAATTGTTACAATACAATTTATTATTTAAATGCTTTAAGTTTTACAACTTATTGTATTTAGAAAATGAATTAGTACAATTGTTTGAGTATTTCTCTCTAAATTACAAAGAAAAAATCTAAGCCTAAGGATGACTAAGCTTCCATTGCTCCCATGCTCGCCAAAGAATCTCTTGCTTCCTCTTCTTTGCCACCATCCAGTTTGCGCTCACATGAAAGAAAGACAGAAAAATAATTAGCACAGTTAATTGGATATGAGTAAGAATTTTCAAAAAAAAAAAAGAAAATTGTGTTCATCATTAAAGTTTGCCATTTGGAATCAGAGGGCTATTTTTAATTCATCACGTTTTTATTTTTCTCTTTGCAAATCACAAGAAGATTATTCTTCTTGGTTCACAAAAAGAAAAATAAAAATGCAAGCAAAGTACAAATAAAACTGCAGCATGCTGTCCAAACAGCATAAACAAGCAAACAAGGCCCAATGGCTAAACAATGCAGCATGGCAAGTAACTAAACAATGCAGCATGGCAAGTAACTAGACAAGTACAATGCAACAAACTAGACAACAGCAGGAAAGAAGAAAGTACAGCAGTATGGTAAACCAAAACAACAAGCAAGGGGCTTGTTTCAATAGCCTTTCATCATTTTCCAGAATTTATGCAAAATTTTCAGAAAAAACAGAGAAAAAGCATTTTGCTTTTATCATTGAGAGAGGAGAGAGAGGAAAGAAATCACCTAATTTGTTGGAATTGCACAAAAAGGTACAACTTTGCTACTCTGCCCAAAAACCATCACAAGTTACATAAAGTAAGTTGTAAAACAAAAGCAACTAGGATATAACAGTAGGAAAAAACTGCAAGAGGGGAGGAGAACATTTTATACAACTCAGAATTTTTTGTCAAACTAAAAAAAAATCCAAGACTGCCATCTTCCTCAACCAACCTTCAACTATAACCAAAACAAAAAAAGCATTCAAATCCCAAAACTGCAGAAAAATCCAAACCTGCATAACCATTCTAAAACACCAAACCTGTAACCCAGTCCAAAACATACAAAAATCTGTAGCAAACTGTCAATACACCAACAACCTTCAACAGTTCAAAAACCAGTTCTCAAACCAAAGAACTGTCAAAAGGCATCAGGGCTGCAAAGCCATTTTCAACAACTAGCAAAAACTCCCAAACTCCCAAAGCCTAACCAAACTGTACAACAACAAAACCATAAGAAATCAAAAACCTCAAACTGTCAAACCAGAACAGTTCAAAAATCCTTCAACCTCCAAAACCATTTCAACAAACATAACCATCAAAAGCATCCAAGTCCAAACAGTTAAAAACAAAACTGTAATAAACAGGACAAAACCAAGAAAACAAAAAGCTTGCAAACTGTCAACAAAAACATTGACAAAGATTCAAGCTTGTAACTCATTTCCAACACTCAAAACCTCCAAACCTGTAAACAAAATCAGAAAACATTCAAAAACCTGCATAACAAACCTCCCAACAACAGAAATCCCAAGCCTGTTAACCAAATATACTAAGCAAACTCACAAAACTCAGAACCAAAGATACCAAATTGTAACTCAGTTCAATCACAAAACATTCAAACAGTCCAATATCCTCATCAATCTTCAACAGTTCAAAAACCAGTAAACCATCAAAGACATTCAAATCATCAAACTATCAAAACAGTCTAAGCAAAACTGTCAAAAATCAGTATCCAAACCAACAAAGGCACAATAACATCCAACAGTCAGAAGTACAATACCATCATCATTCAAGGTTCAAGGGACAGAAAGAAACCCAGAAGCATCATCATCATCATCATCATTCAAGGTTCAAGGGACAAAAAGAGGTTACCATAGGCGCATGTTCTTCACATCATCATTTCTCCCCCTTCATTTCCAGCTACCAAGGAGCATCATCAACCCCATCTCACTGTCCTTTTCCATTTCGCAAAAGTCCTAACGGTACGTTTCTTTTCAAACCATTTCCTGCACCTCAATAAGCAATAAAATGGATTAACGAGCAAAACATGAACAAAACATAAAAAAAACCAACGAAACTGTTAAGCCAAAAGCAGAATCGTACCTTTCAAGAAGCAAAAACGTTGGCGCTTAGGATGTGAGAGAGAGGGTGCTCTGGCAACTTGAGGGTGAGGGGAAATCAGATCAAATGCGTCTCAAACCATTTAGAGAGTTTCATTTCAAACTTAGGCATTTCCAGAAAAAATGTAAACCGAGTTGAATCAAAGAGGGACAGGGACGAAGAGAGACGTTCAGAGATGGAAAGATGAACGAATAGGGACGATTGAGTGAGGAAGATGAACGAGAGAAAAAGTGAGAGAGACGAAACAGAGCGGCGCTGCTGTGAGGGGAACCACAAACCCTAATTCCTTTGTCTACCCTAATCAGAAATTAGATAACAATGTATTGGGCCGTTTTTGTTCTCAATTCTTCTCAAGCCCACGTAATTGCTAAACACCCCCCTCATCTGGCCTTGTTTCTTTCAGCAATAACAATGCACCTTTGGGCCTAACACCTTCAAATATCCTAAGCCAATTTTTTCCTTCAAACTTGTTTTTTTTATTTGTTTTGAAAATTATTAATTAAACATAGTTTGCTTCTATACATTTTATTTTAAGTCCTAGAAATCTTTTTTTACTATTTTCTTCTTTTATAACTTTTTTTAATTTGTTACATTTAATAAAATACCAAAAAAATCAAGAATTAGTTTAGTTAATTTTCTTTCTTTAAACGTTTCTTTCAAAATTAGTAAAATATAAAGAATAATAATAATAAAAATTTTAATCTTTTTTTTTAGAATAGATCTTATTTCTCTCTTTTCATGTAAATACATGCACTTCATACTTTATTGATTTCTTTATTTCATAATTTGTCATAGTTTTATATTAAATCCCACAACAATTCGATTTGGTTGTAATATTTGGACATTGCTATTTTTATGTGACTCATCCCCATTTGTAACAGTTGTACCCCCATTCCCGGATACTTTTGTAATAACTTAGAATTTTAATTCCCGCAATTTATTGTTTTCTATATACTGTGTAGTAATTAGGCATGTATGGCAAGATTCAAAAATCAATCGCTAGATGACCTAATCCAAGAATAAATAACTTGAAATCAACACACTTCTCACACAAGCACCTCTAGGGTTTCACCCACTTGTTACCTTAAAAATGACCATGGTATGCATGCTAGGTATCTTGGCAAAACAAATTAAAACAAAAAGATCATAGTCCCTCGATGACGCTATCTTGGTTGCCTATACAAAAATGATCTAGACCCTAAAAAAACTTGCTAAGATACTTAGCACTATTACTATCATGGTCATACGATGACCCACGCCTGTCCCGTTTAACATCCAAACACAAGGTTGTTTACCAAATACAATGTAAAACAACAATGTCAAAGGGTTAAAAATATGTAGGAAAGATCTTTGATTAGGGTAGACAACTCCTAGTTACTTGATCAAACTTGCAAAACATCTTTGCTATTTTCAAAAACACATCACAACACAATTTCAAAACATTTTCCCAAACAAACTTTCAAACATTGAAACATTTTTCAAAAGACAAACACCTTTGTATATATTCAAACAAGAATCATTACAAAGGTTGCCTAAACAAAGACCTATTTTCAAAACATTTTCAAAACCACACACAAAAGCACCATTTCAAACAATTTAAAAGCAAAAGCAAGTGATCTAAACAAGTAACTAAGAGCCTATGGAAAACCATGGATGAAAAGGGTGCTAGCACCTTCCCTTTTCATAATATACCCCCTGAACCCAAGAAAACATCTCAAAGGTCTTTCTTGTGCTTTTTGACCTTTCCTTTGGATAAAATAAAAAGTCGGTGGCGACTCTTGCTAAACCGAAACATTTGTGAACACAAACGCAAAACCTCTAGTCAGTTCTCCCACCGCATCACACTATGTTACTTGATTTTGAAGAAAAGTGGGAATATGGTTTCAAGGCATAGTACAAGCATGGCCTGAGTTCAAAGAGGCTTTAGACAAGTTTATTTTGGGTTATAGGTTGTGTGTGATTATAAGCAAACAAGTGCAAAGCTCAAGAACCGATTTTGTGCATAAAAGCTACTTTTCCAAAATGGCAATGTGCACTTTCTTCCCAAATTGGCATTAAGCATGGGCAATGCATTGAATGCTTAGATTAAAGCCTCTAACAGCTGTGCAAACATTTAATTATGGAGTTCCAAAAAATTTTGAGGCCTGCAAAGAAAATATTGTGCATCCTAGCATGGATTTGCATTCTTGTTCATCATGAAATTTTGCCTTGTAAAACAACTTGAAACCCTAACTTCTGGCCTTCGATTCTCCTTGCTCACAAATGATCTCAAGGAGTTATTGGACATTTTAGAAAGCTTGTAATGTTCTATACAACCACTATTTGAATCACTTTTGCAAAATCCAAATGGAACCATATGAAACTTGGCTCAGAAGTTAGGTCAAAATCCTGACCAAAATGCTCAAAATTTCAACTAAGTATTTTAGCTTCATGACCATAATTTCATGGATTAATAACTTGAGATCCAAGCATTTTTAGGAGGAGTTGTGTAAAGAAATGTTTTAGATATCATTGAGATCTACAACTTTCATGTTTAAAGTTTCCTTTTAATCATCTTGCATCATAGTGAAAAATTAGCTCAAAGTTGTGAAAAAATATGAAGTTTTCAACACTTAGAAAAATTTCTAAGTTTGGAAACTTTTGACTTTTCAAAATGAAATCTTGACCTTTTGATTTCTTGATGAACAAGTGTCAATTTTTGACATGTTTTGATGAATTGTGATCTTTGACACTTGATTTTGACCAAAAAGTCAAAGTTTGACTTTTCAGTGTACAGTTGACTTTTGATCAGTTGACTGAAAATCAACTATCAATCAAATGACCTTGAGCAATATTTTAAGTCATACCATTAGGTCTAAATGATGCAATTGAATCCTTGAGATCAAGTTTCCAACCAATCAATCATTTGCTAGGTCAAAAATCAGAAATTGCCCTTTCTCAATCAAAACCCTAATTTTGACCATTTTGCCCTTTTGATGGTCTGATCAAATTTCTTGAGGAATTATGGTCCAAACTTGATCAAATGACATATAGGAGTTCACAATGTTGATATGGATAAAAATTTATGAAGTTTGACTGTAAATTGACCACAATTGACTTTTCCCCCAATACAACTGACTTTTAGGTCAACTGATCATTGACTGAGCAAATATGTGATCCAAGACTTGAAATTTGAAATGAGAAATCTTAAGGGTCCATAATGATCCATGAAATTCATATGAGGCAATAAAAGTTCAATTATCCTTGTGCAATCACAAACCCTAATTCCAGTCATCAGTGCTTAAGGAGGTGTCTTGAGCTGATCAACCCTTGAGCAGTCTTGAACCAAAGGAGATCTTGTAAGAAAATACTTGATAAATGAGAGAGAAAATTTTGGGGTACAACAATATTCAATGGAATTGACAATAATATTTTCATATTGGTGAATACTTGTGAAGTTACTAAGGATGCATGGAGAATTCTTCAATCTACTCATGAAGGCACGTCTAAAGTTAAGATGTCAAGACTTCAGCTGCTCACCACGAAATTTGAGAATTTAAAGATGAAATATGATGAAAGTATAAATGACTTCCATATGAACATCCTTGAAATTGCTAATGCCTCCAGTGCTGTAGCAGAAACAACCTTAATGGCACTGACTCCCGGTTCATGCTTGGGCATTGGTGCAGTTATGACGTTGGGGGTCTTGGGAGGAACAAACTCAATCTCCTTTGCCTCAATAAGATCTTGCACTTTATTTTTTAGAGCCCAACAATCGTTTGTATCATGCCCCGGACTTTAGGAATGGTAGGCACATCGAGAATTTGGATTATAGTGGGGAGATGCAGTATTGGGATTCTTAGGAGCTTCCTTTAGAGTCGCCAGTTTGGACTTTAACAGGTGTGGAAAAACCTGGGATAAGGTCATGTTGGTCTACGTGAGTTGTCTTTTCGGAGTATATGGTCTTCGCTGATTGTTTAGTTGTTGATTTGATGCAGGATTGAAGATTATAACAGCCCCTACCGTCGAACGATGTTCAGTTTTTCTTTGATTTCTCTAGCCATAAGCAGCACTGACCTCCTTCTTTCCAGTGAAGAGTTTCTTCATTGTACTTGAGGATGCATCCCTCTGAATCTTACCAATCTTAATACCAGCTTCCACTGGCTCACAAATCAATATCAGCTCAGTAAACCTAACTGAAGAGCTTCCAATAAGATAGTTGAAAAATGGACCGGATAAAGTGCTTAAGAACATGTCTACCAACTCTCTATCAGACATAGGAGGCTGGACTCTTCCCGCAAGGTCTCTCCACTTTAGGACATAATCTTTGAAACCCTCACCTGAACCCATAGACATACTTTACAATAGTGTACGGGTTTGAGCGAGGTCAGTGTTATATTGGTACTTCTTGTAAAAAGCAGCATCCAGGTCTTCCCAATTACGAATGTTGGTTCCCTCCAACTGATAGAACCATTCCAACTGCGTCCTGACAAACTTTCCTAGAAGAAATGTACCCACAGATTCCTATCAGTAGTGTGGGGTTGAATCTTCCTGACATATGATCTTAAGTGCATCTTAGGACAGGAGACGTCGTCGTACTTAGAAAATGTGGGGACCTTGAATTTCTGCAGGATGACCACCCTTGAGACCAGTCCTAGCTCTTCAAAATTCATCCCGGGTACCCTCTGGATCTCCAAAGCATTGAGATGATCCTCCAACTGTTTATATTTATCATCAGCAGGAGGATATTGTTCCTTAGAGTAGTCATCCTCTTCTTCATCAGTTCCGGGGTTATTATTTTCTTTTGTTGGCTTATCTTCTTGATTGTCCCCCTCATTGATGGGGTTGCGAAATCTAGAGCTCGCTTAGCCGATCCTCTGAACCTTCTTCCCATATTCAAAACACCAACTGGTTTCTTTGCCTTCTTTGTCCTCTATTTGATGATAAGAGCTTTCAGATCTTCTTTCCCCTTAGCCAGAGCCAAGAACATTTGTTGGAACTGAGCATTTTGAGCTTGAAGGTCCTTTACTGTTTGTTCAAGAGCCATTTCTTTTGCTGAAATAAACAGCGAAAAGAATAAGAAATCTGTCTCGAAATACCTGCTTATGCAATGAAATGCATGATATGCTTATGCAATATTTTCAAGGACTTTTATAATTTTAAATTTGCTTAGACAAAGAGATAACAACCATTAATTGCATTCATAAGTTTAAATGATTAAAATAATGCCTCTTGGGCCTACAATGGAAGAAACAAAGATAAAAAAAACTCCCAAATCAAATAGGACCCGGGCTTCCCATGAGCGCATCCTCTTTGGTGCAATGTAGGCATTTAAACTCTGTTTTTCATGCAGTTGTCTTGTAAGCTCCAAAACCTTCTTCTCACTTGCGTAGAACTGGGTTTCAAAGGTGTCTCGTTCATCTTCGAGAGTTGTTGGCATGTCAGAATAGTATGAGGTACATCTGTCTCGACAATAGTTTCCATGATGATAGGTAGGATGGCGGGGTAAGGCATCGTGAGATTTTGAGCGCGTGCTCGCACACACTTAAGATAAGGCTTCAAAGGGATGGAGTTATTATGTCCCAATGTCTTGCTATCCACTCTGTTCACTATTCCCCAAGCTCGAATGAACCTCTGATGGTACCCTTGGACATCTTTCTCATAGTCGAATGCAATTCCCTAAACCAGTGCATCACGAGGACCATCCCTCCTAGCATACCCAAGCTGTCGTAATGCCAAACAAGGGTTATAAGTGATTCCTCCCCTAATTCCTAGGAGAGGGACATTATAGAATTCCTCACAGCGATCAATGATGGTAACGTCTTCCACAGATCGATGGCACTAGTGAATATCTGAATGCGTGAGAGACATCAACCTATTAGACCACCTCATGCCTCGCTCGTTCTTCAACACAGATCAGGGTAGGTGTGAAATAAACCACCTAGCCAACAGAGGAGTGCAACACATGAGGGTTCCTATTCTCTTTACGACGTGAGTCTGAAAAGAATGCAGAATGTCTCCAAGTAAAGTAGGCACCGGATTACGAGACATGAAAACTTTGACCGCATTCATGTCTATGAGTTGGTATGAATTAGGGAACAATACCATTCCATAGATGAGAAGGGCCAACACCTCTTCAAAGTCTTGTAATTCCAAAGTATCCCAAAAACGGCGAGCTTTCTCAAACAAAAACTTGGCTAGAAACCCTTTGACACGTCTTCTTGTTTCCCAATTTTTCACAACATCGGACCGTTGTAAATATAGGGATTGAGCGATCTCCTCAGGCTTTAGGTATCTTTCCATACCTTTGAAGGGTAATTGATTGAGAATAGGCACACCCAATAACTGAGAAAACTCTTCCATAGTAGGCACCAACTGGTAATCGGGAAATGTAAAGCAATGATGTAAAGGGTCAAAGAACTAAAAGAGAACTTTCACCATATCTTCATCAGGGCTTGAGGTGACCAAACTGAGGAGTCTACCATGTCTTTTAGTGAATGGGGAATTCTCAGGAACCCTTGATGCAAACTCTTTGAGTTGAGGAGGCACCGTTACGTGGTTGACTTGGATAGTATTTCTGTGAATGGGAGTGATATTCTACAAAACAGACACAAAGATAAGTCCTAAAAGTCCTTGAAATGGTTAGTGTGACATACCATGTTATGATGTTATGATGTTATGTAAAAAAAAAAATATACAAGCATAAAAACAGATCCTTAGGTTTAGGCTTGCATGGATTCCATAGGTAAGTACCCTCTTGAAGTATGGTTGATTCAACTTGTCCTAGAAAGTAACCTGGTTCTAGGGGATCTCAATATCACTGATCTTTCTTCACCGGGCATTGTTTCAGCGTAAGCCTCTTTATTGGCGATCGAAATATCCCGGAAGTCAGATCTCAATGAGTGTAGTATCGAGTATCAACCAACTTCGGACTGCACCAAAGCCGACTATCTCACTACTTCCTAATGGCCAAGTTGTTCAATTAAAGGTTCTAAGTTCAGTTGGTGCTTCATGACACTATACAGAGGCCCCGTATTCTCCTTGACTACTCAAGGGCTACCTGTACCAATAAATGTGTCACACAAACGTAGCTATCGTTTCAACCGTGTCGGTATACCCTGCACAGCCCCCACGATTTATTGCTGCTTACCTAAAAGGTGCCCCAGATCCGAGTGTAGGATCTTTACAAGTAAACCCAAGCAAAACCTCAAAGTTAAAGCAAACAAAACACACAATGAAAGCAAATATAGAATGAACTAAACTCTAAGGCAACCCCACTTTATAAGTGTCCCCAGCAGAGTCACTGATTCTGTGATACGGTGGCAGAACCAACTGTTATACTGGTTTTGCGTTTGTGTTTGCAAATGTTGCGGTAAGCAAGATTCACCACTGACTTTTATTTTATCCAACAAAGGAAATGGTGAAAAGAACAGAAAAAGACCTTTCGAGAGTTTTCTGAGTAAGGGGGTAGATTATGGAAAGGGAAGGTGTTAGCACCCTTTCTATCCGTAGTTTTCTACGGGCTCTTAGATGCTTAGCTCATTTTTGAAATACCTTGTGTTTTTGTGTGTTTTTGAAAAGTATTTTGAAATGCCTTAGTGCGGAGATTTGCTTCATGATAACTCTTGTATCAGTCCTCAAGAGTGTTGATAAAGCATTTTTGAAAAGGTTTTTGAAAATTGTTTTGTGTAAGTGTAAAAAAGTTTATTTTTTGAGCAAGCATCTAGGAACTATCTACTTTACTCAAAAGGGTCGTTATTTTCCTCCTTTCCTTTAGACAGTGCTAGCCTACTATTAGTGAGTAGGTAGCCCTAGTCGTTTGGATGTTTGAGGGACATTCGAAGGGACGTTTTATAGTCACAAAGGCAACTGGGCAAGAAACCTTAGTATCTACCCTAGGGTTTTAAGATCATTGTTTACCGAGGCAACGTCGAGAGGGTCATCGAGGGACTTATGATCTTTTTAAACCGGAGGGTAGCCACTAAAATCTCTCACGTTTCGAGAGTTGTGACTATTTTTCTGAAAGCAACCAGAGTGGGAGTACCCTAGAGGTGCGCATGTGCAAGTGTGTTTGTTTTCAGTTATTTTTGTCTTGTGTTAAGTTTTATAGAGTTGGTTTTAACTCTTGCCATACAATCCTATTAATCATACATCTAAACAGTTCAAATATGTACAGGAAATAAAATATGGGAATTTAAATCTACGCTATTACAAAGCTTCAGAGAGGGGGATTATTACAAGTCAAAAAACTTGGGAAAAATAAAGAAAACCGGTAAAAGAGTCCTAGTTAATTTCTATTACATCCCATGAGCAAGTACATTAATATGAAAATAAAGAAAGCAAAAAATGCGCGCGAATTGAAAATAACGTCTAATCCTAAACGAAAGGAAATATTTTTGTTTTTTTGTTTTGTTTCTATTTTGGGAAAATGATTTAATTAAAATCCTAAGTCTATTTAGTTTTAATTTTAAGAGAAATGTTAAAGTAATTAATTAATTAGTTAACAAAATTAATTTTAATTATAAAAGACTAGACCTAATTTTGGTTATTTTTTATATAATTATTTTGCTAAGTAAATAAAACAAAACAAATAAAAATAAATAAGTTAATAAAAACAAAACAAAATTTAAATGGACCAGGACAGTGAATGAAACTAGGGGGTGAGACTTGAAATTCGTTGGGCCTAAGTCTGAGGAGAGGCCCAGGCTGCCAATGGGCTCAATGGGAAGATCCTCAAGAGAGTCCATGGTGAGGCTGTGCGCTCAGGACATTGGATCTGGATCAGATGTACATCTGATGACATAAATTTGGTGGTGTATGGTATGCGTGCGTAGCATGGAAGCATTGAATATGCAAATATTATGTTAGAAAAATAAAATTGCAAGGCCTGGGTATCGAACCCAGGCCCTTCCTCTCAATTCAAATCCCCTCTAATTCGAACTTCCTAAGTTCGAATCTGGGTTTGTTTTGTCCTGAAATGGCCTACATCATGAGTTTCGAAGGTAATCAGATTCGAAGGCCATAACAATAGTCTCCTGAAATTTGGGCACTGCAACTTACATGTATCACGTTAAATTATTCATAAAAGCAAAACAATAATAACACTAATATGCAAACAAAAATGGGTTTAAATCAGAGATTGAATGAGTTTGAGATTGGAAATTCTTTTTACCAAACGAAGGTGCTTCGATGTGCAGTTCTGGGCGTGGGATGGCTTCCTGGAAGTCTCAGGAGGACGAATTTGATATTCGTTTGGACTGATGGAGTTTGCAAGAACTTTTCGAATTTGGCAACTTAATGAAGGTTTAAAGAATTTGGTGTGATTCTTGTATAGGCAACATGCGTTGTAGGCGAAATGTCCCTGTGGGCAATCAGTCTGTCCTTTTGCTTGCACTCTAGTTATATACTTATAGGGGTTTGATGGGACAAGGAAATGGGGAAATAAACATGGCATTAAGGACCAGCTGTTGTACCCCAATTTTCCCCCCTAAGATCCCTTCATCATACCATGTTGATTCACTCACAACAAGATCACACAAGGGTTCTTGGTTCCCCTGCCTACTTTGAGCTTTGCTCCTTTTGAGGAATTACCAAGCACCTTGACTTATGTTCCTTTTGTGATCATGAATATTATTTTGTTTTATTCATTTAAACTAATAAAATGCAATGTTGGTTTGTCTTGCTTGTTATCCATGAAGGTGAAGGGCAATGAGATTTAACAAATTACTCCATAGGTTCATGAGTCTATTTCCATGCCCTAGCCAATAAAAGCTTGAGAAGTTCAAACCTTATCATTGAAGTTGTTTTGGAATAAATGGTATGGCAAGTTTTATTTTGGTTCACCACATTTCAAAGTTATCAAGATTTGTTTAAAAGTACAAGGGATTGATTGGAGAAGCTGTTATGTTTGGACAAGGCCTTGTTCATATTGGTCACAAGGGCATAGTTCTCTCAAATTTTAAGACATGGAAGTGGTTTTGGTGGATAAGAGTTCTCATTGTCATCCTCAACAACTTCTATCCACAAATCAAGAATATTGGTACAAGAAGTTTGTTCAAACTTGTCAAAGTTCCTCAAGGCATTTTCTTGATCTAGAAGCTAGGGTTTTAAACTTCAAAGGAGTATATCTTGCTCATCTTTTGGTATTTTTGAATGATTCTAAAGACATCCTTCTCTTCAAAGGGTTATCAATAAATCACTTCAAAATTTCCAAGGATTTTTCATGTGGAAGAACCATGATGAAGAAGAAAGATTTAAAGCCCTTTAGATGAATCCCCAATTTTACATAAGTAACTTCAATTGACCATAACTTGGTCAATTTTCATCAACTTGGGTCCATTCTTTTTCCATAGTGATCTTGAAGATTTGAAATTTATGACTTATTTTATGTGAAAAGTGGGGAAATGTATGAAAGTTTCCTTAAATATGCAAAAGAATATAGGTCATTTCATGATTTTTGGCCAACTTCAACAAGTCATAACTTGCTCAATTTTTGGAGATTTTGAGTGGTTCAAGTTTCAAAATGTAAATCAAGAGATCTACTTCATTCCATATTTTTTGGTCAAGAGAAAATTCCAAGTGGAAGGCTATGTTTGGATGCAAAAGATTATAGGTCATTTTTAAAAGAAGAATTTGAAATATTTCTAAGTATGGAAAGTCAACCCTTTTCCTTCAACTTTGACTCAATGCAACTTTCAGCTCAAGCATCCATTTGATTCTATTCTTTTTCCATTGCAAAGCTTGTAACCTCATCTTTCTAAAACATCAAGAATCATGCCATAAGACCCCTTGAGTTGGAAATGCCACGGATTTGAATTTGGTAACTTGAAACTGAATTTTCCACAAAGTCAGAATTTTGAAATCCATAATGTGACTTCTAAACACAAGATTTATGCGTGTTTTTGATTTAAACTTGATTATCAAACTTGCCAGAAGTGATTAGCACCCCAAAATGCAAGATTTGGTTGAGTTTTGATGGAAATGAAGTCACACTTTACTCGTGCTCGACCTTCATCCAATTTCCCTTCAAACTTCCTTGTTTCTTCCAATTTACATTCCCATTCACTTCCCTATAAATAGAGGGTCATCCCCCATTCACTTATTCAAGCTTTGAGAGCCAAAAACACCTGCCAAAACCTCACACGAACCCATCTTTTTTGAATTCAGTTTTTGAGATTTAAGCTCCCTTTTCCAAAATTCTTTGCGCATTCATCATCCTTAAGCATCATATAAACTCTCCATCACTTAAACCAATCAAAATGAGCCATAATTCAAGCTACAGAAGTCCAGTTTCAAAGCTTCTTCCTTGAACTTCAAAAAGGTAGAATTCTCCACTATTTGGATCCAAATCAAGCACTAATCTATTCTAATCCTTCTCCTAATTCTAATGTTGCTTAAATTTTTTAAATCTATTGAGAATTGAGAGAGAAATCTCAAATTGAAGGTGCTCGTTATTTTCTGGGTTTTTGATTCATATCTCTCTCCATACCTTATATAAATTTGACGCGATGGTGGTGTTAGAATCGTCTTGAAGAGACGAGTTCAATGATACTAGCCTGTGATTCTAATTTTTCCATTTGCAGGATCTCACAAAATCCCCATTGCAGGGTGTCTGGAGGTTGAAGACGATGACATGTCTCGTCTCAGCCAATGATAGCGTGCCAAACGTTTTAATTTCATTGGTTGCTCTTTTTCTGATCCTATGTGTATCTCACTAAAGTCCATATCAAGCACAGCGCGCCTGCTCCACTAGATCAGCTTACTAACGCGTTTTGACTTTGATCAGATGGTCCACATCTTTTTGGTTTTACTTCATTTTCTGATTTTATATTTTTATTGATTAAATTTTCAAAAATTCATAACTCTTTTATTTTTTATCCAAAAATTATGAAAAAGTTCACAAAAATAATTTAAATTATTTCTGATCTCATGACTATTTTTTCACATTTTTATTTTGATATTTGATATTTTTTGTATTTTTTTGAATGATGTGCTTTCTTTTAATTACTTAAAAAATACTTTCTGACATTTTTTAATTCTGAAAAAATTCATAAAAATTATTTTGCATATTTTTGACTTTCTGAAAATTTTATGGAATTTTATATTGAGGTTTACTATTTTTGACATATTTTCTATTTGTTTGAGCAATTTTAAATAGTTTAAAAATAGTTTCTGACTTTTAAAAATTACCAAAAATTTTATAAAAATATTTGGATCCATTTCTGATCTATATATGGTTTTACTTTTTATTTTTTTGATTAATTTGAACATAGTTGATATTTTTCTCTTTATTTTTTATTTTTAAACATTATTTTTTACCCTTTTGTATATATTAAAATGTGATATTATTTTGTGACTATTTTCTGGTTGATTTTGGGTTAGATTTTGGATCATAAACTTTATTAACACCATTGGATTCATGGTGTTGAATTTAACTCCACAAAACTGAATGAATGATTTTAATAATAGTTTGATTAAAATTTAATTCAAATGTGGTTTGTGTATTTTTTCCCCATCCCTCTTTATCTCATCCCCTTCTTATTGCACTAGGTGTTATTGGAGCATGATCTCTATATCATGTCTCAAAACAAATGGTGCATAAATTGCTATTGACCGGCCTCAAAATAGGTGCGACTTCTATATAAGTCCACTTACGATTGCTTAACATAGCGCTAAATTTAGTCCCGATTCGAATAAATGATCATTCGTGGCCCAAACTTATGATTGCAAGCCCGAGTATGTTAATTTGATCTCTTTAATCCAATAACTTTGAGATTCATTATGTGGAAGCTTTGGTTCTACCAATCCTCTAATGGATCTACAACACCTTTGGTCAACGCGAATCACTTAAACATCATTGATTATTAAATGGTACTTATGAGAATTCCAAATGGATGATATACTTGACAAAAAGCAAATGCAACTTATTGTGTGGAGGCTTTCGTTCTACCAATCCTCTAATGAGTTCCAAATGCAAGTTTCAAGATGGTCATTCAACTAACCACTAATTATTGACTTATTTTTACCTTATAATTTTATTCTTTTTTATGCTTTATATACTATTTACTTTTAGCATTTACATTTCATGCCATTTTCATCTTTGCTCATTTGAGCATTTATTTTCTTGCCATTTTGTACTTTGCTCACTTGAGCTTTTTCTTTTCCTTTCTTAAGATACTTAATAATCAACATAAACCCTAAAAAATCTTTAATGGTACTTGGACTATTTGGCTACTATCCTTGGCATTATGGAGCATGGGACTTTTCTTGGACTTAGGATTAGAAACCTTGGCCTACCTTGGAAACCTTATGATCTTATCTGATTATTTTTGTCTGGAGCTCTTGAGGTTTACCTCAAGATATTGGATTGCTTGTTTGTTTTTGTGTGCAGGTTTTTATGATTATATTCTCTGTTTGTAATCTGGAATTCACCCGTATATAGCCGTTACTCTGCCCAATTTTTATGAATACTTAATACACTTGAAGTTTGGTTCTCTCAAGAGGTATAGTATCTTTGCTTGCTTGATTCCAATCCAAAGAATGAGAATTCTATCTTGGCTCATAATGTCAAGTATTGGCTTTTTGTTGGTTAGATAGTTCTTATCCCTAACTTTTACCTTATGCTTTAGGATAGTCTCTTCTTCTCCTCCCATCTTCTGTAATTTCAAAATCCTCTCCCTCCTTTTGAAAACTCTTCTTGTTTTGAAACTTGAACTATTTTCATAATAAACCTGGACTTATGTCCATGCACTTTGAAAACATTTTCATAAATAAATCTCCAATCAAGTTAATAATACCTTGACATTTTTTGAGAAGACTAAAAGTCAACCAATCTCATTTCAAACCATTTTGCCACTTTGGCTTTTTACCTTTGAAACTTTTCTTAAAAGATTAAACTCTTGTTAATCCTTGTAGTGATGCAAACAACTATACTTCTACAATATATAGTAAAGAGAGATATTTTCCACTTGGGTGTTGAGTGAGGCATTGTTGATTTTGAAATCTAAGCCATATCCTCCACTTTCTCACGATTGTGGGTAGTATGTGTGTTTTCCATACGGACAATGACGATGATGTTTTATCTTATAAAATTAACCAACGCATTTGTGTTTCAAATTTTTAAAAGAGGAACTATGTGTACCTTGATCCCCTATTGCACGAAAGGCGGTACGTAGGCACTAAAGGTTCGCAACCGCGGTGGGTGCAAAATCATAAAAAAATATTTCTTTCCTCACCTCCACCATCCATTTTATATACAACAGTTTTTTTATAGCCAAAATATACAAATTTTACAAAGAGGCTCATGCGGAGTACCGTAGATGTTTAGGGTGCTAATACCTCCCCTTTACATAACCAACCCCCTTACCTTGAATTTTCCCCCCCTCTTTTTGGGTTATTATCTCTTTTCTTATTCCTTTAGAAATAATAAAGCGCGGTGACGATTTTGATTTTGATTTGTATAAAGTCTAGTCAATCCAATGGCTTAGTCTTGAACATTTCTACCACTATAGAAAAATGGAAAATTCACTGGGGAAAGATTGACCACTTGCTGGTCCATCCCTAAGTGAGTTAAGCCTATCCTTGTTTATATCTGTATATATGCTATTGTTGTTTATGTGTTATATGTTATATATATGTTTTGTCTGGATTTTCCTGGTTTTCAGGGTGCTTGGTGATTACTCATAAGTCCTATACCTGGACTTGGGCAAACTTTAAGATAGGACAGGCGGTATAGTTATGTTAACTTTGAGGGAGTAATCTCAAAAAAGGAGGCATGAGATCCCCCACTCAGTGGAGGCCTCTTTGACTATAGTGTCGTTTATCAAGTAATCGGGAAGACGTACTGCTTTCGACCTGGGAGCCTGCTGAAACTGAGGACCGTAGAATACCAAACCCATCTTGGCCTTTAAGGTGTTGTGCAGAAGCTATGACGGAGTAATCCGGAAATAGTTGTCACGCGATACTACGCGCGGACGAGTCTTTCTTGAGAATATTACTAATTACCGAGTTAATTGGGAAGTTGATAATATCCGAAGGAAGGATGTAGACTCTGGGAACCTCTAGAACCTTGTTCGGCAGGTGATAACTTTAGACCAACACCTTATGGGTAGTACCTTCGACCTCATGCTCGTGATGTTGAACCTATGAACCCTATATATGTGATCTTGTGTGTGATTGTTTCATCATGCATCCATGCACTCATAAGCATCTTTTGAAGAAACCATATTTCAAGGGATTTAAAGGTTGACTATTTATGAATATCTCAGGTAATTTTAACCATGGATTCTGGAAAGAGAAAGACTATGAAATACAGTTTCAAGGATCCCAAGATAGATGAGTTGATCAGTCTAATTCCTGAGATCGAGTGTTCTGCATACTTTCAGAAGAAGTATGGATCCATTATCCCTCTCATGAAGCTGAAGATGAAGGAGGGTTTTCTCTCGATAATGGTCTAGTTCTATGATCGGATGTATCATTGCTTTACTTTTCCCGACTATCAATTGATGCCTACACTGGAGGAGTATTCTTATCTATTGGTTTTCCCTGTTACTGATAGTGTTCCTTTTACTGGTTTGGAGGGTGAGCCAAAACCACATGTGATTGCTGCTTTGATTCATCTGGGGAAGTCTGAGGTGGAAACCCATATGACTACCAAAGGAGGGATTAAAGGGTTACCAACTCAGTTCTTATTGGAGAAGGCTTGTTACTTTTCTAGAATGAAGAGTACAAATGCTTTTGAGTCCATCTTTGCTCTACTTGCTTACGGGTTGTTCTTATTTCCTAATGTGGACAAGCTTGTCGACATTAACGCTATCAGGATTTTCATGATTGGAAACCCAGTTCCTACACTATTGGGTGATGCTTATTACTCTATTAATCTTAAGAATTATTATCATGGGGGAATGATTATCTGTTGCACGCCTTTGTTGTACCGGTGGTTTATCTCTCATATGCCTTAGTCTGATGCTTTTTGGGATGTCAAGAAGGAACCCCGTAAGCGCTCTTTGACACTTGGTTCCAGGTCGGCACCCACTTTTAACTCTTTCTTGTCTTCCTCTGTTCCCAAGTTGATGGTTTCTAGCAACTCTTCATGGGGCAGAATAACCCTCTCTTCTTGTTGCAAAAGTCTGGCTAACTCTCCCGGCACTTCACAGTCTTCATCACCTTCGTACTCGACATGATTGACCAAATCTTCAGAGTCACCGAAGGCTAAAGCAGAATAGTCACCCATGGAATCCGGAATGGATAGGTACCTGCATTTTGTGAGTGTGGGTGTGTGTAAGGGATAGCCATCCTTAAAAAAAACAAAATGTAAAAAGAAAGAAAAGGAACACAACAGTTTATAGATGAAAACGTCCAATGATTCATTAAACATGGCATATGATAATGAAGAAATCAAGCTCTTACAAATGGACCTATATGCCCCGAGTAAGGCATAAGGTGAAAATAGTATACGAATTGTTTAGTTATTACATACCAAAATAGGAAATTGTTCAAAGATAAATTACTGGTTGATGAAAGTGATGGGAACAAAGTCCTTTGCTTCCCAGTTGCTTAATCCTCCTTCAACGGTTGGAAAGATCCAATCTTCAAAGTTGTCTTCTTCATCATCATCTTCTAAGGCATTAATTCCATGGTGAGTGATTTTTACGGGTGGTCCTCCAGCCCTAGAGCGACGCACAGCTTTCTAGCCAGCAACAGTAAATCCTAATCCGAACTTGTTCGTCTTGTGAGAAAACTATGGCAATTTCCCTCACACTGTACTCCTTCCTTCTTTAATTACAGCCTCCGCATCTTTGAGGCATGCCATCCTAGACACAGACTTGGAAATGATAGGCTTATCAGTCATTGTCTTTGCAACTGCGACTTCGAGAGGAACCTCTTCAAAATTTTGGAAAGATGTTTCTATGAATTCTCCATCCAACTCCACATAGCGGAAGGAGTTGAGGTGACTTATCATGTACTCTTCCTCACCGTGCACCGTTATAATCTCACCCTGAACTGGATACTTTAACATTTGGTGTAAAGAGGAAGTGACCGCCCCAGCATTGTGGATCCACGGCCTTCCCAACAAGCAAGAATATGAAGGACGGATGTCCATCACATAAAAGGTGGAGTTGAAAATTTCTGTGCCCACTTTGATTGGAATGTCCACTTCTCCATGAACCATCCTCTTAGAACCGTCGAAGGCTCTAACAACAATGTTACTGGGTTTTAGGGTCAATCCTTCGCAGTCCAAACGGTCCAACGCCTTTTTCGGTAGAACATTCAAAGATGAACCGGTATCCACCAAGACATGGGCAAGTGTGGTTCCCCTACATTCTACTGAGACATGCAGCGCGTCGTTGTGCTTCCTTCCCTTAGGGGTCAAATCAGCATCGGAAAAACCAAGACCATTATCAGCAGTAAGGCTAGCCATGCACTTTTGAAACTGGTCAGCCGAAGTTTCTTGAGGTACGAGAGTCGTCTTTAGAAATTTGATTAAGGCCTTAGCATGAGCCTCAGAGCAGAGTAGGAGAGCCAACATGGAGATTTTGGAAGGGGTCTGCCCTAGCTGTTCCACGACATCGTAGTCACTCTTTTTTATTATTTTTAAGATTTCTTCCATCTCTTTCTGGGTGGTCTCGGGGATTACCATAGTCTGAGCCTTCATCCTGACAGGCGCTTCTAGTATCCCCTTACCGTTATTGGAAGTGACATAAGAGGGTCCAGCTTCGGGTACATCAACTTCTTCAATTATCGGGCTTTGTACATATGGCTTGATAGGCACAGAAACTCTCGGGGTCCAAAGACTGCTCGTGGAAGAGCAATCTCCGGAGAGAATATCCTTTCGTTGCGAGTTATATTGCTTGTTCCCGAAATATTCCCTATATCGGGGGTTTTAACATCAGAATTCTCTGGGATTGATTCAATCTGTTTGACACCATGGTAGAAGATTTCTCCTTCGTAGTTCCATGGTATCGTCTTGTTAGATTTATACGGGACAGGCCCCGACATGGTGATTTTTAACGGCATAAACTTAGGATCAGGCGTAATCTTGATAGGCCTTTTGCAGGCCTTGGGAATATTGTCGAAGATGGTTATTATAGAAATGTCATTTGTTGGAGTATCAAAGGTATCAGGAGTAACAGGAGTGGTGGTATCAACAGGGGTCTTTTGAAAAAGGATCTCTTGGGTATCCATCAGGCGTTGGATGCCTGATTTCAACAGTGGGCAGTTAGCTTGCAAGTTTAAACAAAAGTAACAGTCTTTTCCACAGCCTGGGAATATCCCGGCTCTCATCAAATTCAGTTTAATTACTGGTAACGGAGTCAAAAGGTCAGCAACATTGGTAACATGAAGGTCTTCCATAACGGCATGAACATTATGACTGTGCTTCGACATTGGGGCAGAAATCACATTCGGCTTTTCGAGCGCATCGAATTCTACCTCCTTGGCGTCTATTAGGTCTTGGATCTTGTTTTTTAGAGCCCAACAATTGTTGGTATCATGTCCTACACTGTCAGAGTGGTATGCACATTTTGCATTAGAGTGATAATAAGGAGAAGAAGTGTTAGGGTTCTTCGGCGCTTCCTTCAAATTGGTAAGATTCAGCTTTAGCAGATAAGGGAGGACTTGAGCTGGTGTCATGTTGATTCGGGTGAATTGTCGTTGTGGCCTTTCTACCCTTTGCTAATTCCCTCGAGGTTGATCGGTTGAAGAGATTTGGATCATCACAGCCCCCACCGTTGGTCGGCGCTCGATTCTTCCTTGATTTCTTTGATTGTGAACCGCATAAACTTCCTTTTTAGCTGGGAAGGTCTTCTTAATAGCATTGGAAGCGGAGGCATCTTTCTGAATCTTACCACTTTTAATGCCAGCCTCGACTCTTTCACCGGTCAGAAATAATTCAGTGAATCCTGCAAAGGAACTCCCGATTAAATGATTGAAGAAAGGGCCAGATAGGGTCCCTAAAAACATGTCAACCAGCTCTCTATCCAACAATGGTGGCTGCACTCTTCCAGCCAAATCTCGCCACTTCTGGGCATACTCCTTAAATCCCTTATTAGAAGCCATACCCATACTCTGTAGCTGAGTACGAGTAGGCGCTAAATCTGCATTGTATTGGTATTGTCGGTAGAAAGCAACAGCTAAATCTTCCCAATTATGAACATCCAATCTCTCGAGTTGGTAGAACCAGTCCAATTGTGTGTCTGACAAACTGTCTTGGAAACAATGGACCCAAAGATCCTTATCAGATGAGTGGGGTTGGATCTTTCGGACGTAGGATCTCAGATGCATCTTCGGACACGACATACCGTCATACTTAGCAAATGCAGGTACTTTGAACTTGGGAGGGATGATGATCCCCGCGATCAACCCTAGTTCTTCAAAATCTAAACCAGGTACCCTTTGCAACTCCATGGCTGCCAACCGATCCTCAAGATTTTTATACTTATCATCCGCCGGGGGATATTGCTGTTCAGAGTAATCTTCGTCCTCTTCCTCTTCTTCTTCTTCAACTTCAGATTCAGAAGGCATCGCAGTTCCTTTACCTTTACCAACCCCTTCGTCGGACGTTGAGGGAAATTCTAGAACTCTCCTAGCTTGATGCTCAAATCTCCTTCCCATAGTGGCTACCCCAACTCTTTTCTTTTTCTTCCTTTCTGGTTCCTTCTCTTTCTCTAACAGTGCTTTTAAGTCCTCCTGGCCCTTTGCTAAGGTCACGAGGAGTTTCTGGAATTGCGAATTCTGTGCTTGCAGATCCTTAACCGTCTGCTCCAAATCCATCTTGCTGAAATAAACAGCAGAAAGATAAGGAAATCTGGTGTGAAGACCTGTTTATGCATATGATGAATGGTATGTTATTCATGTAATGCATTCAAGGATTCCGAAATTCAAATTTGTTGCAAACAAAAAGAACACGTCATATTAAGAAGGAATTTGTTAGTACATAAATGCCCCATGGGCAAAATATTACAAAATTCTTAATGTAAAAAGACATTGCGCATCCTTTTTGGTGCGATGTATGTGTTGAGAGTCTCCTCTTCATGAAGTCGGCGGGTAAATTCCAAAACCTTTTTCTCACTGGCATAAAAGCTGGCTTCAAAAGTATTCCGTTCCTCCTTGAGTTGGATCCAACTCTTTTGTAATTCCTCCAATGATGTAGGCATGTCAGGATGTAGGAGGGTGTATGGAACCTCTCCTTCCATAACATGCTGTTTGATCACGGGGAGAACGTGAGGGTAAGGCATCATAAGACTCTGGGCGCGGGTTCGTACCCACTTGAGATAAGGCTCAAGGGGGATGGAATTCTTGTGCCCTAGTGTCTTACTATCCACCTTGTTGGGCATCCTACAAGCTCTGATGAACCTTTGTCGAAGTTCTTGCGCATCATTGTCAAAGTCAAAAACTAGGTCAGGAATCAGCATATCATGAGGACCATCCCCCCGGGCATATCTAAAATGTCTTAGAGCTAAACAGGGGTTG
This sequence comes from Vicia faba, assembly GCA_948472305.1. NCBI lineage: Eukaryota > Viridiplantae > Streptophyta > Magnoliopsida > Fabales > Fabaceae > Vicia > Vicia faba. The sequence goes on along the minus strand of OX451740.1, from coordinate 356,213,490 downwards.
TAGGTAATGCCTCCCCTAATTCCAAGTAGTGGGACATTAGGGAATTCCCCGTAACGATCAATGATGATGACATTCTCTCTGGATCGAGAACACCAATGAACATCAGAATGTGTGAGGGTCATCAACCGTTGTGACCACCTTAAACCCTGCTCATTCTTCAAAACTGACTGGGGAAGGTGAGAAATAAACCACCTTGATAGAAGAGGAGTACAACACATGAGAACACCTCTTTTCCTCATTGTTCGCGTGTAAAATGAGTGTAGGATGTCCCCAAGCATGTAGGCACAGGATTCCGAGACATGAAAATCTTGACAGCGTTCACATCTATAAGCTGATCAGGGATTGGGAATAAGACCAACCCATAGATGAGAAGTGCTATAATCTCCTCAAAAGCTTGTAGATCTAAAGAATTCCAGCAGTCTTGTGCCTTCTCAAACAGAAACTTTGCCAAGAAACCCTTGATACCACTTCTTGTTTCCCAATGACCTTTGATATCAGATGGTTGCAAGTGTAATGCTTGAGCAACATCTTCAGGATTTGGTTCTTTTTTCCGTACCTTGTAGGGTAGTTGATGAAGAATAGGAATTCTCAGGAGTTGAGAAAATTCCTCCAAAGTAGGCACTAGTTGGTAATCAGGGAATGTGAAACAGTGGTGTAGGGGGTCAAAGAACTGGAAGAGAACTTTCACCATGTCTTCTTCAATGTTGGAGTTGACCAAGTTGAGAAGTCTACCATGTCTTTCACTGAAGAGAGAATTCTATGGAATTTTGGAATTAAGCTCCTTGAGTTGAGGAGGGATTCTCACAAGGTTGACTTGAATTGTTTTCCTGCGAAGAGATTCCATGACCTACAAAACAAGAACAAAGATGAAGATCCAAACCCTTGAAATGGTTAGTGGATGCATATGATTCTTTATGATGTTCATGATGTATGCACAAGTACATGTACAAACAAGTCACACAAAACCCTAGTTTCAGGCTTGCATGAGGTTTCATAGGTAAGTACCCTCTTGATTTTAGTTGGCTCAACCTGTCCTATAAATAGTAATCGGGTTCTAAAGAGCTTAATATCACTGGATTATTTTCTGTGTTCATTCTTTTGGTTTAGCCACTTAACTGGAGACCAAAATATTCCAAGAAAACAATCCTCAATGAGTGTAGTATCGAGTATCTACCAACTTCGGACTGCACCAAAGCCGGTCATCTCACTACCCCTAAAAAAGGCCAAGATGGTCAAGTAAGGTTCTAAGAGTTCATTAGTGCTTCATGACATCACTTAGCGGCCCCGTATTCTCTTTGATTGACTCAAAGGCTACCGATACTCACAAATATGTTGCACTAATATAGCTATTGCTTCAACCATGTCGGTATACCCCGCACAGTTTCCATAACGTATTGCTATTTACCTATGAATGTTTCCCAAAAATTCGGGTAGAGGATTTCAAGCCCAAACAAGAGAACCAAATATAAAGCAAATAAAGCAATCAAGACAAGCATGCAAAGGTGATCTAAACCCTAAGGTTACTCCACTTTTAAAGTAGTCCCCAGCAGAGTCGCTAGTTCTTTGATACGGTGGGAGAACTGACTTGAGGTTTTGCGTTTGTGTTCACAAATGTTTTGGTTTAGCAAGAGTCGCCACCGACTTTTTATTTTATCCTAAGGAAAGGTCAAAAAGCACAGGAAAGACCTTTGAGATGTTTTCTTGGGTTCGGGGAGTAAATTATGAAAAGGGAAGGTGCAAGCACCCTTTTCATCCATGGTTATCCATGGGCTCTTAGTTACTTGTTTAGATCACTTGCTTTGCTTTTCCAATTGTTTGAAATGGTGCTTTGTGTGTGGTTTTGAAAGATGTTTTGAAAACAGGCTATCGTTGTGGCAACCTTTGTAATGATTCTTGTTTGAATGTATACAAAGGTGTTTTTTTCTTTTGAAAAGATTTCAATGTTTAAAAGTTTATTTTGGGAAATGATTTGAAATTGTGTTGTGAAGTGTGTTTGAAAATAGCAAGGATGTTTTTGCAAGCTTTTGATCAAGTAACTAAGAGTTATCTACCCTATTTTACTCAAAGATCTTTCTTATGTTTTTAACCCTTTTAACAGTGTTTCTTCACCATTGTATTTGGTGAACAACCTTGTGTTAGGATGTTAAACGGGACAGGCGCGGGTCATCGTATAGACCATGATAACAATTGTGCTAAGTATTTTTGGCAATTTTCTTAAGAGACTTGATCATTTTTGTTTACGCAACCAAGATAGCGTCATCGAGGGACTATGATCTTTTGTTTTGTTTTTGCTTTACCAAAGTACTCAACATGCATACCATGGCCCATTTTTGAAGGCAACAAGTGGATTGTAACCCTAGGGGTGCAAGTGTGCATTGTGTTTGATTTTCATGCATTTTTGTCTTTGATTAAGTCAAACTATTTATTAATGGGATTTTTGCATACAAACTCTAATTCTGTAATCATGGCATAATTGAAAGCGTAAAAGTGCGAGAATTTAAATTCTAAGCTATTACAACATGATTATGGGAATGGGGGTACAATTTTTGAATAGGGGGTATTTGACAAGAAATATAAACCCTAGTTACTATTACATCCAAATTGAATTTACAATGCAACAATATTTAAATGTACAATATTTAAATATACAAAATAAATAAATATTAAGTAAAATGTATTATGCAAAAGAAGTTTTTATTTGTTTATGTATGTAAAGTATTTTCAATGTGAAGAAAAAAAAAGTATAAAGAAATAAAATAAAAAGATTAATTTTATTGTTTAAGGGATAAACCCTAATTTTCTTTAAGAAAATAAATATGTATTATTTATATACAAGAAATATATTAATATGTAGAAAAATAAAATATATTGAGAAAAAAGTGTTTTTTAGTATAAATGATAATAAAAATAAAAATGTAATGTTTTTGTATTTTTATTCTAAGTATTTAATAAAATAAAAGTATATATATATATATATATATATATATATATATATATATATATATATATATATATATATATATATATATATATATATATATATATATATATATATATATATATATATATATATATATATATATATATATATATATATATATATATATATATATATATATATATATATATATATATATATATATATATATATATATATATTAAATATATTAAGTATGTATAAAATAAAAATAAAATATTTACAAAAATAAATTATATTTTATAATAATATTTTCAGTATGAATGAAATAAAAAATAAAAGTAAAAGTATCATTTACATTATTTTTAAATTTAAACAAATAATAAAAAGTATTAAAAATGTTTTAATGTTAGAAAGAATAGAATAAAATGCCAAATAAATGTAAAAAAAAATGTAAAAATATTTTTAAGCACTTTTTATATTTGGGGATAAATAAATAAAATCAGAAATGAAATTAAAATACAAAAATAACAAAATATAAAGAAATTGGGTCAGGTGGTGTAAAACTGAAAATGGGGGGTGTTAGAAGCAGAAACAAGCCAGCCCAACCCATTTCCACTTCATCTTCTTCCTTGTGACTGAAACACGCGCGCCCTGTATTCAAACTGCTAACTCCTGTATTTGTGATCTTTTGCTAAAACTCAAAACATGAAACTTGTAGAGCATTAAACCACGATTCTAACCATATAAAAAACTTAATCTAACTCTCAAAGACCAAAGAGAATTTCTCTGGCCCTAAAATCTGACCTAGTTTTTTCAGCATGTTCATGGATGAAATTCTCTTAGCACGCTTAATATAAATGAAAACTGAGCATATGTATGGCTTCATGGCAATGAGTACTACATCTTTTATTCACAAACCTAAAACTAAATGTTCCTAAATAGAGAGATAGGAAGTGAGAAAAAACCTGTTTCAGTTGGATTCGAGTAGGACAATGCAGATCTTCTCAACAAGTTTTGAGGTGTCTGGTAGCTTGCCTGAACTTCACTTGATCTTTTCCAATAGCTAGCTTGCCTTGAATGTCCCTGAATCAACCTATAGAAGTCAACCTGCACAAGCTTGAAATGAAAATGGTGAACACTGTAAATGGAGTTACAGTTGGCAATGGAGGTTTGGGATAGCTTGAGTGAGTTGAGTGGAAGGTATTGGAACAAGTTTGAGGCAAAACACACGAGTGGTTTGTGTGATGGATGTGAATCTGCAGGGAGTGCCTTGTTTTGCAAGAAGAATGTGATTTGGTGTTTTGGAAGGCTTGAGGGTTCAACAATTCGTGTTTCTGGCTCAAGGCAATGCAAAAAACTTGTTTGGAATGTTGGCCAGAGTTGAATATATCAGATGCTCAAGTTATGTGATTTTGGCAAGTAGACTTGTTTTGAAAGAAAAGTGTGAAGTGATATGAGGTAGGCCTGTACAGGCTATCTCCAAGCATGCACAAGTTTCTTGTACCTTTGCCTGAGTTTGTGGAACTTGTTTGCTGCAAAGAAAGAGGTCCAAGGCTCAAGAGAAGCAATGTTGACATAAAGTTGCCTTTATGAAAATGGAAGTGCTACCTTTATGCCATAAATGGATTTATTCATTGTGCCAAGCTCCATTGATCAGAACAAGACCAATGTCATTGTATTTGCATTTAATTTTTGAGTGTTGAAGGGTTTAGAGACCTGTAATTAAGTACAAAGCTATTTTGGACAGATTTGCAACTTGTGTCAACATGAAAATGCCATGGATCAAAAGTGAGTTTTTGCCAACTTCAAGCATTCGATTCTCCCTAACCACAAATGTGTTTGAGGAGTTCTTGGACAATTTGGAAAGCTTGCAACATGATATATAATCCATATTTGAAATGCAACTTGAGACTACAAGTGGAACTATGTGAAAAATGGCCAATAAGATGGGTCAAAATCCTGCCTAAACTAGGGCAAAATTTCTCTAGGTTAAAAGTTTTAGGGACCCTTGTTCGAAAAATCATAACTTGAGATCGAAGATTATTTTGAGAAAACTTTGTGAATAAAAGTTGTAGACTTTGTGGAGGACTACAACTTTCATGTTGTAAGTTTTGTTTGAATCCATTTGCATCATGGTGAAAATGTGGGGCAAAGTTAGGAAAAATTAAGAAAATTTCATAACTTAGAAAATTTCCAAGTTATGAAAATTTTCAATTTCAAACCCTAATTTGCAATTTTGGGTTTCTTGATGAACAAGTTTCATAATTTGACAAATCTTGATGAAAAATGACCCTTGGCACTCGATTTTGACCAAAAAGTCAAAGTTTGACTTTTCAGTGTACAATCAAATTTCGATCAGTTGACTGAAAAATTCATCTGTCAATCCCATGCATTTGAGATCTTTTGACCTTGTTGAATAAGTAAAGATGATTCCCTTGAGTCCTTGAGTCCATGGTTGAGCTTAATTTTCCATTGGCTAGGTCAAACAGTCAAAAATTGCCTTTGTACAATCAAAACCCTAAAAATGACCATTTTGCCCTTTTGGTGATCTGATCAAATTTCTTGTGGATTTGTGGTCCAAACTTGATCAAATGGTTCATATAAGTTCATAATGTTGATGTGGGCCAAAATTCATGAGGTTTGACTGTAAATTGGTCATAATTGACTTTTTCCCCAATATAGTTGATTTCTAGGTCAACTGTCCAATTGACTGGGCAAAAATTTGATTCAAGGCTTGAAACTTGGTATGGGTAAACTTATGAGTCCAACATGAAGTATGAAAGTCAATTTGGGCATTTTAAGTCCAAAAATCCATGTGAAAACTCAAACCCTAATTTAGGTCAACAGTGCAAAGAGGTGTCTTGAGCATAGCAAACCCTAGCTTGATCTTGAATTCCAAGAGTCTTGTGATGAGAAATCTTGATAAAACGAGAGGGAAAATTTTGTGGTACAACATTTGCCCCTGTTCAATCTTCTTGAACCTGAAGAGTTAGATTGGCCAGTTTTGCCTTTCGTGACTCGAAGGTAAAAGAGGATTGGACACTAGAGTGCCTGTAAATTTGCACTCGTCAAAATATTGTTGAGGGAATGGGCTTAAAGATGCCATTTGGAGATGGTATAATCTTGCTGGAGATGGGCTTAAAGATGCCATCCAAAATTTGTTTGTTGAAAATCAGCAGAATGAATCATCAGAATGGTATCCGTATTTGGAACGTATCTGAGTTGTATCTAGAGATTGGGTTTGTATGAGCAGGGGAATGGCGTCTGTGTCTAGAGCGTATCCGAGCTGTAACTGTATTTGATTTTTGAATGAATATCAGAATGACTGCCGTGTCTGGAGTGTATCTGTATTCTGAATGGGTAATAGAGAAACATCTGTGTATGGAGCAACTGGGTGGTAGGGATAAGTTCTGAATGAGTGGCATAATGGAAACCGTGTCTGGAGCGTATCTGGACTGTATCTGAAGTTGAGATCTGTATGAGTAGCAGAATGACTTTCGTGTCTGGAGTATATCCGTACTGTAACTGGGATCTGGACAAGTGACAGAATGACTTCCGTGGCGACTGCACTGGGGAGAATCAAACTTCTGGTGTAAGGGCCAGAGTGGAATCCGTGTTTGGAGCGTATCTAGTATGTATTGGATTGCTGAAGTCTGAATGAGTAGTAGAATGACCTTCGTGTCTGGGGTGTATCCACACTGTATCTGAATGATTGTTATTGATAGCCTTTTAATCTTATCCTGAAAAGGGTAAAATGTTAGCTAAAACACAAAGTTATGTTGCATGATATGTATGATGCAATGAAATGTGTTTCATCAATGTTTATAATATATGAATGTAACGGATGTGCATGTAAGCTGAGTGGATGTCTTGCTGAGGAAAATAAATCCTTGATAGCTGGAGACAATGAAATCCTTGACTGCTGCCGGGGAAAGTGAATCCTTGACCGATGCTGAGGATTCTAGAAAATCTTTGATTGTTGAAGATGAGAAATCCTTGCTGACTGCTTGGGGATTAAAGATCTTTGATTGTTGAGAATGAGAAATCATGGGACCACTGCTGGAGATTGAAAATCCTTGGTGACTCGTGGGGATTTAACAAGGGCTTTGACAACTTCTGCGGGGAATGAGAATCCTTCATGACTTTCCTGGGAAATAAGGAAAACTCTGACGACCTTTACCGGGGAATTAAAACCTGGGAGGCTTTAAATGGAGAAATAGGAACTAGAATCCTTGTTCTGTTGGGACATAACTCTGTGGGGAGAGTGGTTATTCTGCTTGGGAAATCAGGAGCTTTGGGTTGTATGCCAAACTACTGGGGAAATATCCTAATTGTGGATAAGACAAAAAATTAATTGTTATCTGGTTAATTCTTAGACTTTTTGAGATAACCTGTTGGGGAAGTTGGTGAAAATTAAATGGTTCCCACTGGGGATTGATAGTTGGAAATTTGACTTCACTAGGGAGGAAGGTTTAGGATATCCTAGCTCCGATGGGGATATGTATTTCAGGGTTTTCGGGCTCCACTGGGGATCGGGAGTATGGAGACTTAACTCTGATGGGAACTTTGAAACTTAACTCCGCTGGGGAATAAAGTTTAGAATACACTAGCTCTGCTGGGGATCTTGAAATTTAAACTCCGCTGGGGATGTATACTCCAAGGTTTTAGCTTTGTTGAGGATCTGAATGACATACTGTAGGGGATTTCTTCTGGAATAGCCTAAAGACGTCTGCCTACCCTTTCAACCCACCAGTAATTATCCTTTCTCATTTTGTTTTATTTGTAAGCAGTGATTATATTCAAATGCATATGCCTATTTAACAAAACATTGGATGTTTTCAAATAAAATATAAGTGTAAAAAGAAAGGAAAGGCAAGCAAATTTTTGCACTTTGAAGTATTTTTGTATTAACTTTTGTAAGTATCTTTGTACAAAGGAGACAGACATCCTAGTAAGATAATGTTGTCGTAAAATTGAGAAAAATTTTATACAAAAGAAAGATGGCTATGTGCAATAATTCCATGGGGTTCCCATTCTGCTATAGCCTTCACAACTCTGAGTATCTTGTCCATTCGTTGCTTCGTCCGCCGATGATTGGATTGATCAGAAGCTTGGAGCTTGTTGGTGAAGAGATTGTCCTTAAAGTGATCCGACGAGACATAGTCATACGCTTTAATTCCCTAATTTTTTCCTGGACCGCCCTTTCGGGTTTTCAGTCCACCGGGAAACCCTTTTTTGCCCAAGTCGCCCTTTCTGGTTTTCAACTTGCCGGGTGTACATATTTTTTTTGTTTATCCCTAATTTTTGCCTGAACCACCCTTTTGGGTTTTCGATTAACCGGGGTGCCCATTTTTGCCCAAGTCGCCCTTTCGGGTTTTCGACTTGTCGGGTCGTTTTATGTGTAGTATCTTTTGACTATGTCTGCGTTCGCAGGGTGCGGCAAGTCGTCGCCGTCCATGGTGGTCAGAATCATTGCCCCACCAGAAAAGATGTTTTTGATTACAAATGGTCCTTCATAAGTAGGAGTCCACTTGCCCCTGGGATCACTTTGCGGCAATATGATCCGCTTGATTACAAGATCTCCGACTTGATATACCTGACGCCTGACTTTCTTGTTGAAAGCCTTGATTATCCGTTTTTGATACGTCTGACCATGACAAGCAGAAGTAAGTTGCTTCTCGTCGATCAAATTAAGTTGGTCAAGCCGGGTCTGAATCCAATCATCTTCACTCAAACCGGCATCCTTCATAATCCTTAAGGAAGGAATCTGAACTTCTATAGGTAAAACATCCTCCATGCCATATACCAAAGAAAAGGGGGTTACCCCCTGTTGAAGTACGCGCCGTGGTACGATATCTGTAACACCCTCTAAAACCCCGAATAAAATTTCGCAAATAATTAAAATTATAATTTCAGAGTACATGTATTAACGAGGATGTCACAATTCTCTTTTAATAAAAACAAGTTCCTGTCATGCATAACATAGAAGCAACTCATACATGTTTACACAGCGGAATAATTTAATTAACAAAACCAATGTTATAATATTTTTAAAATCATCAGGGATTAACACCTGGAAAATACCAACATCATATTATAACAAACATAAGGAAATAAACGAGTCTGAATAAAACAGCTCGACAAACAAACGTTCCCGGAGTTACAACTACCAGAGCATGACCCGGACAATACTTAAACGGAAATAAACTAGAAACAACAAGCCTTCGCCAAGCACCTGAACGAAGCTCCTCAATCTGAAATATTCAACAGTAAGGGTGAGCATCTCAACTATACATTTGATTATACGTTCATAACAATCAATTCAGAAAACCATAAGCATCACCCAAACAGTTAGCATGTTTCATAGTTTACGAAAACCTTTACAATTCATATATTCATGATATATCACTTTTCACATTTATAATTAACATCAAACATCATTAACAATTTAGCAGCAATACATGCATACAATCAATTAAATACAATATTGGAAAATCATTCATTCATGTTATATTCAATATAATGCAACACACCCATGCATGTGGTACCATTTTACCGCCCCATTAAATCTCGGGTCACGGATAACTCACCGTTCCATTATATCGCGGACACGGCTACCACCTCAACGTTCCATTAAATCGCGGACACGTATATTGGCCACCATGTTAATTCCATACAATGGGAATTAACAAATGCAACATGATATGTAAAGTATGTAACACTCAGCATACTATTAACATCAATCAACATATCATGCAACATCAACAACATCAATCATAACAGGATATGGATAGCATGTAATTACTCAGCATACTATTAAACATCAATCATATCAAGTTATATCATAATTCATGCTTGATACATCATCTAAAAGCATGACAATAAAATCCATATAGTGTTGGTATCATAACATACAATCGTTATTCGATACAAGCATCAATCAACACTAGGAAATCAATAAACACATATTCAAAACATGTCAAACACTGCACATCAAAACAGGATCAATCCGTACATAACAGCATGCACAGAAAACAGAGTTTAGAAACCAACACAGGAGGTTTAACACGGGTGCCCGTGTAAATCAACACTGCCCGTGTGGAAATGTGTCAAGAAAACACGTTATTTTACCAATACAAGGGATCAACACGGGTGCCCGTGTGAATCAACACGGCCCGTGTTGAAATGTGCCTGGAAACACATTTTTTTGGCAACACAGTGGATCAACACGGGTGCCCGTGTGAAACAACACGGCCCGTGTTGATGAGCGCGAGCCAGATTTTTCCTGAACCTGCAGCAGCTCAGAACAGCAGCCAAACGCGAAAAATACCAGCCAAAACGCGCATTTCGGTACCTAACGACATCGATTTTGTATAACTCAAAACAACACATCAATTTCATAATTACCAACAATTATCATAGTAACCTTAAAAGTGATTATTCGTCCTTTTGGGGAAATCTGATAACATCAAGGTTATCCCTAGAACACCTAAGGTAAATTCACGATCATACATATATACTCCAAATCCACCATTTGGAACCTAAAATCCCTAATTGATTCATAAAATTGGGAACCTGAACCTTTTCTAACAAGGTTCAATCCTAAGGGTATTGATCCCTAAGAACATCTAACAATTGGGGTTTCTCCCTACGATTATCCAAATCAACCGTACCTAAACCCATAAGCAAAAGTAAATCGAGTAGTAGCCCCCCTTACCTTATCAAATTGCAGCTTGAGTTCTTCGAGCGATGTTCTTCGTTCTTCGTACCTTCAGAGCTCAGCTTCCCAAATATCCCAAATTCTGTGTTATCGTGAATAATGAGAAAAATAACTTGAGTTCCAAAACATATCCTTATTCCTTTTGCACCCCCACTCTTTACTAACAACATCCAAGCCCAATAACTTAAAAACCCAATATTCCTTATTTCTTTTATTTTCTTCAAATATTCCAAATTAAATAATTCTTTTTATTTTATTAATTCTAATAAAATAAATTCCCAATTTAAATAAATCAGATAATTAAAACTGGGGTGTTACAACTCTCCCCCACTAAAAGAGTTTTCGTCCTCGAAAACATACCTTAGACGAACAGTTCCGGATAAGCCTCTTTCATCTGGCTCTCCAGCTCCCAAGTAACATTTCCATCTGCTGGACCTCCCCAAGCAACCTTCACTAATGCTATCTTTTTACCCCTTAACTGTTTCACTTCCCGATCTTCTATCCTCATAGGCAATGTTTCTACTGTCAGGTTATCTCTCACCTGTACATCATCTATTTGGATTACATGAGATGGGTCTGGAATGTATGTCCTCAACTGAGAAACATGAAAAACATCGTGCAAATTCGCAAGTCTCGGAGGTAAAGCAATACGATAAGCAACTTCTCCAACTCTTTCCGTAATCTGAAACGGACCAATAAAACGCGGAGTCAACTTCTTAGATTTCAACGCTCGACCAATACCCGTCATCGGAGTAACTCTCATAAACACATGATCTCCAGCACTGAATTCTAAATTCTTTCTCCTCTTATCATGATAACTTTTCTGACGACTCTGAGAAGCTCTCATCTTCTCTTGAATCAATTTGATCTTTTCCGTAGTCTGCTGAACAATCTCTGGCCCAATTACTGAACTCTCTCCAGATTCATACCAACACAAAGGCGTTCTACACCGTCTACCATACAATGCCTCAAACGGAGCCATACCAATACTCGAATGGTAACTATTGTTATAAGTAAATTCAATCAATGGCAAATAGCTATCCCAAGCTCCACCCTTCTCTAAAACACAAGCACGCAATAAATCTTCTAACGATTGAATCGTCCTCTCCGTCTGTCCATCAGTCTGAGGATGGTAAGCTGAACTCAACCTCAATTTAGTACCCAAAGCCTTCTGCAATCCTTCCCAAAATTTCGAAGTGAACCTCGGATCTCTATCTGACACAATACTAGAAGGAACTCCATGCAAACTCACTATTTTCTCAATGTATAACTGTGCCAATCTCTCCATTGAGTAATCCATGCTCACCGGTATAAAATGAGCAGACTTAGTCAGTCTATCCACAACAACCCATATCGCCTCACAATTCTTAGGAGTCCTCGGCAACCCGGATACAAAATCCATAGAAATACTATCACACTTCCATTCTGGAATAAACATCGGTTGCATAAATCCAGACGGCTTCTGATGCTCAATCTTCGATTTCTGACAGATTAAACATGCATACACAAATTCAGCTATTTCCTTTTTCATTCCCGGCCACCAAAACAATTTCTTCAAATCATGATACATTTTCGTGGCACCCGGATGAATACTCATCCCACTGCGATGTCCTTCCTCTAATATACTCTTCTTGATTTCTGCGACATCAGGAACACAAACTCTATCGCCAAATCTCATAACATCATTCTCATCAATTCTAAACTCACCACCTTGATCTTGGTTGATCAATGTCAATTTATCAACTAGATTAACATCGGATTTCTGCCCGATCCTGATCTCTTCTAGAATACCACTAGTAAGTTTCAACATACCCAAACGAACACACTTCGGAGTACTTTCACAAATTAAACTCAAATCTCGGAGTTGTTCAATTAAATCCAATTCACGAACCATCATCATAGACATATGCAAGGATTTCCTGCTCAAAGCATCTGCAACCACATTTGCCTTACCAGGATGGTAATTCAAACCAAAATCATAATATTTGAGAAATTCCAACCACCTTCTTTGCCTCATATTGAGCTCTTTCTGATCGAAAAGATACTTCAAACTCTTATGATCACTATACACTTCAAATCTCGAACCATACAGATAATGTCTCCACAATTTCAAGACAAACACAACTGCTGCCAACTCTAAGTCATGAGTAGGATAGTTCCTTTCATGAACCTTCAACTGTCTCGAAGCATACGCAACTACCTGTTGATTCTGCATTAAAACACCACCTAATCCCATCAGAGATGCATCACAATAAACCACAAAAGATTCCACCGGATTCGGCAAAAATCAGAATAGGAGCACTAGTCAATCTCCGCTTCAATTCTTGGAAACCTTTCTCACAATCAGAATCCCAAATAAACGCTTGTCCTTTACGAGTCAACCTCGTCAACGGCAATGCTAACTTTGAGAATCCTTCGATAAACTTTCTGTAATAACCTGCAAGACCAAGAAAACTTCTAATTTTAGAAACAGTCTTCGGCGCTTTCCACTGAGATACTGCTTCTACTTTCGTAGGATCCACAGCAATACCATTCTTAGAAATCACATGTCCAAGAAAACTAACTTCATTCAGCCAGAACTCACATTTGGACAACTTTGCATACAACTTCTTATCTTTCAACAACTCTAACACAATTATGAGATGTTCCGCATGTTCTTCGTCATTCTTGGAATAAATCAGAATGTCATCAATAAAAACCATAACAAACTTATCCAGATACGGATGAAAAATCCTATTCATATATTCCATGAAAACACCAGGTGCATTAGTAACTCCGAACGGCATAACAGAATATTCATAATGCCCATACCTCGTTCGAAAAGCAGTCTTTTGAATATCTTCCGCTTTCACACGAATCTGATGATATCCAGATCTCAAGTCAATCTTACTGAATACACTGGCTCCAATTAGCTGATCCATTAGATCATCAATCCTCGGTAAAGGATACCGATTTTTAATGGTTACTTTGTTCAATTGCCTGTAATCAACACACAGTCTCATAGAACCTTCTTTCTTCTTAACCAACAATACCGGAGCACCCCAAGGCGAAACACTTGGACAAATAAACTTCTTCTCCAGTAAATCTTCCAACTGACTCTTCAATTCAGCCAACTCAGACGCAGACATACGATATGGTGCCATCGACACCGGTCTCGTACCAGGAATCAAATCTATAGAGAATTCCACTTCTCTCTCAGGAGGTAACTCACCAACATCATCAGGAAAGACTTCTGGAAAATCACACACCACTGGAAATTCGCTACTCCTGACCTTTCCTGTTGCATCTAACGAAGCAAGTAACATAAACACCTTAGCACCGTCTTCCATTGCTTCTTATACCTGCCTAGCAGTCATAGTCAAATTCTCGACGCCAACTGCCTCTGGGAAAATCACCGTCTTAGCAAAACAGTTCAGATGAACCCGGTTGACTTCCAACCAGTTCATCCCAAGGATAATATCAATTTGTTCAAGCGGTAGGCACACTAAATCCATACCGAAACCTCTACCAAAAATCTCAATAGGACAATTCCTACATACAAGTGAAGTTGTCACTGAACCCGATGCAGGAGTATCAACAACCATGCTACCTCGCATACCAGATATGTCCAGTTTCAACCTCTCAGCACAATCCAAAGAAATGAAAGAATGAGTTGCACCAGTATCAATAATTGCAACTAAAGGTGTGCCATGAATAAAACACGTACCTTTAATCAATCGATCCTCTGGAGTAGTCTCAGATCCAGACAAAGCGAACACTTTTCCACCTGACTGATCCTTCTTAGGCTTAGGACACTGCGGACGAATGTGACCTTCTTCGCCACAATTGTAACAAGTAACAGACTTCCCTTTGCAATTAATAGACAAATGACCAGTCTTTCCACATTTATAGCACTTCTTCTCATCACTCTTGCAATCTCGAATATGATGACCAGACTCACCACACCTGTAGCATCTGATAGGAGCCTTAGAATCTCCCCCACTAGGCCCTTTCCAACCACCTGCTTTCTGGTTACCTCTACCATATGGCTTGCCACAGTCCATACGTTGCTTTCCTCTTTTATCAACAGCCCCACAAGAGTGAGACGACCTAGTCTTGGTAATATCTTCTTCCAAGATCCTGCTACAATCCACCAGGTCAGAAAATCTACGAATACGCTGGTACCTGATTCCCTGCTTAATCTCATCTCGAAGACCATTCTCAAATTTGATACATTTAGAGAATTCTCCAGCCTCATCATTGTTGTAGTGTGCATAATACTTTGCCAGCTCAGTGAACTTAGTAGCATACTCACTAACAGTCAGATTGCCCTGCTTAAGCTCCAAAAACTCAATTTCCTTTCTTCCCCGAACATCTTCAGGAAAGTACCTCCTCAGAAAAGCTCTTCTGAAGTTAGCCCAAGTCAGTGCCTCTCCATCCTGAACCATTTCAGTCCTTGTTGCAACCCACCAGTCGTCGGCCTCTTCTGCCAACATATGCGTACCATATCTGACTTTCAGATCTTCAGCACAATCAATCACACGGAAAATCCTTTCGATTTCCTTCAGCCACTTTTGAGCACCTTCAGGGTCATGTGTACCTTTGAACAACGGAGGATTGTTCCTTTGGAAGTTCCCCAATTGCCTATCAGCACCAATCACGCTTCCATTTGGGTTTCCAGCAAGTACACCAGCTAACACCCCCAAAGCCTCAGCTAGTGCAGCATCATTTCGTCCGTTACCTCTTCCAGCCATATTCCTGAGAATTAAAACATACTCTTCATCAGAATACAGTATCGACAGTGTTACCTTGCACTAGTCGCATACAAAAGGAATGACTGACTCAAGACTCTGGTCGCAACGACCGACTATGCTCTGATACCACTATTGTAACACCCTCTAAAACCCCGAATAAAATTTCGCAAATAATTAAAATTATAATTTCAGAGTACATGTATTAACGAGAATGTCACAATTCTCTTTTAATAAAAACAAGTTCCTGTCATGCATAACATAGAAGCAACTCATACATGTTTACACAGCGGAATAATTTAATTAACAAAACCAATGTTATAATATTTTTAAAATCATCAGGGATTAACACCTGGAAAATACCAACATCATATTATAACAAACATAAGGAAATAAACGAGTCTGACTAAAACAGCTCGACAAACAAACGTTCCCGGAGTTACAACTACCAGAGCATGACCCGGACAATACTTAAACGGAAATAAACTAGAAACAACAAGCCTTCGCCAAGCACCTGAACGAAGCTCCTCAATCTGAAATATTCAACAGTAAGGGTGAGCATCTCAACTATACATTTGATTATACGTTCATAACAATCAATTCAGAAAACCATAAGCATCACCCAAACAGTTAGCATGTTTCATAGTTTACGAAAACCTTTACAATTCATATATTCATGATATATCACTTTTCACATTTATAATTAACATCAAACATCATTAACAATTTAGCAGCAATACATGCATACAATCAATTAAATACAACATTGGAAAATCATCCATTCATGTTATATTCAATATAATGCAACACACCCATGCATGTGGTACCATTTTACCGCCCCATTAAATCTCGGGTCACGGATAACTCACCGTTCCATTATATCGCGGACACGGCTACCACCTCAACGTTCCATTAAATCGCGGACACGTATATTGACCACCATGTTAATTCCACACAATGGGAATTAACAAATGCAACATGATATGTAAAGTATGTAACACTCAGCATACTATTAACATCAATCAACATATCATGCAACATCAACAACATCAATCATAACAGGATATGGATAGCATGTAATCACTCAGCATACTATTAAACATCAATCATATCAAGTTATATCATAATTCATGATTGATACATCATCTAAAAGCATGACAATAAAATCCATATAGTGTTGGTATCATAACATACAATCGTTATTCGATACAAGCATCAATCAACACTAGGAAATCAATAAACACATATTCAAAACATGTCAAACACTGCACATCAAAACAGGATCAATCCGTACATAACAGCATGCACAGAAAACAGATTTTAGAAACCAACACAGGAGGTTTAACACGGGTGCCCGTGTAAATCAACACTGCCCGTGTGGAAATGTGCCCAGAAAACACGTTATTTTACCAATACAGGGGATCAACACTGCCCGTGTGAATCAACACGGCCCGTGTTGAAATGTGCCTGGAAACACATTTTTTTGGCAACACAGTGGATCAACACGGGTACCCGTGTGAAACAACACGGCCCGTGTTGATGAGCGCGAGCCAGATTTTTCCTGAACCTGCAGCAGCTCAGAACAGCAGCCAAACGCGAAAAATACCAGCCAAAACATGCATTTCGGTACCTAACGACATCGATTTTGTATAACTCAAAACAACACATCAATTTCATAATTACCAACAATTATCATAGTAACCTTAAAAGTGATTATTCGTCCTTTTGGGGAAATCTGATAACATCAAGGTTATCCCTAGAACACCTAAGGTAAATTCACGATCATACAGATATACTCCAAATCCACCATTTGGAACCTAAAATCCCTAATTGATTCATAAAATTGGGAACCTGAACCTTTTCTAACAAGGTTCAATCCTAAGGGTATTGATCCCTAAGAACATCTAACAATTGGGGTTTCTCCCTACGATTATCCAAATCAACCGTACCTAAACCCATAAGCAAAAGTAAATCGAGTAGTAGCCCCCCTTACCTTATCAAATTGCAGCTTGAGTTCTTCGAGCGATGTTCTTCGTTCTTCGTACCTTCAGAGCTCAGCTTCCCAAATATCCCAAATTCTGTGTTATCGTGAATAATGAGAAAAATAACTTGATTTCCAAAACATATCCTTATTCCTTTTGCACCCCCACTCTTTACTAACAACATCCAAGCCCAATAACTTAAAAACCCAATATTCCTTATTTCTTTTATTTTCTTCAAATATTCCAAATTAAATAATTCTTTTTATTTTATTAATTCTAATAAAATAAATTCCCAATTTAAATAAATCAGATAATTAAAACTGGGGTGTTACAATATCCGTGTAGACCAAACGGTAACATCTCATGCCAGTCCTTGTAGGTGACTGTCATCTTTTGAATGATCTTCTTGATATTTTTGTTCGCGGCTTCAACGGATCCGTTCATCTTTGGCCGATAGGGAGATGAATTATGATGATAAATCTTGAACTGCTCGCACAGAGCGGTGATCATAGTGTTATTCAGATTTGTACCGTTGTCCGTGATAATCCTGTCAGGGATACCGTACCGGCATATGAGATTCTGCTTAATGAAGCGGGCAACCACATTCTTTGTAACAGAGGCGTAGGAAGCTGCTTCGACCCACTTGGTGAAGTAATCAATAGATACCAGGATGAAGCAATGTCCATTGGATGCCATAGGCTTAATCTCTCCAATCATGTCGATGCCCCACATTGCGAATGGCCAAGGAGCTGTTAGAACGTTGAGAGGAACAGGAGGAATATGTACCTTGTCAGCATAGACTTGGCATTTGTGACAAGTACGGGAATGTTGATGACAATCAGCTTCCATGGTAGACCAGTAGTAGCCTGCCCTTAGAATCTTCTTAGCCATCATATGTCCGCTTAAGTGGGTGCCAAATGTGCCACTGTGTATTTCCGTCATGATCAACTCTGCTTCAACCTTGTCCATACAACGAAGTAGAACATAATCATTGCTGCGCTTATAAAGGATACCATTTCTCAGGAAGAACTTGGCAGCAAATCTCCTTAAGAACTTTTTGTCATTGACGGAAGCTCCTTCAGGGTATTCTCGAGTCTGGAGATACCTTTTGATTTCATGAAACCAGGGTTGTTCCACTACTTCTTCGGTATTAATCTCATGATAGTGCTCAGGTTCGTCCATTCGCTCGATGGTGATTTGGGGAGCCTCATTATCCCAGTTGAGTTTAAACATGGAAGACATTGTAGCTAGAGCATCTGCTAGCTGATTTTCTTCTCGCGGGAAGTGCTCAAAGGTAATCTGCTCGAAATGAGGCAACAATGTCAGGACATGTTCATTGTATGGGATAAGATTAGGATGTCTAGTGTCCCACTCTCCTTTGATTTGATTGATAACCAAAGCCGAGTCCCCAAATACGACCAAATGTTTGATTCCTAGGTCAATTGCAGCCTTGAGAACAAAGATACAAGCTTCATATTCAGCCATGTTGTTGGTACAACTGAAGCAAAGTCGGGCCGTGAAGGGTGTATGGCAACCTTCCGGAGAAATGAGTACCGTACCGATACCGTTGCCAAGTGCATTTGAAGCACCATCAAAGTACAGGGTCCATCGGGATCCTTGTTCAGGTCCGTCATACGGTCTGTTACCTTCAATGTTGTCCAATGTCACGATGTCCTCGTCAGGGAAGTCAAATCTCATAGATTGGTAATCTTCGACGGCTTGATTAGCTAGATGGTCAGCTAGTACACTCCCCTTTATAGCTTTTTGGGTAGTATACTGGATATCATACTCAGTCAGGATCATTTGCCATCTAGCGATTCTTCCAGATAAAGCAGGCTTCTCAAAGATATACTTAATCAGATCCATTTTAGAAATCAGCAAGGTGGTATGTGTCAACATATACTGCCTTAGCCGGCGAGCAGCCCATACCAAAGCGCAACAAGTTTTCTCGAGCAGTGAGTAGCGAGTCTCACAGTCGGTAAACTTTTTGCTAAGGTAATAAATGGCATGCTCTTTTCGGCCAGACTCGTCATGTTGGCCCAGTACGCACCCCATTGAGTTATCCAAAACAGTCAGATACATGATTAACAACCTTCCTTTGACGGGTGGCATCAAAATAGGAGGTTCCAACAAATACTCCTTGATCTTATCAAAAGCAACTTGACAATAATTGTTCCATTCAACCACCTGATCTTTCTTCAACAGCTTGAAGATTGGCTCACAGGTAGATGTTAGGTGAGAGATAAACCTTGCAATATAGTTTAAGCGTCCCAAGAAACCTCTAACCTCATTTTCAGCGTGGGGGGCAGGCATTTCTTGTATAGCTTTGACTTTAGCAGGATCAACCTCAATGCCCTTATTGCTGACGATAAATCCCAAAAGTTTACCAGACCTGACTCCAAAAGTGCACTTGCTAGGGTTCAGTCTGAGCTTATACTCCTTCAATCTGACAAACAGCTTTTGCAGATGATCAAGGTGTTCTTCTTCAGTCTGTGAACGGGCTATCATGTCGTCTACGTAGACTTCAATCTCATGATGTATCATGTCATGAAACAAAGCTACCATAGCACGTTGATAGGTTGCCCCGACATTCTTCAGTCCAAATGGCATCACTTTATAGTAGAAGGTACCCCACTGCGTAACAAAAGTAGTCTTCTCCATGTCTTCGGGGGCCATTTTGATCTAGTTGTATCCCGAGAATCCATCCATGAAGGAAAAAACCTTGTGTTGAGATGTGTTGTCAACCAAGATGTCGATGTGTGGTAGTGGAAAATCATCCTTAGGGCTAGCCCTGTTTAAGTCCCGATAGTCCACACACATTCTGACTTTGCTGTCCTTTTTAGGCACGGGCACAATGTTAGACACCCATTATGG
Organism: Vicia faba; assembly: GCA_948472305.1. NCBI lineage: Eukaryota > Viridiplantae > Streptophyta > Magnoliopsida > Fabales > Fabaceae > Vicia > Vicia faba. The sequence goes on along the minus strand of OX451740.1, from coordinate 356,193,264 downwards.
ATAGGAAGTAACAGCCAGAAAGCCAACATTGAATTGCTTCATTACCTCAGCTTTGATCTTTTCAGACATGTCGGGTCTTATTCGGCAGACTTTTTGTTTGATCGGTGGACAATCTTCTCTTGTAGGGAGACGGTGAACCACGATATCTGTGTCTAGTCCCGGCATGTCTTCATAGGACCAGGCGAAGATTTCAACATATTCATTCAACAACTGCACTAAGCGCTCTTTGACACTTGGTTCTAGGTTGGCACCCACTTTTACCTCTTTCTTGTCTTCCTCTGTTCCCAAGTTGATGGTTTCTAGCAACTCTTCATGGGGAAGAATAGCCCTCTCTTCTTGTTGCAAAAGTCTGGTTAACTCTCCCGGCACTTCACAGTCTTCATCACCTTCGTACTCGACATGATTGACCAAATCTTCAGAGTCACCGAAGGCTAAAGCAGAATAGTCACCCATGGAATCCGGAATGGATGGGTACCTGCATTTTGTGAGTGTGGGTGTGTGTAAGGGATAACCATCCTTAAACAAAACAAAATGTAAAAAGAAAGAAAACGAACACAACAGTTTATAGATGAAAACGTCCAATGATTCATTAAACATGGCATATGATAATGAAGAAATCAAGCCCTTACAAATGGACCTATATGCCCCGGGTAAGGCATAAGGTGAAAATAGTATACGAATTGTTTAGTTATTACAGACCAAAATAGGAAATTGTTCAAAGATAAATTACTGGTTGATGAAAGTGATGGGAACAAAGTCCTTTGCTTCCCAGTTGCTTAATCCTCCTTCAACGGTTGGAAAGATCCAATCTTCAAAGTTTTCTTCTTCATCATCATCTTCTAAGGTATTAATTCCATGGTGAGTGATTTTTACGGGTGGTCCTCCAGCCCTGGAGCGACGCACAAGTTTCTAGCCAGCAGCAGTAAAACCTAATCCGAACTTGTGCCTCTTGTGAGAAAACTCTGGCAATTTCCCCCACACTGTACTCCTTCCTTCTTTAATTACAACCTCCGCATCTTTGAGGCATGCCATCCTAGACACAGGCTTGGAAATGATAGGCTTATCAGTCATTGTCTTTGTAACTGTGACTTCGAGAGGAACCTCTTCAAAATGTTGGAAAGGCGTTTCTATGAATTCACCATCCAACTCCATATAGCGGAAGGAGTTGAGGTGACTTATCATGTACTCTTCCTCACCGTGCACCGTTATAATCTTACCCTGAACTGGATACTTTAGCATTTGGTGTAAAGAGGAAGTGACCGCCCCAGCATTGTGGATCCACGGCCTTCCCAACAAGCAAGAATATGAAGGACGGATGTCCATCACATAAAAGGTGGAGTTGAAAATTTATGTGCCCACTTTGATTGGAATGTCCACTTCTCCATGAACCATCCTCTTAGAACCGTCGAAGGCTCTAACAACGATGTTACTGGGTTTTAGGGTCAATCCTTCGCAGTCCAAACGGTCCAACGCCTTTTTCGGTAGCATATTCAAATATGAACCGGTATCCACCAAGACATGGGAAAGTATGGTTCCCCTACATTCTACTGAGACATGCAGCGCGTCATTGTGCTTCCTTCCCTTAGGGGTCAAATCAGCATCAGAAAAACCAAGACCATTATTAGCAGTAAGGCTAGCCACGCACTCTTGAAACTGGTCAATCGAAGTTTCTTGAGGTACGTGAGCCGTCTTTAGAAATTTGATTAAGGCCTTAGCATGAGCCTCAGAGCAGAGTAGGAGAGCCAACATGGAGATTTTGGAAGGGGTCTGCCCTAGCTGTTCCACGACATCGTAGTCACTCTTTTCGATTATTTTTAAGATTTCTTCCATCTCTTTCTGGGTGGTCTCGGGGATTACCACAGTCTGAGCCTTCATCCTGACAGGCGCTTCTAGTATCCCCTTACCTTTATTGGAAGTGACATCAGAGGGTCCAGCTTCGGGTACATCAACTTCTTTAATTATCAGGCTTTGTACAGATGGCTTGATAGGCACAGAAACTCTCGGGGGTCCGAAGACTGCTCGTGGAGGAGCAATATCCGGAGAGAATATCCTTCCGCTGCGAGTTATCTTGCTCGTTCCTGTAATATTCCCTATATCGGGGGTTTCATCATCGGAATTCTCTTGGACTGATTCAATCTGTTTGACACCATGGTAGAAGATTTCTCCTCCGTAGTTCCATGGTATCGTCTTGTTAGATTTATACGGGACAGGCCCCGACATGGTGATTTTTAACGGCACAAACTTAGGATCAAGCGTAATCTTGACAGGCCTTTTGCAGGCCTTGGGAAGATTGTCGAAGATGGTTATTATAGCAATGTCATTTGTTGGAGTATCAAAGGTATCAGGAGTAACAGGAGTGGTGATATCAACATGGGTCTTTTGAAAAAGGATCTCTTGGGTATCCATCAGGCGTTGGATGCCTGATTTCAACAGTGGGCAGTCAACTTGCAAGTTTAAACAAAAGTAACAGTCTTTTCCACAGCCTGGGAATATCCCGGCTCTCATCAAATTCACTTTAATTACTGATAACAGAGTCAAAAGGTCAGCAACATTGGTAACATGAAGGTCTTCCATAACGGCATGAACATTATGACCGTGCTTCGGTATTGGGGCAGAAATCACATTCGGCTTTTCGGGCGCATCAAATTCTACCTCCTTGGCATCTCTTAGGTCTTGGATCTTGTTTTTTAGAGCCCAACAGTTGTTGGTATCATGTCCTACACTGTCAGAGTGGTATGCACATTTTGAATTGGAGTGATAATAAGGAGAAGAAGTGTTAGGGTTCTTCGACGCTTCCTTCAAATTGGTAAGATTAAGCTTTAACAGATGAGGGAGGACTTGAGCTGGTGTCATGTTGATTCGGGTGAATTGCCGTTGTGGCCTTTCTACCCTTTGCTGATTAGACCTTGGCTGATTGCCTCAAGGTTGATCGGTTGAAGAGTTTTGGATCATCACGGCCCCCACCATTGGTCGGCGCTCGATTCTTCCTTGATTTCTTTGATTGTGAACCGCATAAACTTCCTTTTTAGCTGGGAAGGTCTTCTTAATAGCATTGGAAGCGGAGGCATCTTTCTGAATCTTACCACTTTTAATGCCATCCTCGACTCTTTCACCGGTCAGAATTAATTCGGTGAATCCTGCAAAGGAACTCCCGATTAAATGATTGAAGAAAGGGCCAGACAGGGTCCCTAAAAACATGTCAACCAGCTCTCTATCCGACAATGGTGGCTGCATTCTTCCAGCCAAATCTCGCCACTTCTGGGCATACTACTTAAATCCCTCATTAGAAGCTATACCCATACTCTGTAGCTGAGTACGAGTAGGCGTTAAATTTGCATTGTATTGGTATTGTCGGTAGAAAGCAGCAGCTAAATCTTCCCAATTATGAACATCCGATCTCTCGAGTTGGTAGAACCAGTCCAATTGTGTGCCTGACAAACTGTCTTGGAAAAAATGGACCCAAAGATCCTAATCAGATGAGTGGGGTTGGATCTTTCGGACGTAGGATCTCAGATGCATCTTCGGACACGACAGACCGCCATACTTAGCAAATGTAGGTACTTTGAACTTGGGAGGGATGATGATCCCCGCGACCAACCCTAGTTCTTCAAAATCTAAACCAGGTACTCTTTGCAACTCCATGGCTGCCAACGATCCTCAAGATTTTTATACTTATCATCTGCCGGGGGATATTGCTGTTCGGGGTAATCTTCGTCCTCTTCCTCTTCTTCTTCTTCAACTTCAGATTCAGAAGGCATCGCAGTTCCTTTACCTTTACCAACCCCTTCGTCGGACGTTGAGGGAAATTCCAGAACTCTCCTAGCCTGATGCTCAAATCTCCTTCCCATAGTGGCTACCCTAACTCTTTTCTTTTTCTTCCTTTCTGGTTCCTTCTCTTTCTCTAACAGTGCTTTTAAGTCCTCTTGACCCTTTGCTAAGGTCATGAGGAGTTGCTGGAATTACGAATTCTGTGCTTGCAGATCCTTAACCGTCTGCTCCAAATCCATCTTGCTGAAATAAACAGCAAAAAGATAAGGAAACCTGCTGTGAAGACCTGTTTATGCATATGATGAATGATATGTTATTCATGTAATGCATTTAAGGATTCAGAAATTCAAATTTGTTGCAAACAAAAATAACACACGTCATTTTAAGAAGGAATTTGTTAGTGCATAAATGCCCCATGGGCAAAATATTACAAAATTCTTAATGTAAAAAGACATTGCGTATCCTTTTTGGTGCGATGTATGTGTTGAGAGTCTCCTCTTCATGAAGTCGGCGGGTAAGTTCCAAAACCTTCTTCTCACTGGCATAGAAGTTGGCTTCAAAAGTATTTCGTTCCTCCTTGAGTTGGATCCAACTCTTTTGTAATTCCTCTAATGATGTAGGCATGTCAGGATGTAGGAGGGTGTATGGAACCTCTCCTTCCATAACATGCTCTTTGATCACGGGGAGAACGTGAGGGTAAGGCATCATAAGACTCTGGGCGCGGGTTAGTACCCACTTGAGATAAGGCTCAAGGGGGATGGAATTCTTGTGCCCCAGTGTCTTACTATCCACCTTGTTGGGCATCCTACAAGCTCTGATGAACCTTTGTCGAAGTCCTTGCGCATCGTTGTCGAAGTCAAAAACTAGGTCAGGAATCAGCATATCATGAGGGCCATCCCTCCGGGCATATCCAAACTGCCTTAGAGATAAACAAGGGTTGTAGGTAATGCCTCCCCTAATTCCAAGTAGTGGGACATTAGGGAATTCCCCGCAACGATCAATGATGATGACATTCTCTCTGGATCGAGAACACCAATGAACATCAGAATGTGTGAGCGTCATCAACCGTTGTGACCACCTTAAACCCTGCTCATTCTTCAAAACTGACTGGGGAAGGTGAGAAATAAACCACCTTGCTAGAAGAGGAGTACAACACATGAGAACACCTCTTTTCCTCATTGTTCATGTGTAAAATGAGTGTAGGATATCCCCAAGCAATGTAGGCACAAGATTCCGAGACATGAAAATCTTGACAGCGTTCACATCTATAAGCTGATCAGGGTTTGGGAATAAGACCAAACCATAGATGAGAAGTGCTACAATCTCCTCAAAATCTTGTAGATCTAAAGAATTCCAGCAGTCTTGTGCCTTCTCAAACAGAAACATTGCCAAGAAACCCTTGATACCACTTCTGGTTTCCCAATGACCTTTGATATCAGATGGTTGCAAGTGTAATGCTTGATCAACATCTTCAGGCTTTGGTTATTTTTCCGTACCGTTGTAGAGTAGTTGATGAAGAATAGGAATTCTCAGGAGTTGAGAAAATTCCTCCAAAGTAGGTACTAGTTGGTAATCAGGGAATGTGAAACAGTGGTGTAGGGGGTCAAAGAACTGGAAGAGAACTTTCACCATGTCTTCTTCAATGTTGGAGTTGACCAAGTTGAGAAGTCTACCATGTCTTTCACTGAAGAGAGAATTCTCTGGAATTTCGGAAGTAAGCTCCTTGAGTTGAGGAGGGATTCTCACAAGGTTGACTTGAATTGTTTTCCTGCAAAGAGATTCCATGACCTACAAAAAAAGAACAAAGATGAAGATCCAAACCCTTGAAATGGTTAGTGGATGCATATGATGCTTTATGATGTTCATGATGTATGCACAAGCACATGTACAAACAAGTCACACAAAACCCTAGTTTCAGGCTTGCATGAGGTTTCATAGGTAAGTACCCTCTTGAAGTTAGTTGGCTCAACCTGTCCTATAAATAGTAACCGAGTTCTAAAGAGCTCAATATCACTGGATTATTTTCTGTGTTCATTGTTTTGGTTTAGCCACTTAACTGGCGACTAAAATATTCCAAGAAAACAATCCTCAATGAGTGTAGTATAGAGTATCTACCAACTTCGGACTGCACCAAAGCTGGTCATCTCACTACCCCTAAAAAAGGCCAAGATGGTCAAGTAAGGTTCTAAGAGTTCATTAGTGCTTCATGACATCACTCAGCGGCCCCGTATTCTCTTTGATTGACTCAAAGGCTACCGGTACTCACAAATATGTCGCACTAATATAGCTATTGCTTCAACCATGTCGGTATACCCCGCACAGTTTCCACAACGTATTGCTATTTACCTATGAATGTTTCCCAAAAATCCGGGTAGAGGATTTCAAGCCCAAACAACAAAACCAAATATAAAGCAAACAAAGCAATCAAGACAAGCATGCAAAGGTGATCTAAACCCTAAGGTTACTCCACTTTTAAAGTAGTCCCAAGCAGAGTCTCCAGTTCTATGATACGGTGGAAGAACTGACTTGAGGTTTTGCGTTTGTGTTCGCAAATGTTTCGGTTTAGCAAGAGTCGCCACCGAATTTTTATTTTATCCTAAGGAAAGGTAAAAAAGTACAGGAAAGACCTTTGAGATGTTTTCTTGGGTTCGGGGAGTAGATTATGAAAAGGGAATGTGCAAGCACCCTTTTCATCCATGGTTATCCATGGGCTCTTAGTTACTTGTTTATATCACTTGCTTTGCTTTTCCAATTGTTTGAAATGGTGCTTTGTGTGTGGTTTTGAAAGATGTTTTGAAAAGAGGCCATCGTTGTGGAAACCTTTGTAATGATTCTTGTTTGAATGTATACAAAGGTGATTTTGTCTTTTGAAAAGATTTCAATGTTTGAAAGTTTGTTTTGGTAAATGATTTGAAATTGTGTTGTGAAGTGTGTTTGAAAATAGCAAGGATGTTTTTGCAAGCTTTTGATCAAGTAACTAAGAGTTATCTACCCTATTTTACTCAAAGATCTTTCTTATGTTTTTAACCCTTTTAACAGTGTTGCTTCACCATTGTATTTGGTGAACAACCTTATGTTAGGATGTTAAACGGGACAGGCGCGGGTCATCGTATAGACCATGATAGCAATTGTGCTAAGTATTTTTGGCAATTTTTTTAAGGGACTTGATCATTTTTGTTTAGACAACCAAGATAGCGTCATCAAGGGACTATGGTCTTTTGTTTTATTTTTGCTTTGCCAAAGTACTCAACATGCATACCATGGCCCATTTTTGAAGGCAACAAGTGGATTGTAACCCTAGGGATGCAAGTGTGTATTGTGTTTGATTTTCATGCATTTTTGTCTTTGATTAGGTCAAACTATTTATTAATGGGATTTTTGCATACAAACCCTAATTCTCTAATCATGGCATAATTGAAAGCGTAAAAGTACGAGAATTTAAATTCTAAGCTATTACAACATGATTATGGGGATGGGGGTACAATTTTTGAATAAGGGGTATTTGACAAGAAATATAAACCCTAGTTACTATTACATCCAAATTGAATTTACAATGCAACAATATTTAAATGTACAATATTTAAATATACAAAATAAATAAATATTAAGTAAAATGTATTATGCAAAAGAAGTTTTTATTTGTTTATGTATGTAAAGTATTTTCAATGTGAAGAAAAAAAAAGTATAAAGAAATAAAATAAAAAGATTAATTTTATTGTTTAAGGGATAAACCCTAATTTTCTTTAAGAAAATAAATATGTATTATTTATATACAAGAAATATATTAATATGTACAAAAATAAAATATATTGAGAATAAAGTGTTTTTTAGTATAAATGATAATAAAAATAAAAATGTAATATTTTTGTATTTTTATTCTAAGTATTTAATAAAATAAAAGTATATATGTATATATATATATATATTAAATATATTAAGTATGTATAAAATAAAATAAAATATTTACAAAAATAAATTATATTTTATAATAATATTTTCAGTATGAGTGAAATATAAAATAAAAGTAAAAGTATCATTTACATTATTTTTAAATTTAAACAAATAATAAAAAGTATTAAAAATATTTTAATGTTAGAAAGAATAGAATAAAATGCCAAATAAATGTAAAAAAAATGTAAAAATATTTTTAAGCATTTTTTATATTTGGGGATAAATAAATAAAATCATAAATGAAATTAAAATACAAAAATAACAAAATATAAAGAAATTGGGCCAGGTGGTGTAAAACTGAAAATGGGGGGTGTTAGAAGCAGAAACAAGCCAGCCCAACCCATTTCCACTTTATCTTCTTCCTTGTGACTGAAACACGCGCGCCCTGTATTCAAACTGCTAACTCCTGTATTTGTGATCTTTTTCCAAAACTCAAAACATGAAACTTGTAGATCATTAAACCATGATTCTAACCATATAAAAAACTTAATCTAACTCTCAAAGACCAGAGAGAATTTCTCTGGCCCTAAAATCTGACCTAGTTTTTTCAGCATGTTCATGGATGAAATTCTCTTAGCACGCTTAATATAAATGAAAACTGAGCATATGTATGGCTTCATGGCAATGAGTACTACATCTTTTATTCATAAACCTAAAGCTAAATGTTCCTAAATAGAGAGATAGGGAGTGAGAAAAAACCTGTTTCAGTTGGATTCGAGTAGGACAATGCAGAGCTTCTCAACAAGTTTTGAGGTGTCTGGTAGCTTGCCTGAACTTCACTTGATCTTTTCTAATAGCTAGCTTGCCTTGAATGTCCCTGAATCAACCTCTAGAAGTCAACTTGCACAAGCTTGAAATGAAAATGGTGAACACTGTAAATGGAGTTACAGTTGGCAATGGAGGTTTGGGATAGCTTGAGTGAGTTGAGTGGAAGGTATTGGAACAAGTTTGAGGAAAAATGCACGAGTGGTTTGTGTGATGGATGTGAATCTGCAGGGAGTGCCCTATTTTGCAAGAAGAATATGATTTGGTGTTTTGGAAGGCTTGAGGGTTCAACAATTCGTGTTTCTGGCTCAAGGCAATGCAAAAAACTTGTTTGGAATGTTGGCCAGAGTTGAATATATCAGATGCTCAAGTTATGTGATTTTGGCAAGTTGACTTGTTTTGAAAGAAAAGTGTGAAGTGATATGAGGTAGGCCTGTACAGGCTATCTCCAAGCATGCACAAGTTTCTTGTACCTTTGCCTGAGTTTTTGGAACTTTTTTGCTGCAAAGAAAGAGGTCCAAGGCTCAAAAGGAGCAATGTTGACATAAAGTTGCCTTTATGAAAATGGAAGTGCTACCTTTATGCCATAAATGGATTTATTCATTGTGCCAAGCTCCATTGATCAGAACAAGACCAATTTCCATTGTATTTGCATTTAATTTTTGAGTGTTGAAGGGTTTAGAGACCTGTAATCAAGTACAAAGCTAGTTTGGACATATTTGCAACTTGTGTCAACATGAAAATGCCATGGATCAAAAGTGAGTTTTTGCCAACTTCAAGCATTCGATTCTCCCTAACCACAAATGTGTTTGAGGAGTTCTTAGAAAATTTGGAAAGCTTGCAACATGCACTATAATCCATCTTTAAAATGAAACTTGATACTCCAAGTGGAACTATGTGAAAAATGGCCAAGAAGATGGGTCAAAATCCTGCCTAAACTAGGGCAAAATTTCTCTAGGTTAAAAGTTTTAGGGACCCTTGTTCCAAAAATCATAACTTGAGATCCAAGCTTCTTTTGAGAAAACTTTGTGAATCAAAGTTGTAGGCTTTGTGTAGGACTACAACTTTCATGTTGTAAGTTTTGTTTGAATCCATTTTCATCATGGTGAAAATGTGGGGCAAAGTTAGGAAAAATTAAGAAAATTTTATAACTTAGAAAATTTCTAAGTCATGAAATTTTTCAATTTCAAACCCTAATTTGCAATTTTGGGTTTCTTGATGAACAAGTTTCATAATTTGACACATCTTGATGAAAAATGACCCTTGGCACTTGATTTTGACCAAAAAGTCAAAGTTTGACTTTTTAGTGTACAGTCAAATTTTGATCAGTTGACTGAAAAATTCATCTGTCAATCCCATGCATTTGAGATCTTTTGAACTTGTTGAATAAGTCAAGATGATGCCCTTGAGTCCTTGAGTCCATGGTTGAGCTTAATTTGCCATTGGCTAGGTCAAACAGTCAAAAATTGCCTTTGTACAGTCAAAACCCTAAAAATGACCATTTTGCCCTTTTGGTGATCTAATCAAATTTCTTGTGGATTTGTGGTCCAAACTTGATCAAATGGTTCATATAAGTTCATAATGTTGATGGGGGCCAAAATTCATGAGGTTTGACTGTAAATTGGTCATAATTGACTTTTTCCCCAATACAGCTGATTTCTAGGTCAACTGTCCAATTGACTGGGCAAAAATTTGATTCAAGGCTTGAAACTTAGTACGGGTAAACTTATGAGTCCAACATGAAGTATGAAAGTCAATTTGGGCATTGTAAGTCCAAAAATCCCTGTGCAAACTCAAACCCTAATTTAGGTCAACAGTGCAAGGAGGTGTCTTGAGCAGAGCAAACCCTAGCTTGATCTTGAATTCCAAGAGTCTTGTGATGAGAAATGTTGATAAAAAGAGAGGGAAAATTTTGGGGTAAAATATTTCCCCTGTTCAATCTTCTTGAACCTGAAGAGTTAGATTGACAAGTTTTGCCTTTCGTGACTCGAAGGTAAAAGAGGATTGGACACTAGAGTGCCTGTAAATTTGCACTCGTCAAAATATTATTGAGGGAACGGGCTTAAAGATGCCATTTGGAGATGGTAGAATCTTGCTGGAGATGGGCTTAAAGATTCCATCCAAAATTTGTTTGTTGAAAATCATCAGAATGAATCATCAGAATGGTATCCGTATTTGGAACGTATCTGAGTTGTATATGGAGACTGGGTTTGTATGAGCAGGGGAATGGCGTCTGTGTCTAGAGCGTATACGAGTTGTAACTGTATTTGATTTTTGAATGAATATCAGAATGACTGTCATGTCTGGAGTGTATCTGTATTCTGAATGGGTAACAGAGAAACATCTGTGTATGGAGCAACTGGGTGCTAGGGATAAGTTCTGAATGAGTGGCAGAATGGCAACCGTGTCAGGAGCGTATCTGGACTGTATCTGAAGTTGAGATCTATATGAGTAGCAGAATGACTTCCGTGTTTGGAGTATATCCGTACTGTAACTGGGATCTGGACAAGTGACAGAATAACTTCCATGGCGACTGCACTAGGGAGAATCAAACTTCTGGTGTAAGGGCCAGAATAACATCCGTGTTTGGAGCGTATCTAGTCTGTATCGGATTGCTGAAGTCTGAATGAGTTGTAGAATAACCGCCGTGTCTGGGGTGTATCCACGCTGTATCTGAATAATTGTTAACGATAGCCTTTTAATCTTATTCTGAAAAGGGTAAAATGTTAGCTAAAACACGAAGTTATGTTGCATGATATGTATGATGCCATGAAATGTGTTTCATCAATGTTTATGATATATGAATGTAACGGATGTGCATGTAAGCTGAGTGGCTGTCTTGATGAGGAAAATAAATCCTTGATAGCGGGAGACAATGAAATCCTTGACTGCTGCTGGGGAAAGTGAATCCTTGACCGATGCTGAGGATTCCATAAAATCTTTGATTGTTGAAGATGAGAAATCCTTGCTGACTGCTTGGGGATTAAAGATATTTGATTGTTGAGAATGAAGACTTGGGTCTTTATGACATAATGGATGATTTTCAAGAGCAGTTTGACAAAATGCAGAGAGAGATGAAGGCCCTCAGGGGAAAAGATCTATTTAGGCAGAATGTGAATGAGCTATGCTTGGTCCCAAATGTTAAGATACCTACTAAGTTTAAGGTCACGGAATTTGAGAAGTATAAGGGAAACACTTGCCCTCGTGCTCACCTGGTGATGTACATGAGAATAATGTCTACCCATACTGATGATCAGCGTCTGCTGATCCACTTTTTTCAGGATAGTTTGACTGGTGCTGTGTTGAAGTGGTAAATGAGTTTGGACAATGCCAATATCTATAATTTTAATGATTTGGGAGAAGCATTCATCAAATAATACAAGTACAACATGGACATGGCGCCTGACTGTGATCAACTTAGGGCGATGGTTCAGAAAGACAGGGAATCATTCAAAGAGTATGCGCAGAGATGGCGCGAGGTAGCCTCCCAAGTGATTCCTCCAATGGAAGAGAAGGGGATGACTAAGATTTTCTTGAAAACGTTGGGTGCTTTCTACTATGAAAGGATGGTAGCGAGCATGCCAAGTGAATTTACTGAGATGGTAGGAATAAGTATCCGCTTGGAAGAGGCTGTAAGAGAAGGCCGTTTGACAAAGAGTGAAGGATCTGGAGGTGTAAAGAAGCCATCATATGGGTTTACCAAGAAGAAAGAGGGAGATGCAAATGTTGTTATGCAAGAGAGGAGGGTAAACGCTCCTAGAAGGAATTATCAGCATCATCAGCAAGTCGCTTCAGTTACTCCTGTTATGAATGCCGCTCCAACTACCGTTGCTTATCAGAGACCATCCCAGCAGGGGAATCAAGGGTATAATCAGAGAAGGGAGAGTTATGACCCTATTCCCATGACCTATACAGAGTTGCTACCGACCTTGATTCAGAAAAAGTTGGTCCAGACATGACCACCTCCCGCCATACCATCACCATTGCCTTGGTATTACAAGGCAAATCAAACATGTGCTTTTCATCAGGGGGCACCAGGGCATAGTGTTGAGAATTGTTATCCTTTGAAGAATGAGGTGCAAAAATTGGTAAAGTCTGGTGTTCTATCTTTCAAGGACACGAGACCTAATGTGAAAGATAATCCTCTACCCAAGCATGGGGGAGTAAATGCTGTAAATATGGTGGCCGATTGTCTAGGCGATTTCCGGATTTTTGACATTAATCAGGTTAGAGGAGATTTAGTGAAAATGCACGCAGACCTATGAATTTAGCTACTACATGTATGACCGTTCCGGTTGTGTTATTTGCAGTACAAATATACAGGGTTGCGATAAGATAAAGGCTGGTTTACAGGAGATGGTGGATGAGGGACTCATCCATATAATCAGGCCTAGGGCAGAGTATGAAGAGGAAGTGAATATGGTTTCTGGATGTCCTGGTGAATTTAGAATTTTTGATATGGAGAATTTGAATGAGGACCTCGTGCAGTTGCACGCTACCTTCTTCCACACGGCTGGTCAGGTAGAGCACCAATATGGATCTTGCCTAGTTTGTTGTCGAGATCCCCGAGGATGTTCAATCGTGAAGGGGGTTCAGTTGCTGTTAGACAACAAAACTATCAAGATCACGGGTCAGAGGGATGATTATCATGAGGTTGATATGGTTGAAGTTAGTTTAACGGAAGAAGAGTCAGATGAAGAGTATGCTTCCGCGAATGAGTATTTTTCTTCAGACGAAGATTTGTTCTCCAAAAATGATTTATTGACGACTGGTTATGTTGAAGAAGGAATAAATGTCATTGTGACTTGTTTTGGTGCACCCGCTCATTTTAAAGTAGAGTACCATAGCAAGCCAGTTGTTACCCCATTGGTAATTAGTTTTCCAGGTCCCATCCCCTACAAGTCAAATAAGGTTGTGCCTTACAAATACAACGCTACAATCTTGGAAGACGGGGTGGAAATTCCCATCCAGCCAATGCCCAATATTGGGAATATAGTTGAAAATAGCAGGGTGACCCGTAGAGGTCGTGTGTTTGCGCCAGTTGTTCGGAGAGATGTTGTTGTTAGAAAGAAAATTGCTGAGAATGATGAACCTAAGAAGGCTACAGGAGAGACTAGCGGAGCTACGCTAGAGAAATAAGTGGATGATATCTTGAAGATAATTAAGATGAGAGACTACAGAATTGTAGATCAGCTACTGCAGACTCCTTCAAAGATATATATCTTAGCTTTATTGATGAATTCCTCTGATCATAGAGAATCCTTGATGAGAGTACTGGACCAAGCTTTTGTGGAGAGTGACATGCCAATAGATCAATTCAGCAGCGTAATTAGAAACATTACGTCATGTAATAACTTGAGTTTCTGCGATGATGAATTACCAGAGGAAGGGAGGAACCACAACCTGGCCCTCCACATATCTATGAACTGCAAGAATGATTTGCTATCCAATGTGATAATTAATAATGGATCCGCGCTGAATGTTATACCGAGGAGTACTCTCATGAAGTTGAAATACCAAGGAACTCCTATGCACCCGAGTGGCATCATTGTGAAAGCATTTGATTGGTCGAGGAAATCTGTCATCGGTGAAGTGGACTTACCCATCCATATAGGACCAAATTTGTTCCAGATAACCTTCCAGGTCATGGACATTATTCCCGCATATAGTTGTTTGCTAGGACGGCCATGGATACATGAGGAAGGGGCTGTCACTTTAACTTTACATCAGAAGCTAAAGTTTGTGCATGAAGGGAAGGTAGTGATCATAAGTGGGGAGTTGGCATTGTTAATATCTCATTTGTTCTCCTTCAGTATTGTAGAAGCGGATGAGGCTGCTGTTGGAACCCAGTTCCAAGCCCTATCCGTTGACAACATAAGGAGAAATGAGAATTCCATGGTTTCGCTGAAGGACGCGCAACAGGTTGTGCGTAATGGTCATAATGCAATGTGGGGACGAATTATGGATCCACCCGTGAACAAGAACATAATTGGCTTGGGTTTCTCTTCGAAGAATGGAAAAGGTGAAAGTTTGAAGTCAAAGTCGACTATGAGTGGCTATCATGATGTTTTCCGCAGCGGAGGTTACCTCTATCCAACTGATTCGGGGATCAATGCTATTGTGAAGGATGAAGCATAGTAGGAAATGGCGAATTATGTGACACATGGAGTCAGGGTTCAGAACTGGGTCACCATTGATGTTCCCTCTTGCACACATATTTCAAAGTAATTTGATTTGATTAATCTTTTTTTGAAAAGCTTTTACTCTGCCCAAGGTGGAAGTATTAATGTTGTAGGGCTTATCTATTTGCTGTGACTTTGAAGATCATTAATAAAAGTTGTCTTTGCTTCCCGAATTATATTTTTATTTTTTTACTTTTTTCTTGGAAATGGTAATAAAATAAATAAAATAAAAAACCCTTTCAAGATAAATAATAACTGAAATTCAATCTGCATAATCACTTGTTATATGTGTCAGTTTCTAAAAGCAATCATAAATCATATGTGCAGATTAATTAAAAAACTTGTTGAATACAATGACCCTGCACCCTCTCCCAACTTTGAATGTCCTGTGTATGGGGCTGAAGAAGAAGATTATGGTGAGATTCCAGAAGAGGTCTCACGGTTTCTTGAGCACGAGGAAAATACCATTCAACCATATAAAGAGCCTTTGGAAGTGATCAATTTTGGTTCAGAAGAAGACCCGAAGGAAGTCAAGATTGGAGCATCGTTGCATCCTGATGTGAAGAGAAGGTTGATTGAGTTGTTGAAAGAGTATATGGATATTTTCTCCTGGTCTTACCAAGATATGCCTGGTCTAGATACAGATATTGTTGAGCACCGTTTGCCGTTGAAGCCAGAGTGTCCGCCAATTAAACAAAAGTTGAGAAGAACTCACCCAGATATGGCAGTAAAGATCAAAGAGGAGGTTCTAAAGCAGATTAATGCTGGTTTTCTTGTGACATCAGTGTATCCTCAATGGATTGCCAATATTGTCCCAGTACCGAAAAAAAGATGAAAAAGTATGCATGTGCGTAGATTACAGAGATCTAAATAAAGCTAGTCCAAAAGATGATTTTCCATTGCCTCACATCGACATGTTAGTGGATAGCACAACAAAATTCAAAGTATTCTCGTTCATGGACGAATTTTCTAGGTATAATCAAATAAGAATGGATCCAGAGGACATGGAAAAAACAATGTTTATCACAACATAGGGAACATTCTGTTACAGAGTGATACCCTCCGGGTTGAAGAAAGTTGGTGCAACATACCAGAGGGCTATGACAACCCTATTCCATGATCTGATGCACAAGGAAATCGAAGTATATGTTGATGATATGATTTCCAAATCCCAGACTGAAGAAGGGCATATAAAATATTTGTTGAAGTTGTTTCAGCGTTTGAGGAAGTATCGTCTCCGCTTGAATCCAAATAAATGCACCTTCGGTGTTTGATCGGGGAAGTTATTGGGTTTCATTGTTAGCCAGAAAGGAATTGATGTTGACCCTGATAAAGTCAAAGCAATTCAAGAAATGCCAGCACTAAGAACTAAAAAGCAAGTCAGAGGCTTCCTCGGGCGTTTGAATTATATTTCCAGGTTTATTTCCCACATGACTGTAACATGCGAACCGATCTTTAAGTTGTTAAAGAAAGATCAAGGTTGTGTGTGGACGGATGACTGCCAAAGGGCATTTGAAAGTATTAAAGAATATCTGCTTGAACCTCCTATCTTGCTCCCTCCTGTAGAAGGAAGATCGTTGATTATGTATCTGACAGTGTTAAATAAATCCATGGGTTGTATTTTGGGACAACAGGATGAAACAGGGAAGAAGGAGTTCGCCATTTATTATCTCAGTAAAAAAATTCACTGATTGTGAGTCGCGGTATTCCATGCTGGAAAAAAACATGTTGTGCTTTGGCCTGGGCGGCAAAGCGTTTGCGGCAGTATATGTTGAATCACACCACTTGGTTGATCTCTAAAATGGATCCAATCAAGTACATTTTTTAAAATCCTGCTCTTACTGGGAGAATTGCCCGCTGACAGATGTTGTTATCTGAATATGATATCGAATACCACACTCAAAAAGCTATTAAAAGTAGTGTGTTGGCAGATTATCTTGCTCACCAACCAGTGGAGGATCACCAGTCTGCAGAATATGAATTCCCTGATGAGGATGTGATGTTTTTGAAAGTAAAAGATTGTGATGAACCATTAACTGAGGAAGGTCCGGACCCTGAATCTCGTTGGAGTATGATATTTGATGGAGATGTGAATGCTTATGGTAAAGGAATTGGTGATGTGATTGTCACTCCTCATGGATCACACATTCCTTTTACTGCAAGGTTAAAATTTGATTGCACTAATAATATGGCAGAATATGAGGCTTGCATCACGGGTCTCGAAGAAGCTATTGATCTCAGAATTAAAATTCTCGATGTGTATGGTGATTCAGCTTTGGTAATAAATCAGATTAAAGGAGTATGGGATACTCGTCACCCTGGTTTGATCCCTTACAAAGGTTATGCTAGAAGATTGTTACCGTTCTTTAATAAAGTTGAATTCCATCACATCCCTAGAGACAAAAATCAAATGGCAGATGCTCAGGAAACTCTGGCTTCTATGTACCAAGTGAATACTTGGAATGATATACCCCGAATTGCGGTTCGACGACTGGATAGGCCCACTCATGTGTTTACAGCAGAGGAGATAACAAATGAAAAACCCTGGTATTATGATATCAAGCATTTCCTTCAGACTCAAGAATACCCGATTGGCGTGTCGAGGAAATATAGAAAGATATTGAGAAGATTGGCAGGCAGTTTCTTCCTCAGTGAAAATGTGTTATATAAGAGAAATTATGACATGGTCTTGCTCAGATGCGTGGATAGACACGAAGCAGACATATTGATGCATGAGATTCATGAAGGTTCATTTGGCACTCATGCCAATGGACATTCGATGGCTAAAAAGATGCTAAGGGCAGGTTACTATTGGTTGACAATGGAGTCTGACTATTACAAATTTATAAAGAAGTACCATAAATGCCAGATTTACGCAGACAAGGTACATGTGCCTCCGACACTCCTCAATGTGATTTCCTCCCCATGGCCTTTCTCTATGTGGGGTATTGACATGATTGGGATGATAGAACCCAAAGCTTCGAATGGGCACCGTTTTATCTTGGTAGCAATTGATTACTTCACCAAGTGGGTGGAGGCTGCTTCATATGCCAATGTTACTAAGCAGTTGGTTGTGCACTTCATTAAGAATAATCTTATATGATGGTATGGTGTGCCAAGCAGAATTATCACTGACAATGGATCGAATTTGAATAACAAGATGATGACAAAACTGTATGAAGAATTCAAGATTGTCTAACACAATTCATCTCCATACAGGCCAAAGATGAATGGAGCTGTTGAAGCTGCTAATAAGAATATCAAGAGAATTATTCAGAAAATGGTTGTTACTTATAAGGATTGGCATGAAATGCTCCCTTTTGCTTTGCATGGATATCGAACATCTATCCTCACTTCAACAGGAACAACCCCGTTCTCCCTAGTGTATGGAATGGAAGATGTACTCCCGGTCGAGGTAGAGATTCCCTCGTTGCGTGTGATAATGGAAACCAAGCTGATGGAGGCTGAATGGGTTCAGAACAGGTTTGACCAATTGAATTTGATTGAGGAGAAGAGAATGACAGCCTTGTGTCATGGCCAATTATATCAAAAAAGAATGAAGAAAGCTTTTGATAAAAAGGTCAAACCTCGTGAATTCAGAGAAAAGCCGACCTCGTGCTCAGGAAGATCATGTCTTTCAACACTGATTCTAGGGGCAAGTGGACTCCTAATTTTGAAGGCTCGTATGTTGTCAAGCAAGCCTTCTCTGGTGGTGCATTAATTCTTGAAACTATGGATGGCGAGGAGTTCCCACATCCCATGAATGCTAATGCAGTCAAGAAATACTTCGCCTAAAGAAATAAAAGAATAGCTCGCTAAGTTGAAACCCCGAAAGGGAGGCTTATGCAAAAAGGAGCGTCTCGGTAGGCCGAAAACCCGAAAGGGCAGTCTAGGCAAAAATTAGAGACATAAACAAAATAAATTTCCCGGTAAGTTGAAAACCCGCAAGGGTAGCTTAGGCAAAAGTTAGGGATTTTCTTGGCAAGTAACTACGTCAGACAAGACTTGATCGTTGAAGCAACAATCTTCTCGGATCCTCACCATACTTCAACAAAAGTTGCTGATCAGGATTTCAAAAGTTGTTAGGGGGGATAATGGTCATTGTATCTCAATGTATCTTTTCCATTATGTATTACCATGTCCCAAACTTTGTAATCATCTATGGAGTCTCGCCATTCGCAGACTACCATTCTATTAATGAAATTCGAGCTTTTACCCAATTCTTTGTGTTTCTTATTTTATTTAGCTTGCAAATACTCCATTTATTACTGATAATAATTTTCAAATCAAAGAGATTAAATAACAAAATTTATTTTTCAAAAAAAAAGAGAAATTTTACAATTTACTTTTACTTTGAGATTTATGATGAAACAATGACAACAAAAATGGTGATCCCAGGAATGGACAAACTCTAGTTGATTTGAGAGGTTTTTGTTTCCCAGGGGAAGGGCTACTTGGTTTGTTTTCACCGTATTGGATTTATGGTTCCGGTATCCTCGGTCAAGTTTGGATACGTTTCTCCTCTTTTCTGAGTTTTCATGATGTGAAGTTTCAATATGCGTTTTTCTCCAATAAAGTGGGTCTGAATTCCCCAGCGAGGTTTGATTGTTTTGGTGTCAGTCTACTTTATTTGAGACTGGTCTTGAAATCTCCAGTAGGCATGTTAATTTTGAAAAAAACCAGAGGTTTTCCCGATGAAGCCTGAAAAAAGATGTTCTACCCCGACATCTTTTTGATTTGTCCACCTCCGGATTATGTTTCTCCTCGATAAAGTTAAAAGTAGGCAGTAGGTTTGGTTTCTACAGCTGGCCTTTACCTTTCTTCGAATGATCATCTTGGTTGAAGCTTAGCCGAGTGTTGTTAGTGCCTGAGACAATTTTTCCTGGTTATTCCCCATGTTGTGTGTCTGTTTTGTCAGCATGCGCACGAAAACACTCCTACATTCATACATGCATCATGCATAGTTTAAATTGACAAATCATTGTTCATTGACATTTATTAATATTTTTTGACATATTACCCTGTTTTACAGATTTACTTCGCCCTCTCTTCAATAGAGTGTTGGCCTTAAGCAGAAAACACACACTCTTTCAATTTCTCTACTGAGTTGTCCCTCATAGAATATTTTTGCTTTAAACCTTCCGATATAGTTCCTTGTTTTGATAAATCTTGTTTTCCCTTTTGAGTTTATTTCTTAAAGGATGTATTCTGGTTGACTGTTTCATTTCAGTTTATTTCTGGTTTGGATCTGTGATCCCTCGACAACATTATTTACTTTGGAATTCTGAAAAAAACTCCAAGCTTTTGGTTGGTGCATTTATTTTGCACAAGAAGAATTTTTCCCCTTTGCGAGAATATCATGGCATCTCCCCAGGAAGTCATATCTCTTGCCCCAAAAAGTCATTTCTTTTTACAATCCTCCGTGACTACAAATAGCAAGTTCTCTTTATTTGAGACAGCTCATGTATTATCCTTTCCAGGCGGTGTGCCTTGGTTAAATAAGAAGTTGAGACCCGTTCTAGGAGAAACACCAGAATCTTAGGGAAACTTTTTCTCTTTCTACCTTCAGTGAAAGTTGGTAGACTATCGACAATGAAAGTTGATGTTTGTTATCTTTTTGCTATCTTCAGTGAATGTTGATAGTTCATCGTCAGTGAACGGCGGTGATATGATATTTTCTCTTTCTACCTTCAGTGAAAGTTGGTAGACCATCGGCAGTGAACGTCGATGTTTGTTATCTTGCTATCTTCAGTGAATGTTGATAGTTCATCATCAGTGAACGGCGGTGATGTGATATTTTCTCTTTCTACCTTTAGTGAAAGTTGGTAGACCATCGGAAGTGAATGTCGATGTTTGTTATCTTTTTTCTATCTTCAGTGACATTTGATAGTTCATCGTCAGTGAACGGCAGTGATATGATATTTTCTCTTTCTACCTTCAGTGAAAGTTGGTAGACCACCGGCAGTGAATGTCGATGTTTGTTATCTTTCTATCTTCAGTGAACGTTGATAGTTCATCATCAGTGAACAGAGGTGATATGATATTTTCTCTTTCTACCTTCAGTGAAAGTTGGTAGACCACCGGCAGTGAATGTCGGTGTTTGTTATCTTTTTGCTATGTTCAGTAAACGTTGATAGTTCATCGTCAGTAAACGAGGGTGATATGATATTTTCTCTTTCTACCTTAAGTGAAAGTTGGTAGACCATCGACATTGAACGTCGGTGTTTGTTATCCTTTTGCTATCTTCAGTGAACGTTGATGGTTCATCGTCAGTGAACGGCGGTGCCATGATATATTCTCCCTCTACCTTCAGTGAAAGTTGGTGGGACATTGGCAATGAACGTCGATGTTTGTTATCTTTCTCGCGGCCTTCTGTAAACGTCGGTAGCTTCACCTTCGGTAGAAGTTGTTGTATCCTTTGACCATCCTACCATCCCTTCTGATTCAGTTCTTTTGGTCCACCAGTGATTTATTTTCCTGGTGGGGTTGCTCCCTTGTTTCTTTATTATTGTTACACCCCCAGTGATTTATTTTCCTGGTGGGGTTGCTCCCTTGTTTCTTTATTGTTGTTACACCCCCAATGTTATCTTTGCGTCTCTTTGGTCCTGTTCATATGCATTCATGATCATAAGCATTTGCATGGTATCTTAGGGCCAAAAATAGGGTTTGTTTTAAATTTAAGTATCTTTGATCGCGTCGACACGAAGATTTTTAACCTTCGTATCTCTGGATAGAAGAAACTTAAATAAGGGCAGCTGTTGTACCCCAATTTTTGCCCCTAAGATCCCTTCATCATACCATATTGATTCACTCACAACAAGATCACACTAGGGTTCTTGGTTCCCCTCCATACTTTGAGCTTTTCTCCTTTTGAAGAATTACCAAGCACCTTGACTTATGTTCCTTTTGTGATCATGAATATTGTTTTGTTTTCTTAATTTAAACTAATAAAATGCAATGTTGGTTTGTCTTGCTTGTTATCCATGTAGGTGAAGGGCAATGAGATTTAACAAATTACTCCATAGGTTCATGAGTTTATTTCCATGCCCTAGCCAATAAAAGCTTGAGAAGTTCAAACCTTATCATTGAAGTTGCTTTGGAATAAAGGGTATGGCAAGTTTTATTTTGGTTCACCACATTTCAAAGTTATCAAGATTTGTTCAAAACTACAAGGGATTGATTGGAGAAGCTGTTATGTTTGGACAAGGCCTTGTTCATATTGGTCACAAGGGCATAGTATTCTCAAATTTTAAGATATGGAAGTGGTTTTTGTGGCTAATAGTTCTCATTGTCATCTGTTGTACCCCAAAATTTGCCCTCTCATTTTATCAAGATTTTCCTCACAAGACTTCTTGGACTCAAGACAAGATTAAGGTTTGCTCAGCTCAAGACCTCACCTTGCGCTGATGACCTGAAATTAGGGTTTGAGTTTTCACAAGGATTTTTGGACCATCAATGCTTCGTGTGACTTTCATACACCATCTTGGACCCCTAAGATTGCTCATATCAAGTTTCAAGCCTTGAATCACATTTTTGACCAGTCAATTGGATAATTGACCTAAAAATCAGCTGTATTTGGGGAAAAGTCAACCATGGCCAATTTACAGTCAAACTTCATGGTTTTTTATCCACATCAACATTATAGACTCATATGTACCATTTGATCAAGTTTGGACCACAACTCCTCAAGAAATTTGATCAAATCATCAAAAGGGAAAATGGTAAAAATTAGGGTTTTGACTGAGAAAGGGCAATTTCTGATTTTTAACCTAGCCAATGACCAATTGGGTTCAAGAATGATTTCAAGGACTCAATAGCATCATCTTGACCTAATCACATAGTTCAAAAGATCTCAAATTCATTGGATTGACAGATGAATTTTCCAATCAACTTATCAAAAGTCAACTATACACTGAAAAGTCAAACTTTGACTTTTTGGTCAAAATTAAATGCCAAGGGTCATAATTCATCAAGATATGTCAAAATGTGAAACTTTTTTACCAAGAAACCTTAAATTGTAAATTAGGGTTTTAATTTGAAATTTTTCATAACTTAGAATTTTTCTAAGTATGGAAAATTTCTTATTTTTCCCCAACTTTCCACAACTTTTTCACCATGATGCAATTGGATTCAAAGAAAACTTCCAACATGAAAGTTTTAGTCCTCTATGAAGTCTACAACTTTGATTCACAAAGTTATCCAAAAAGATTCATGGATCTCAAGTTATGATTTTGTGAATAGGGGTCCATAAACTTTTTAACTTAGTGAAATTTTGCCCTAGTTTAGGCAGGTTTTTGACCTAACTTCATGGCAACTTTTCACATAGTTCCAAGAGGTATCTCAAAATTCATTTCAAAAATGGATTTTAAATCATGTTACAAGCTTTCCAAAATGTTCAAGAACTCTCCAAGATCATTTGTAGTTTGGGAGAATCGAAGAAGAGAAAATGGAAATTTGTCACTTTTGTGTAAGCCATGTTTACAATGCTTCAAGTTGCAAATCAGTTTCAAGCATGCGTGTACCTTGCATTAAAGGTCCTAATCCATTCTACACTCCATAATTAAATGCAAACTCAATGGATACTGGCTTTGTTTTGACTTTTGAAGCATTGCACAATGAATTAATCCAAAAATGGCATAAAGTTCACAATACTACTTTGATAAAGCAAGCCTTTTTGAAACTTTACATTTCTTGAGCCATGAACCTGATCTTTTGTTGCAAGCAAGATACACAAACATCAGGAAAAGTATACCAACCCTCTACAATCCATAAGCTAGCCTGTACAGGCCTTTGGCACAATCATTTCAACTTTCTTCAAAAGCAAGAAAACTTGCAAAAGTCAAGTTAACTTGTGCATCTGATAAAGAGAAGCCTTAGAATCATTCTAAACAACTTCATAAACTTGTCACAAGCCAATACACGATTTCCTAACATCCCAAACACTCTGAAACACCAAAAACCACATTTCTGCCCAAAACAGGGCAGCTTCTGCAAATTCATTGTCAACTCAATATTGGCTCATGCGTTTTGCTTTGTAACACTTCAAACACTTTACATACATCCTACCTGAAATATCCAAGCCCTGGTCCTGGTTCTGTAACCCTATTTCAAACATCACCATTTTCATTTTGGAAGGTTGCAGGTTGACTCGTGCAGGGAGTTTCAAGCATCCTCAAGGCAAGCTGAGCATTGGAGAAGCTTGAGGGAACTTCAAGGAAGCTCACACAATCTTCAGGCCTCACTCAAAGCCTCCACATTGCCATATCCAAACTCAGCTGAAAAAGGTATTTTTCAAAGTTCTATCTCCTTATTTAGGCATCCTTAGGTCACGATTTGTGAAGCAAAAATGTAGTCCTTAACTTGCTGAAGCTGTACATATGCATACTTTCCATTTATATTAACTGAGTAGTGAGAATTTGAAGCTTGAAGTTCATGAAAAAACTAGGTCAGAAATTAGGGGTGATTAAATTCTCCATGATCCTTGAGAGTTAGATTATGTTTTTTATATCACTGGAATCTTGAGATCATGAGCTACATGTTTTGTGTTATGGGTTTTTGCTTTTGTGCACATATGTGAGAGTTGCAGGTTTGTACATGGGATGCGCGCGTGAAGCTTAGGACAGGGATGAAGTTGGTGTTCTGGGCCTGGCGCCTTGGGCCTGTTACTTTTCACACCCCCCTGTTTCCTATTTGCACCCCCTGACCTATTTTCTTATATTTTTCATATTTTCTCTTCATTTTCATATTTATTGCTTTTATTTATTTTTCTGAACATGAAAAAATCTTGAAAAATATTTTCTTTATTTTTTGCATTTTTATTTTATTTTTTTATTATTTTTTTGGCATAAAAAATAGTTTATTAGTAATAATATACTTTATTTTCTTAAATAAATTGTGAATATATTTAAATAAACACCATACATTTTTATTTTTATTATTCATATACATAAAACGTTATTTCCACACACTTTTATTTTTTAATACTTGTAAATATTTTTATTTATTTATTTCATGTACATAAATGAATAAAATAAATGATATAGAACATATTTTGTATTAAATCAAAAAATTAGGGTTTCCCCTTTCAAAAAATAATAATATTATTTTTTCTTATTTTTAGGACTTAAATAATTCTATTTTTACATATATAAAATTAAATCAAAAAAACATTTTGCATCCATACATTTTATTGCATATTTAAATAATTATTTATTTATTTATTGTGCAAAAATTCAATTGGGTTGTAATAATTTTTAGGGTTTTATTTTGAGCAATATCCCCCATTCAAAAAACTTGTATCCCCCCTCCCATAATTGTTGTAATAGCTTAGATTTACTTTACGCAATTTATCGCATTATATACATGTTTAGTAAATTAGGGTTTGTATGATAAGACAAAATCAAACAAATAGCATGACCTAATACAAGACAAAAATACATGAAAAATGACGACACATTGCACACAAACACCTCTAAGGTTTCACCCACTTGGTTGCCTTACAAAATGGCCATGGTATGCATGCTAGGTATCTTGGCAAAACAATACAAACAAATAAGATCATAGTCCCTCGATGACGCTATCAAAAGATTGCCTAAAAACAAATGATCTTAGTCCCTCAGAACATGCTAAGATACTTGGCAATATTTCTATCATGGTCATACGATGACCCATGCCCGTCCCGTTTAACATCCAAAGATAGGGTTGCCTACCAAATCAATGGTAGGTCAACAACCTCAAAGGAATGAAAAATGTACAAGAAAGACTTTTGAGTAGGTAGATAGCTTCTAGTTACTTGATCATTTCAAAAACAATCCTTGCTATTTTCAAACAAACACACACATTTCAAAACTTTTCCAAACAACTTTCAAAATATTGAAACATTTTTCAAAAGACAAACATCTTTGTATACATTCTTACGAACGAGAATCATTACAAAGATTGCCTAAACAAAGGCCTCTTTTCAAAATACTTTCAAAACCACACAAAGCACCATTTTAAACAATTTCAAAGCAAAAGCAAGTGATCTAAATAAGTAACTAAGAGCCCATGGAAAACCATGGATGAAAAGGGTGCTAGCACCTTCCCTTTTCATAATCTACCCCCCGAACTCAAGAAAACATCTCAAAGGTCTTTCCTGTGCTTTTTACCTTTCCTTTTGGATAAAATAAAAGTCGGTGGCGACTCTTTCTAACTGCGACATTTGCAAACACAAACGCAAAACCTCAAGTCAGTTCTCCCACCGCATCACAGAACTGGCGACTCTGCTGGGGAATATAAATAAAAGTGGGGTTACCTTAGGGTTTAGATCACCTTTACTTTCTTATCTTGCTTGACTTGTTTGCTTTACACTTTGGTTCTATTGTTGGGGTTTGAATCCTCTACCCGGATTTGGGAAACATTCATAGGTAAATAGCAATACATTGTAGAAACTATGCGGGGTATACCGACATGGTCTAAGCAATAGCTATGTTAGAGCGACATATTTGTGGGTACCGGTAGCCTTTGAGTCAATCAAAGAGAATACGGGGCCGCTGAGTGATGTCATGAAGCACTAATGGACTTTTAGAACCTTTACTTGACCAACTTGGCCTTTTAGGATGTAGTGAGATGACCAACTTTGGTGCAGTCCGAAGTTGGTAGATACTCGATACTACACTCATTGAGGGTTGGTTCCTTGGAATATTTCGGTCGCCAGTAAAGAGGCTGAATTGAAACAATTAACAAGGAAACAATCCAGTGATATTGAGCTCCTTAGAACCCGGTTACTATTTCTAGGACAGGTTGAGCCAACTAAACTTCAAGAGGGTACTTACCTATGAAACCCCATGCAAGCCTAAACTAGGAACTTGTGTGATTTGCTTGTACATATATACTTGTGCATAACATCATGGACATCATGAAGCATCATATGCATCCACTAATCATTTCAAGGATTTTGGATTTTCATCTTTGTTCCTGTTTTGTAGGTTATGGATTCACTTCGCAGGAAAACCATCCAAGTAAACCTTGTAAGAATTCCTCCACAACTCAAGGAGCTAGCTTCAAGGATTCCTGAGAATTCTCCATTCACCGAGAGACATGGTCGTCTACTCAACTTGGTCACTGCCAACACTGAGGAGGATATGCTGAAAGTTCTCTTCCAGTTCTTTGACCCTTTGCATCATTGCTTCACATTTCCTGACTACCAACTTGTGCCTACTTTGAAAGAATTTTCTCAACTCCTGATGATTCCTATTCTCAATCAACTACCCTTCAACAGTACGGAAAGAGATCCAAAGCCAGAAGATATTTCTTAAGCTCTAGACTTGCACTCCTCTGATGTCACAACACGTTTGGAAACTAGAAGTGGTGTCAAAGGCTTCTTGTCAAAGTTTCTGTTTGAGAAGGCCCAAAGCTGCTGGAATTCTTTGGACTTACAAGCTTTTGAGGAGATTGTAGCTCTTCTCATCTATGGGATGGTCTTGTTCCCTAACCCTGACCAACTTATAGATGTGAGTGCTGTCAAAATCTTCATGACTCGTAACCCGGTGCCTACATTGCTTGGGGATATCCTCCACTCTTTTCACACTCGAACAATGAGGAAAAGAGGTGTTCTCATGTGCTGCACTCCTCTCCTGGCAAGATGGTTTATTTCTCATCTTCCCCAATCAGTTTTGAAGAATGAGCAAGGTTTGAGGTGGTCACAACGATTGATGACCCTTACACATTAAGATATTCATTGGTGTTCTCGATCAAAAGAGAATGTTATTATCATTGACCATTGTGGGGAATTTCCTAATGTCCCTCTACTAGGCATTAGGGGAGGCATCACCTACAGCCCCTTCTTGGCTCTGAGACAGTTTGGGTATGCCCGAAGGGATGGCCCACATGACATGCTGATTCAAGGCTTGGTTTTCGACTTCGACAACGACGACCAAAGACTCTGACAAAGGTTCATCCGAGCTTGGAGGATGCCCAACAAGGAAGACAGTAAGACCTCGGGTCACAAGAATTCCATCCCTCTTGAGCCGTACCTCAAGTGGGTACGAACCCGCGCCCCAAGTCTTATGATGCCTTACCCCTCCATTCTCCCTGTGATTATAGAGCCTGTTATGGAAGGAGAGGTTCCATACACCCTCCTACATCCTGACATGCCAACATCACTCGAAGATTTACAAAGGAGTTGGATACAGCTCAAGGGAGAGCGCGATAATTTCGAAGCCCAATTCTACGCAAGCGAGAATAAGGTTTTAGAACTCACTCGTCAACTTCACGAAGAGCAGACTCTCAACACCTACATTGCACCAAAGAGGATGCACAACGTCTTTTTACCTTAGAATTTTGTATTATTTTTCCCAAAGGGAATTGATGTACTAACAATTCTATCTTATTAATATGACGTGTGTTTCTTTTTTGTTTAAATCAAATTTGAATTTATGAATCCTTGAAAGCATTACATGAATACATATCATTCATCATATGCATAAGCAGGTCTTCACACCAAGTTTCCTCATCTCTTTGCTGTTTATTTCAGCAAGATGGATATTGAACAAACGGTCAAAGATTTGCAAGCTCAGAACTCACAATTTCAACAACTACTCTTGACCTTGGCCAAGGGGCAGGAGGAGCTCAAGACTATACTAGAGAAGGAAAAAGAGAAAAAGAAGAAGAAGCGGGCCGGTGTGGTTATCATGGGCAGAAGGTTTGAAGGACAAGCCAGACAGACTTTGGAATTCCCATCAACATCTAAATAGGGGGAAGGAAAAGGTAAAGGAACGGCAGTGCCATCTGAGTCTGAAGCAGAAGAAGAGGAGGATGAAGACTATTCTGAACAGCAGTACCCTCCGGCCGATGACAATTACAGGAACTTGGAAGAACATTTAGCTGCTATGGAGGTACAGAGAGTACCAGGGCTGGATTTTGAGGAGTTAGGGCTGGTTTTTGGAATTGTAATCTCTCCTAAGTTTAAAGTGCCACTGTTTGCTAAGTATGATGGGGTGTCTTGCCCAAAGATGCACCTCAGATCCTATGTCAGTAAAATTCAACCACATTCTTCTGACAAAGACCTGTGGGTCCACTTTTTCCAGGACAGTCTATCGGGAACGCAACTTGATTGGTTCTACCAGCTGGAGAGGTCTGATATCCATAATTGGGAAGACTTGGCAGCCATATTCTATAAACAGTATCAATACAACGCCGAATTGGTGCCAACCTGTACTCAGCTACAGAGTATGGTTATGGCTACCAATGAGGGCTTCAAAGACTACGCCCAAAAGTGGAGGGATTTAGCCGGAAGGGTGCAACCACCTTTATCTGAAAGAGAGCTAGTGGACATGTTCTTAGGGACTCTGCCAGGTCCTTTCTTTAATCACCTGATAGGGAGCTCCTCTGCAGGTTTCACTGAATTGATTTTAACTGGAGAAAGGGTGGAAGCTGGTATTAGAAGCGGGAAAATTCAGAAAGATGCGTCTGCCCCAACTGCTGCAAAAAAGCCCTTCACGGGAAAGAAGGAAGTGTCTGTTGTCTATGCCCAGAGGAATCATGGAAGAATTGAAAGACGACCAACTGTGGGGGCCGTTATGATTCAGAAATTTGCGTCAGACCAACCAAGAAACAATCAGCCGAGAAATGATCATCCGAGAAATAACCAGCAAAGGGTGGAAAGGCCTGTAAGGAAATTTACCAAGATAAACATGACTCCTACTCAAGTCCTACCACATCTCTTGAAGTTGAACCTGGCCATGCTAAAGGAGGCCCCTAAAAATCCTAATACCATTTCTCCACATTACCATCCCAACGCCAGATGCGCATACCATTCAGAAAGCCCAAGGCACGACACCAACAAATGTTGGGCTCTGAAGAATAAGATTCAAGATCTGATTGACGCAAATGAAGTTGAATTTGAAGCTCCTGAAAAGCCGAATGTTATCTCTGCACCGATGCCTAGGCATGGGAACAATATCAATGTCGTGGAAGAAGATCTGTTTGTTTCTACTGTGGATGAACTATTAACTCCTCTCCTAACCGTCAAGTTAAATTTGTTGAAAGCTGGGGTGTTCCCAGGTTGTGACCAAGATTGCCATGCTTGTCTGTCCTCCCCATTTGAATGTCCTATGTTAAAGAAAGGAATCCAACAATTAATTGATAACAAGGAAATTTTGTTTGAGAAAGCTCCTATTTCACCCATTCCAGTTCCAAAAGTTTCAATAATAACCATATACGCCAATCCTTCCAGGGTTCCTAAAAAACCCGTTAGGATTACATCTGCTCCAGTGACTACTCCGTTAAAGATAACAATGCCCGGGCCAGCCCCTTACAAATCCGATAAAATGGTACCATGGAACTATGGTGGAGAAATCTACTATCATGGTGTCAAACAGATTGAACAGACCATTGAAGAAGAAAGCTCCGAGGAAGATAATCCCGACATCAGTAACATTGTCGGAACAAGCAAGGTTACTCGTAGTGGAAGAATCTTTTCTCTAGAGATTGCTCCTCCAACAGCAGTCTTTGGACCCGCGGCCATTCCGAGGATTACACCTATATCAGTAACTGTACCTGCAAATGTACCTGCCAACAATGATAATACAATTCCCATCCCTGTTTCCGCTGCCGAGAAAAAAAGGAAAGAATGTTCAAGAGGAGCCTGTCTTGAAGAAGGCTCAATCACTTGTTATTCCTGAGACATCCCAGAAAGAGATGGAAGAAATTCTGAGGATTATTAAGAAAAGTGATTTTGATGTTGTTGAACAACTGGGGCATACCCCCTCCAAAATATCTATGTTTTCCCTGTTGCTGTGCTTTGAGGCACACGCTAAAGCCTTGGTCAAGTTTTTGAAGATGGCCCACGTGCCACAAGAAACCTCCGCTGATCAATTCCAGGAATGTGTGGCTAGTTTAACAGCTGACAATGGTCTAGGATTCTCCGATGCAGATTTAACTTCGAAAGGGAGAAAACATAATGATGCTTTGCATGTCTCGGTGGAATGTAGAGGGATAACCCTAGCACACGTATTGGTAGATACTGGGTCGTCTTTAAATGTCTTGCTGAAGAAAGCCTTGGATAGACTGGATTGTGAAGGCTTAACACTGAAACACAGCAATATAATTGTCAGAGCCTTTGATGGTTCTAAGAGGATGGTCCATGTAGAGGTGGACATCCCGATCAAGGTGGGTACCCAGACGTTCAATCCGACATTCTACGTGATGGACATCCGTCCTTCCTATTCTTGCCTGTTGGGAAGACCTTGGATCCACCATGCTGGAGCTGTCGCTACCACCTTGCACCAGATGCTCAAATACCCCGTCCAAGGGAAAATTCTAACTGTCCATGGGGAAGAGGAATATATGATTAGTCATCTGAATTCCTTCCGTTATTTGGAGTTAGATGGAGAATTCATAGAGACCCCTTTCCAACATTTTGAAGAGGTTTCTCCTGAAATAGAGGTGACCAAGGAGGTGTCCTCAACTCCTGTGATCACAAGACCTGTACCTCGGATGTCATCTCTCAAGGATGCTAGGACAGTAGTGGAAGAAGGCGGATCCACTGTCTGGGGGCAGCTTCCCGACTTTCCTTTCAAATCAGACAAATTCGGCTTAGGGTTTACTTCGACTGGTCAGAAGGCTGTGCGCCACTCCCATGCCGGAGGGCCACCTGTGAAGATCAGCCATCAAGGGGTTAATGGACTAGAGGACAGTGAAGAAGAGAGCAGCTTAGAAGACTGGATTTTTCCTACTATTGATGGAGGACTGTGCAACTGGGAAGCAAAAGACTTTGTTCTGATTACTTTCATACCGTAGTAATTTATCTTTTCCCTTTCTGTTGGACTGTAATAATTCCCAAACAATTCGTACTTTTTCAACCTTGTGTCTTACCCGAGGCACATAGGTCCATTTGTAAGGGTTCTTATTTCATTTTCATATGTCATTTTATTGAATCATGGACGCTTTTCATATTAAAACCTTTTGTGCTCATTGTCTTTCTTTTACATTTTGTTGTTTTAAGATGGCTATCTCTTACACACACCCACACTCACAAATGCAGGTACCCTTCCATTCTGGAACCCATGGGTAACGATACTACTATAGCCTTCAGTGACTCTGAAGATCTGGTCTACCAAGCCGAATACGAAGGTGAGGAAGATTGTGAGGTGCCAAGGGAATTGGCCAGACTTCTACAACAAGAAGAAAGAGAAATTTAGTCTCATGAAGAGCAGTTGGATACAATCAACTTGGGTACTGAGGATGATAAGAAGGAAATCAAAATAGGTGCCAATCTAGAGCCGAGTGTTAAGGAGCGCCTAATTTATCTATTGCATGATTATGTTGAGATCTTTGCCTGTTCATAAGAAGACATGCCGGGACTCGATACAGACATTGTGGTACACCGCCTACCCACAAGAGAAGATTGTCCACCAGTTAAACAAAAGGTCCGCTGCATGAAACTTGACATGTCAGAAAAGATCAAAGCAGAAGTTATGAAGCAGTTCAATGCTGGATTTCTGGCCGTTACTTCCTACCCACAATGGGTTTCTAACATTGTGCCTGTGCCTAAAAAGGACGGTAAAGTGAGAATGTGCATGGATTATAGAGACTTAAACAGGGCCAACCCTAAAGATGACTTTCCACTTCCGCACATCGACATCCTGGTTGACAACACAACTCAACACAAAGTATTTTCTTTCATGGACGGATTCTCAGGCTATAACCAGATCAAAATGGCACCTGAGGACATGGAGAAAACTACTTTTGTTACACAGTGGGGTACGTTCTGCTACAAAGTGATGCCATTCAGACTGAAGAATGCCGGGGAAACCTATCAACGCGCCATGGTAGCTTTGTTTCATGATATGATACATCATGAGATAGAGGTCTACGTAGATGACATGATAGCCCGATCAAAAACTGAAGAAGAACACCTTGATCATTTGCAAAAGTTGTTTGTCAGGTTGAAGGAGTATAAGCTCAGTCTGAACCCAAACAAGTGTACATTCGGAGTCCGGTCCGGTAAGCTCTTAGGTTTCATTGTCAGCAACAAAGGCATCGAGGTTGATCCTGCCAAAGTCAAATCTATACAAGAAATGCCTGCTCCTCGCACTGAGAAGGAGGTAATAGGTTTCTTGGGACGCCTAAACTACATTGCTAGGTTCATTTCTCACCTAACATCCACTTGTGAACCAATCTTCAAGCTGTTGAAGAAAGATCAGGTAGTTAGATGGAATGATGACTGTCAAGCTGCTTTCAATAAAATCATGGAGTATTTGCTAGAACCTCCTATCTTGATGCCACCCGTCGAAGGAAGACCGCTAATCATGTATCTGAACATCCTAGAGAATTCAATGGGGTGCGTACTGGGGCAGCATTACGAGTCTGGCCGAAAAGAGCATGCCATTTATTACCTTAGCAAAAAGTTTACCGACTGTGAAATAAGATATTCACTGCTCGAGAAAACTTGTTGCGCTTTGGTATGGGATGCTCGCCGGCTAAGGCAGTACATGTTGACTCATACCACTTTGCTGATATCTAAGATGGATCCGATAAAGTACATCTTTGAGAAGCCTGCTCTATCTGGAAGAATAGCTAGATGGAAGATGATCCTAATGGAATACGACATACAGTACACGACCCAAAAGGCTATAAAGGGGAGTGTGCTAGCTGACCATCTGGCTCATCAAGCTGTCGAAGATTACCAATCCATGAGGTTTGACTTCCCTGACGAGGATATCATGACATTGGACAACATTGAAGAGATCAGACCATATGACAGACCTGAACGAGGATCCCGATGGACCCTGTACTTTGATGGGGCCTCCAATGCGCTTGGTAACGGTATCGGTGCTGTGCTTATCTCCCCAGAAGGATGCCATACTCCTTTCACCGCTAGACTTTGCTTCAACTGTATGAACAACATGGCAGAGTATGAAGCTTGCATCTTTGGACTCAGGGCTGCCATAGACTTGGGAATCAAATATTTCATTGTGTTTGGGGACTCAGCTTTGGTCATCAGTCAGATCAAAGGAGAGTGGGATACTAAACATCCAAACCTTATCCCTTACAAAGAACATGTTTTGACATTGTTACCACATTTCGAGCAGATTACCTTCGAACACTTCCCGCGAGAAGAAAATCAGCTAGCAGATGCTCTAGCTACAATGTCATCCATGTTTAAACTTAACTGGGATAATGAGGCTCCCCAAATCACTATTGAACGGATGGACGAACCAGCACACTGTCACGAGATTAATACCGAAGAAGTAGTTGACTAGTCGTAGTTTCATGAAGTCAAAAGGTATCTCGAGGCTCAGGAATACCCTGAAGGAGCTTCAGTCAATGACAAAAAGTTCTTAAGGAGGTTCTCGACAAAGTTCTTCTTGAGCAATGGCATCCTGTACAAGTGCAATCACGATTCTATTCTGCTTCGTTGTGTGGACAAGATTGAAGCTGAAAAGATCATGGCTGAATTGCATGAAGGTACCTTCGGCATTCACTCTAGTGGGCATACAATGGCTAAGAAGATTCTAAGGGCAGGCTATTACTGGTCTACCATGGAAGCTGACTACTATCAACACTCCCGCACCTGCCACAAATGTCAAATCTATGCAGACAAGGTGCACGTGCCTCATGTTCCTCTAAATGTCTTAACAACTCCTTGGCCATTCGCTATGTGAGGAATCAACATGATTGGAGAGATCAAGCCTACGACATCCAATGGACACTGTTTCATTCTGGTGGCCATTGACTACTTCACCAAGTGGGTCGAAGCAGGATCCTTTGCATCCGTTACGAAGAATGTGGTTGCCCACTTCATCAAACAGAACCTTATTTGCCGGTACGGTATCCCCGAAAGGATCATCACTGATAACGGTACAAACCTTAACAATACTATGATCACTACTTTGTGCGAGCAATTCAAGATTCAACATCACAATTCATCTCCCTATCGGCCCAAGATGAATGGTTATGTCGAAACTGTGAACAAAAATATCAAGAAGATCATACAAAAGATGACAGTCACCTACAAGAACTGGAATGAAATGTTACCGTTTGCTCTCCACGGGTACCGTACCACGACACACACATCAACTGGGGCAACACCCTATTCTTTAGTTTATGGCATGGAAGCTGTCTTGCCTATCGAGGTTCAAATTCCCTCCTTGAGAATCATGAAAGATGCTGGTTTAGGTGAAGATGATTGTATCCAAACCCGGCTTGATCAGTTGAACTTAATTGACGAGAAGAGACTTACTGCTATTTGCCATGGTCAGACGTATCAAAAACGAATGATCAAGGCTTTCAATAAGAAAGTCAGACACCAAGTTTATCAAGTTGGAGATCTGGTAATCAAGCGTATCATTTTACCACAAAGTGATTCCAGGGGCAAATGGACTCCTACCTATGAAGGACCATTTGTAATCAAGAACATCTTTTCTGGTGGGGCAATGATCTTAACCACCATGGACGGCGACGACCTGCCGCACCCTGCGAACGCAAACATAGTCAAAAGATACTATGCATAAATGACCCGTTAGGTTGACACACCTAGGCAAAAAAAGGGCATCCCGGTGAATCGAAAACCCGAAAGGGAGGTTCAGGCAAAAATTAGGGATAAAACAAAAAAAAGTCTGTACACCCGGCAAGTTGAAAACCCGAAAGGGAGACTTGGGCAAAAAAGGGTTTCCCGGTAGACTGAAAACCCGAAAGGGCGGTCCAGGCAAAAGTTATGGAATTAAAGCGTATGACTATGTCTCGTCGGATCACTTTAAGGACAATCTCTTCACTGACAAACTCTGAGCTTCTGATCAATTCAATCATCCTCGGACGAAGCAACGAATGGACAAGATATTCAGAGTTATGAAGGCTATAGCAGAATGGGAACCGCATGGGATTTTTACGCATAGCTATCTTTCTTTGTATAAAAATTTTCTTAATTTTATGACACCATCCTCTTACTAGGATGCCTGTCTCCTTTGTACAAAACACTTATTCAAAGTAAATACAAAGATGTCTCTTTCAAAGTACAAAAAACTATTTGTCTTTTTCTTTTTACATTTGTGTTTTTATTTGAAAAAACGTCCAATGATTCATTGATGAACATATGCATTTGAACATAATTACTGTTTACAAATAAGCAGGATGGAAAAGAATAATTATTGACAGTCTGAAAGGATAGGAAAACATCTTTAGGCTATTCCATGAGCAATCCCTACAGTACATCATCTAGATTCCCAGCGGAACTAAAATTTCAAACCCTTAATCCCCATCAGAGTTAAAACTTCAAACTCCCAATCCCCAGCGGAGCTAAAACTTTGAGTTACAGATCCCCAGCGGAGCTGAAACCTTATTCCCCAGTCGAGTCAAGATTTCCAACTACCAATCCCCAGCGGAAACCTTTCAGTCAATCCAATTTCCCCAGTAAGTTACCTTGAAGCCTGGAAATCAACCAGATAACAGTTAACTTTTGCCTCTCCAACCTAGGATAACTTCCCAGTAGAGTGGCAGACAACCCAAACTCCTGAACTTACTCCCAAATAGTAAGCTTTCTTCCCCACAAAGTTTTTTACTCTTCAACAGAATGAAGATTCTCATTCTTAATTCCCCAGTGAAATCGCCAAAGTTTTCATTACTCCTCAAAAGAAGGAAGGTTCTCATTCTTAGATCCCCGCAGAAGTCATCAGAGTCTTCCTTATTCTCCAGCAGATCAAGGATTTCCTTTGTATAATCCCCAATAGAAGTCATCAAAGTTCTCTGGATTTCCCAAGCAAATTTCTCCAGCAGTTTGGCATTACTCTCACAATAGAATTTTTGTCAATGCTCCAACTTCAAGACATGAAGGATCCTCATATCTCCACAGAAGTTATCAAGGATTTTTAATCCCCAACAGTCGCCCAGGATTTTTTATCCTCCGCAGTTAAGAATTTATTTTCCCCGGCAGCAGTCAAGGATTTATTTTCCCCGATAGCATTCAAGGGTTTTTATTGATCCCCAGCGATCAAGGATTTATTTTCCTCAGCAAATTAGCTTACATGCGCATACATTACATCCATATATCATAAAGCTCATATATTGCATCATACATTTCATGCAACATAACTTTGTGTTTCGGCTAACATTTTACCCTTTTCAGGATAAGATTAACAAGCTACCATTAACAGTATACAATCATGATACAGTACAGATACACTCCAGACGCAGAAGTCATTCTGTTGCTCATTCAGATTCAGTACAGATACACTCCAGACGCGGATGCCATCCTAATACTTATTCAGATTTCAACTATCAGATACAGATTAGATACGCTCCATACGCGGAAGCCTTTCTATTTCTCATTCAGATTCAACTATCAGATACAGTTCAGATACACTCCAGACACAGAAGTCATTCTACCAATTATTCAGATTCTAGTTCAGATACGCTCCAAACACGGATGCCATTCTGGCCCTTATTCAGTTTTGTGATTCAGATACAGTACGGATACACTCCAGACACAGATTCTATTCCTTTGCTCATTTAGACTCAGATCTCAGATACAGTTTAGATACGCTCCAGACGCGGATGCTATTCTATTACTCATTCAGGTTCAAACTTCAGATACAGTCCAGATACGCTCCAGACACGGTTGCCATTATGTCACTTATTCTGATTTCCCCCAGCTCGGATACGCTCCAGACACGGACGCCATTCCACTGCTCACTCAGATTCAGTCTCTAGATACAACTCAGATACGTTCCAGACACGGACACCATTCTGATACTTATTCTTTTGACTTATAACTTACCATTCAACAAACATTCTTGGATGGCATCTATAAGCCCATCTCCAACAAGATTCTATCACATCTCCAAATGGCATCTTTAAGCCCATTCCCTCAACTATATTTTGACGAGTGCAAATTTACGGGCACTCTAGTGTCTAATCATCTTTTACCTTCGAGTCACGAACGACAAAGCTCGCCAATCTAACTCTTAAGGTTCAAGAAGATTGAATAGGGGAAGCTGTTGTACCCCAAAATTTTCCATCTCATTTTATCAATATTTTCTTCACAAGACTTCTTGGACTCAAGACTTGATTAGGGTTTGCTCAGCTCAAGACCTCACCTTGCACTGATGACCTGAAATTAGGGTTTGAGTTTGCACAAGAATTTTTGGACCATCAATGCTTCATGTGACTTTCATACACCATCTTGGACCCCTAAGATTGCTCATATCAAGTTTCAAGCCTTGAATCACATTTTTGACCAGTCAATTGGACAATTGACCTAAAAATCAATTGTATTGAGGAAAAAGTAAACCATGGCCAATTTATAGTCAAACTTCATAATTTTTTATCCAAATCAACATTATAGACTCATTTGTACCATTTGATCAAGTTTGGACCACAACTCCTCAAGAAATTTGATCAAATCATCAAAAGGGCAAAATGGTCAAAATTAGGGTTTTGATTGAGAAAGGGCAATTTCTAATTTTTAACCTAGCCAATGACCAATTGGGTTAAAGCATGATTTCAAGGACTCAATAGCATAATCTTGACCTAATCACATAGTTCAAAAGATCTCAAATGCATTGGATTGACAGATGAATTTTCCAGTCAACTGATCAAAAGTCAACTGTACACTGAAAGTCAAACTTTGACTTTTTGGTCAAAATCAAATGCCAAGGGTCATAATTCATCAAGATATGTCAAAGTGTGAAACTTGTTGACCAAGAAACCTAAAATTGCAAATTAGAGTTTTAATTTGAAAATTTTCATAACTTAGAATTTTTCTAAGTATGGAAAATTTCTTATTTTTCCCCAACTTTCCACAACTTTTTCACCATAATGAAATTGGATTCAAAGAAAACTTCCAACATGAAAGTTGTAGTCCTCCATGAAATATACAACTTTTATTCACAAAGTTTTCCCAAAAGATGCTTGTATATCAAGTTATGATTTTGTGAATAGGGGTCTATAAACTTTTTAACTTAGTGAAATTTTGCCCTAGTTTAGGCAGGTTTTTGACCTAACTTCATGGCAACTTTTCACCTAGTTCCAAGAGGTATCTCAAAATTCATTTCAAAGATGGATTGTAGAGCATGTTACAAGCTTTCCAAAATGTCCAAGAACTCTCCAAGATCATTTGTGGTTAGGGATAATCGAAGAAGAGAAAATGGCAATTTGTCACTTTTGTGCAAGCCATGTTTACAATGCTTCAAGTTGCAAATCAGTTTCAAGCATGCTTGTACCTTGAATTACAGGTCCTAATCCCTTCTACACTCCATAATTAAGTTCAAACTCAATAGATACTTGCTTTGTTTTGACTTTTGAAGCATTTCACAATGAAGTAATCCAAAAATGGGATAAAGTTCACAATACTACTTTGATAAAGCAAGTCTTTTTGCAACTTTACATTTCTTGAGCTATGGACCTGATCTTTTGTTGCAAGCAAGATCCACAAACATCAGGCAAAGTATACCAACCCTCTGCAATCCACAAGCTAGCCTGTACAGACCTTTGGCATAGTCATTTCAACTTTCTTCAAAAGCAAGAAAACTTGCAAAACACAATGCAATCAGAAATTGTCTTCTCTGAAACTTAAATGGAAAACTCGGGTCGAATGGAATCAAGTTAGTTCTGGTATGTAAATCTTTTCACTGATATTTTTTCCTATAATAATAGTGGCACCAATAATATTTGGACACAATTCATTTATGAGTAATATTGTTCCATTGCAAAGGCCATTTGACTGATCTATGTTCCTCAACAACATAACTGGAACACCAATCTTCAACCTTAATTGGTGAATAGGCATTCCAGAATACTTTATGTCATTCAAAAATTCAGGTGTGAACCAATCAGCCTGCACTCCACTATTTTCATCTGATATAACAATTGAGTCAGCATTTAAATAAACCTTTTCATCACCTGGTATTAATGATAGAACAAAATCATTAACAAAATCCATAGCATCATGAGTGGGAGAAAGCAACGCTCTCTCATCATAGAATTTCAAATTGTTCATGTTTCCTAATAGCATTGGTTATGTTAATTCAACCAGAGATAATAAAGGATTATGAGAATTTGTAACCAATAAGTCATTAGGAATATCAATTATGCTCTCTCCACACTCACTGGAGTCGTGCTTTCCATTGCCAATATCAAGCAACCAGTCTGCAAACCATTTCAGTTCATTAGAATTTCCATTCAGGTTTTCATCGGCCAGCTACATGTTCTTCGACAATGTCAATACCTTGCAATATTTCCATAGTTCATATGAGTTTATTGACGCTGACACTATATCATGCCTACATCCCTTTCTAACAACCGGTAATATTTGTCTAAAATCTCCTCCAAAAACAACGACCTTACCACCAAACAGATTATATTGGTCTGAGTCGTCTACATTTCTCATGATGTCCCTCAAAGAACGATCGACAGATTCAACACAAAATCTATTTACCATTGGTGCTTCATCCCATATAATAAGCCTAGCATGTAAGATAAGATTACATATGTCTGTGTGTTTTTTTATGTTGCACGTATACGTCTCATTTATAACTAAAGGAATACAAAACACAAAATGGGTCGTCTTTCCTCCAGGTAACAGTAAAGTCGTAATCCTACTTGAAGCAATATTTAAAACAATTAAACCTTGGGATCTAACAGCAGTTGGAAATGTTTTCCCAATAAATGTTTTTCCCATGCCTCCATATCCATGTGAAAAATAAAACCCTCCAGAATCAGTCATCACAGAATGGTAAATTTGATCATAAACTAACCTTTGTTCAGTAGTTAAAGTCGATACTAAAGACACGTAGGTTGCTGCTAACTCTTCCTTGTCATAGTTTAATTCAGCAGCCAATAAACCATTTTGAAATTGAGCCATTTTTTAATTAGAAGGTTGTGGCATGGATTCAATGTTATCAAGATATTTACCATTCATATAGAGCAAAATGCTCAATCTCAATCAAACAAAGATTTTTTAAATAATAGTCACTAATTTGAAGACCTATAGTAGACAGAAATGTGTTAAACAATCAATAAGCATGAAAGTATAATTAAAACATATAAGCATTATATAACTAATACCTGGGTTGCTTAGCCTCTTCCTTGCGTCATACAAAATTCCATCGCATAAAAGTTGCCACGTTGCTTCCCAAACGACAAAAGGATTTATCATTGAATCCATATACAGTAACATAACAAACAATCTCCAGAGCTGATTACCGGACGCCAAATGGCTGGCCTCAATAATGGCATCCACGAATTCATTATAGTTCCGCAACAAACTAAGTGCAACATATGCTTTCTTAAATGTGTTGTGTGTAGTTCCATCCACTGTCTTTATGTCATTATAACTTGTGCATTCCTTTTGTACTGTCAATAGAAGTCTCAAATAAAAAACATTTCCACAACCGGGGGGAATATACGTAAGCCTTCCAATAGAGTTACCTTGTTGTCTTGGACGCCATGGTCGGAGAATCTTATCATAAACAAACCTTATGGGGAATTCACCATATGTTAATTCCCTCCCATCTGGATATTTTTTATTCGCCTCAAACCAAGCCAAAAACATCGTATCAACTTCTTCGTTACGCGTAACAACAGACTCAGCAGAAGTATTTTCTGAAAACATTATATGACAGCAGGACATTTGTGATGTATGTCATACTCAAAAATCCTCCAAATATTTATATATTACTGCTTTATTTCATCCAGAACTCGCCCATTTTTAGTTTGATTTGAAATATTTATTATGGCTCTGCCAGGGCCTTTATTAACATATTTAAACAAATACTTGATAAAATTTCCCTTGTTGCAATACTCAACATTTATGTGCGTCTGATATTTAACCAACAATTGTGGATTGTAAGGAACTACATATATATTTTCCAAATGAATTCCTTTTTTCATAACAGACAAACCAGTAACACGACGCTTGTACTTTGGATAACCTTCATCATTGACTATAGTGGAATTCTGGTAGTCTTTTAGAAAAAATTTGGATCATTTTCCATCTATCATGCATGGCGAACTAACATTGGCTTTTCCACATGGACCGTGTATCATAAAACTCGAAACAACATGTGCAAGTTTTGGAAAAACTCTTTGATCAGGTAGTTATGCAGAAATGAACTTGTTGATGTCAATACCTGTCTTGAGTGAATTCAATGGATCAAGCCACAACAAAATGCGCGCGTGCGGAAGGCCTCTATTTTGGAACTCTATGGTGTATGTCTCTAATTAACAAAAATTGTATACAGTTAAGTCGTGATGTTTAAAAATACATTGCTAAGATTGACTGAAATAAGTAAATAAGTAATAAAACAACAAATGAAAACCAGTTAGTATCATTACCTGCAACAACTTCTCCAAATAGCTTATCTTTTTCAATAGCACTTATCAGGTGATCAAGCTTTCCCTTAAAGATTCTACAAACAATATTTGGATGATCACTGGCGGTAAGTCCTCTGTTAGTAACACTTTTTTATTTTTATTTTTGGCCAATTAGCGTTGCACGTGATGGTGATGAACAAATTAGGATATCCAATTTTTTTTCAAATTGCCATTGCATCCTGACATTTGTTAAACATGTATCGTGGCTCCCAGTAAAAGATGCAGGTAGGATGACACGTTTTCCTACTACAGATGGATGATTTTCGCTGTTGTGTACTGCTTCTTGTAAACCACTCAATATATCACATCTTATTGATGCTTGATTCACGCGAACCCAATATAACCTCTGAGTCAATCATTGAGAAAGTATCAACAACAAATTACTGAAATAATCGGCCAGCATTGACAATACCTCCACATTCAAATTATCTCTCTTGAATTCAAAATGCAACAAAGTCTCTAAAAGTGACTCGAAGCCGCTTCCTTCTTCCTTCTCGGATAACAAACTCTGTATAAGCAATCATTTCATGATATTGGTCTTCACCGTGGGGGAATAACAACGAATATTGCAGAGGCAGGAATGAAACATGAGTTTCTTTTTTTTCTCTCCAAATGATGAGATATCTTCCGAACAATAATATCTCTTACAAGATCAAGATTGTCAAAATCTCCTATAATTAATGAAACAAGTTCGTCACATGTGAGAAAATTATGTGTTCTTAGATCCTTTATTCTATTTCTAAATAGCCTCAAAAAAAATTAGATGCGTTGTTATGTTGCACGTGGTTGCGTACTTTCCTAAAAGACTTTTCTAAGACATTGTGTTCATCCACCATCTTTGCGATGTCTTTGACCAGAGTTTGCTCCAGCTTGTCTGTGTTGCCTTTGGATCTGCATAATATTACAACAAAATATTCACGTATAAATCGAACAATATAAAAATAATAATAGAATAATCAGGATATTAAGAATATACCATAAATGACTAATTCTATTCGATGTATCATTCTCTGTGTCATAAATATATAGCTGGGCAAATTTGGGTGTTACTCCTTCATCTGGAATCAGACTTCCAATTCTATGAAAATTTTGACCACTAAGAATAAATTGGGGAGGACCTCCACTCGAGTTAGACTGTACCTTCCCGCCCATAGAGGTAAAACAAAACATACTATTATAAGCCCGAATATTTTCTTTGTAACGTTTACTCCTCGGATCTTGTCCATTCATTAAGTTAAGTAGCAGATTTGGAGGACTTAATTCATATGTAAGCTTAACGGTTCCTTTCAAATAGCAGAGCGAAAACGTAACATTCACGGTTGTATTGTCACATTTGTTAGATCACTCATCATACCATATTTGGGCACCACAATAAGAACATACATACAACGGATCTCCAAAATCAATAACATCTGTTAAAAACATTAAACTCAATTTAAAGACAATACAACAAACCATCAAATACATAATTGTGCACTGTTAGTTTTAAAGTTTTTGAATAGTTTGGATTACCTTCACATTCAGCATGTGCATATCTGTCAGAATGGAAAAATGTTCTCTGCTCATTCATGGTTGAACCTAATGGTTTAAAGACACATAGAACGTCAATGAAAATGTTAGAAAACAAAAACAGAATTGTTGAATAATGCATATTTACATTCAAGGACAGCGGGCTCAACAGTTGATTCTTCATGAACATTCAAATCGAACGAAGGAATAGATTGAAGAACATGAGTTGGTTGAGATACAGTTTTTGCAACACCTATGGACGTTAGATTTATTACTTCTCACATAGAAGTGTGAGACGACAACTCAGTGACACCTATACAAATAGAATTTGAAACAAAGAATTAAAGATTGTAATAATATTTGTGTTGTTAATTTGGAAATAAGAAAAGTCATTATACTAACCATTAACAGCTTGCCTCGCACATGTATCCTTGTTTCTTATCAACATCATCATACGCCTTCTAGACATTGCTGAAGTATAAACAATACATTGTAATGGATAAAAGAAAAAATAACTAAGTAGTAAATACAAAAAAAGTAGTATATTCGTTTCAAAACATGCAGTAGGCGAACCTGCATCAGATTTAATGTCAGCCAAGGTTAATGCTGCATAATTTGGACTCTTATGTTTATTGCTCAAAATTCCAGAACAATGTTGGACAGGAAAAATGGTTGATACTTCAATAAGTTATGTGTTATTAGGATTTGTGTAGAAGTTGCAAAATAAGAAACTGAAAAAGTAACTCAACTGAAATCAATATATATGTATATAATGAAATGAATTTTCACCATTTGTTAAGGAAGACAAAGAAGTTATAGGATGTTGAATTTGTTTATTGGTTGAAGCTCCTTGGATATGTCCAACCGGTGTTAATTTTTTTCCTAACAGATAATGAGCATAGGTCATTGAGACTACATATAAAATAAAAATTTTCACTCATAAAGTATACAACATAACATTACAATAAGCAAGTATAGAAAGTATGATTTTTGATGCATAATGAGTAAATACTTGTAAATGTACTCTTTTACCGCGATGAGTTGTGTTTCATTAACATTTTCCTCCTTATTTTTGATCACATTTATTTGCTTACATTGTTTGACTTGTATGCTTTACATTATGCTTCTATGTTTGGGTTTGAAT
This sequence comes from Vicia faba, assembly GCA_948472305.1. Lineage (NCBI taxonomy): Eukaryota > Viridiplantae > Streptophyta > Magnoliopsida > Fabales > Fabaceae > Vicia > Vicia faba. The sequence goes on along the minus strand of OX451740.1, from coordinate 356,148,597 downwards.
CCTCTACCCGGATTTGGGATACATTATAGGTAAGTAGCAATACGTTGTGGAAACTGTGTGGGGTATACCGACATGGTCTAAGCAATAGCTACGTTAGTGCGACATATTTGTGGGTACCGGTAGCCTTTGAGTTAATCAAAGAGAATAAGGGGCCGCTGAGTGATGTCATAAAGCACTAATGAACTTCTAGAACCTTTACTTGACCAACTTGGCCTTTTAGGATGTAGTGAGATGAACGGCTTTGGTGCATTCCGAAGTTGGTAGATACTCGATACTACACTCATTGAGGTTTGGTTTCTTGGGATATTTTGGTCGCCATTAAAGAGGCTTGAGCTGAAACAATGACCAAGGAAACAATCCAGTGATATTGAGCTCCTTAGAACCCGGTTACTATTACTAGGACAGGTTTAAGCCAACTAAACTTCAATAGGTGTTGTACCCCAATTTATGCCCCTAAGATTCCCCTAACATATCATGTCAACTTGATCATAACAAAATCACATTAGGGTTGGTTTTTCCTTTTTTTTTTATCTCCTATCTTTCAGTTTGCTCTTGAGGAATCTCCAAGCACCTTAGTTGTGTATTTTGTATATGCGTTGATAATTAACCTCTAACCAAAATACAAAAAAAATATTTGTCTTTGTCTTTGCAAAATTGTGTTTTGTAGGTACCGAGTCAAAGCATCCGACAAATAAGGTTTTCCGATATTATTTTCCTAAAATCTCTATCTGCAAAAAAAAAATAATAATTAAAATTTTTCACTTTTGTTTTCCTGTACAATTGATTTCTCCCATAGTGCAATCGATTGCACAGTGTATTGTGCACAATCTTTGAGAAAAGTGTATTTTTAGCCTTTAAAAATATGTTTTTTAGTATGTATCGACACATACGTGTTATGTGTCGACCCATGCAAGACAATCAATTATGTAATGTGTTGAAAAGGAAGTATGTATCGACACATACGTGTTATGTGTCGACTCATCCTGTTTTGAATAACTAGCACGTGTCGACACATACATGTTACGTGTCGACTCATGCGAAGTTGATTGATTCTGTATTGTGTCAAATAGCAGCTTGTATCGATCCATAGAGGCTTGTGTCGACTCATCCTGTTTTGAATAACTAGCATGTGTCGACACATACATGTTATGTGTCGACTCATGCAAAGTTGATTGATTATGTATTGTGTCGAAAGGCAGCTTGTATCGATCCATAGAAGCTTTCGTCGACTCATGCTGTGTTATGCAACTAGAATGTGTCGATGCATACAACTCTTGTGTCGACTCATAACAGCAAAACACACGTGATTTTTGAAAAAAAAGCGAGCAATTTCAAAACTGTCATCTTTTTGGCTCCAATTTTCCTGCATAATTTGAAAATTATATCATTAATTCAATTTTTGGCTCCAAGAATCAATTACCAAATTACCACTAATCCCAATCCTAAACTCTATAAATAGAGCCCTCATTTCATTCAAATCACAAGTTTTTGATAGCCAAACTCATCTTGCTAAAAAATCTCTCAATTCTCTCCATCTACCAAATTCACTCAAAGCTCCATTTCAAAAAAAAGGATAGTAAGCTTTGCATTGAAGCTTACTAATCTTTGAGCTAAACCTTCATCCAAACACTTTTTATTCATCAATTCTCTATATCCAAGCTTTGATAATTGATTCTTGTGGTTGAATTAAAGCAAATTCTAGAAGTTGTTTGATAATTCTCTAATTCTACCTTTGGTAAGTTGGATCATCATCTTTCACAATGTAATCTCTTGTGGATTTCTGGTTTTGATTTATTGAGCACTGTTTTATGATTCTATTAGTGCTATTTTCTCATAATTTGATGGAATTTTCATGCTCAATTGGATCCATGATCATAAGGTGTTTGATGAAAAGTTGGAACAAGAACTTGATCCTTGAAATGCTGTTTTCTATTGATTTTAACAGGTTGCAATCAATTGTTGCAACATTGCAATCGATTTTCACAGAAAATTGATTTGAAAAAAAACTGCACTGATGCAATTGGTTGCTGTCTAAGCACAATCAATTATAACAGTGCCAAAAATACTTTTTCTGCCTTATTTTGGGGCTGTTTTGACTCAAATATTTTTTTTGCTCACTCTCTTTGATGGATAATTTGGATTACAATTTTAAATGTCCAATTTCTCTTTAAATTCAATGGACTTTGTGGTGTAGATGAAGTTGGATAAATGTTCATCAATTCAAATCTATCAAAGAGTGAATTATTTAATTCATTTTTGGTGATTTGGATTAATGATATGTTTAGTGCTTTAATCCATCTAGAGGAGTGGTTGAATTTAAAGATGAAAGAATTTTGAGATGGTGATCCAAATTAGCTTATAATTCCCCTCCCTCTTCATCTTATCCCTTTCTTTTTTAATTGTGCTACATGTTAAGGGATGGTGATCCCTATATCATTTATCCAAACATGAAGTACATAGATTGCTATTGACCGGTCTCAAAATAGGTGCGACTTCTACGTAAGTCCACTTACGATTGCTTAACATAGCGCTAAATTTTATCCCGATTTGAATAAATGATCATTCATGGCCCAAACTTATGATTGTAAGCCCAAGTATGTTAATTTGATCTCTTTGATCCAATAACCTTGAGATTCATTGTGTGGAGGCTTTGGTTCTACCAATCCTCTAATGGATCTTCATCAATTTTGGTCAACGCGGATCACTTAAATATCATTGATCATTAAATGTTACTTTTGAGGATTCCAAAATGGATGATATACTTGACAAAAAGCAAACGCAACTTGTTGTGTGGAGGCTTTGGTTCTACCAATCCTCTAATGAGTTCCAAATGCAAGTTTCAAGATGGTCATCCAATTAACCACTAATTTCTAACAATTGACTTTACCTTGTGCTTTTATTTTTTATGCTTTATGTACCATTTAATTTAAGTATTTACATTTCATGCCATTTTTTATTTTGCTCACTTGAGCATTTATTCTTATGCCATTTTTATTTTGCTCACTTGAGAATTTACTTTTATGTCATTTTTATTTTGCTCACTTGAGTTTTTCTTTTCCTTTTAAAGACACCTAATAATCAACATGAACCATAAAAATCTTTAATGATACTTGGACTATTTGGTTACTATCCTTGGCATAATGGAGTATTGGACTTCTTGGACTTAGGATTAGAGACCTTGGCCTATCTTGGAGACTTTGTGACCTTAATTGATATTTTTTCTGGAATTCTTGAGGTTTTCCTCAAGACATTGGGTTGTTTGTTTGTTTTGTGTACAGGTTATTGTGACTACACTCTTGGTTTGTAATCTGGAACTCACCCGCATACAGCCGTTACTCTGCCCAATTCTTGCGAAGACTTAATACACTTGAAGTTTGGTTCTCTCAAGAGGTCTAGTATTTTTGCTTGCTTGGTTTCAATCCAAAGAATGGGAATTCTATCTTAGCTCATAATGTCAAGTATTGGCTTCTTGTTGGTTAGATGGTTCTTATCCCTGAAGGGGTGAAAAACACAAGAAGGGGGGGTTGAATTGTAAAATTGGAATCTTAAAGCAATTGACAAGATATTTTTATCCTGGTTCGTTTGATCTCAAACTACTCCAGTCCACCCGTCAAGGTGATTTCGCCTCTCTCCAACGAGGTCTTAATTCACTATATTCAACTGAATATTACAGATTGCTTTAACAACTGCTAAAGCCTTCTTGATTCAAACCACAATCCGGTTTGTCAAGGCAACACTTTCTTACAAAGGTATAAAACAAATGTGTGAGAATGTTTTCTACAAAACTTTATCACAACTGTGATGTATACACAAATTAAGCTTAGAAACTTAGATTGCTAAACACTAATGGAGTATCAGAGTTTGTGGTTTAGCAAAACTGGTAGATGAAGATTATTGTTCAGCTTTGTGCGTGTAGAGAATTGGAGAGCATTAGCCATTATAATCTTCGAAGCCTTGTTTATATAGCACTTGAGAAGATGAACGTTGAATGCAATATTCTTGATTCAATGCTAATAACAAGCTTTCCTTTTTGAGCAGATCTTGTCTAGAATGATGCCGTTGGAATTAATTAGCGTTCAATGCACAGTACCGTTGCTTCTTCAATGCACGTTCTGGCTTGGCTCATTCTGATTCTGCTTCGCTGCTGATGAACTATTGTTTTTGTATCAGAGTGTTTACGCGCAGTTCTGTTCATCAAGCTTCAGCATGTACGTGAGTTGATCATCTGATCTTGATGTTCTGATTCAGCAACTTCTGATGCTGGTGTATGAAATCAAATTCTGATGCTGAAGAAGTGATCTTGCTTATTTTAATCAGCGTATCTGCAAGTCAGAGCATAGTAATTTTAGGCAGCATATAGTTCAAACATGAAACATATAAATACTATATCTTTTCACTTTGTTATCATCAAAACTCAAATATAGGGTAGTAGATTCAAACATTGTTCTAACAATCTCCCCCTTTTTGATGATGACAAAAACTAGATATTTTAAATGAAAAATAACGTGAAAAGGTGTCTGGGAAATGTATCAGAATAAGAAGTACGGAAAAATCAGAGTTAAGAGATACTCCCCCTGAGTTGATTACTTCTCTTTGATGATACGTGTTCTTCAGGATCAGATCTTTGTCTTTCTTTGAACATCAGATTAAGAGTCTTTGACTTATCAGAGAGCAGAGCTTCAGAGCTTTTCCTGTCAGAGCTTTGCTTCGGATCAGAGTGTTAGGTCGATCAGAACTTCATATTTGATCAGAGCAACATGAGCTTCTACATTTTGATCAGAGCTTCTAGCTTCTAGTCTTCATAGTGTTCAGGAGCTTCCTTGTGCCTGTAGACTTAAAAACAAAACAGAAAAACATTTCAAGTAATAGAGTTAGAATGTTTGAGAATTTCTGTCTAGTTAGCCGTTATTGATTTTAAATATCATTCTTGTTCTCCCCCTTTTTGTCAGCAATCAAAAAGTGTTGGTGATGTGCTAAAACAATTTAGATCAGAAAAACAAATTATATTAAAATAGTTCATAATCAGAGCAAAAGAACATTACAAAACATAGTCAAAACAGTACATCAGAAAATGAAGAAAACATGAAAAATTATGCATGAAAAAGATTTATGGTTGAGGGGGCATGCGTGAGAACAGGCTTTCCAGCATTGCTTGAATCTTTTCAGAAGTTTCATTCTGCTTCTGAACCATGTTGACAACAGTGTCAATCTTGCTGTCCTGTACGTCCATTCTTGCTTTCATCTTCTGATCATTCTCTTCCATCCGCTGCTGGAGACGCAAGTCATTCAGCCTTAATTCTTCCAGAGCCTGCCTGTCCAAGGCAGCTTGAGAAGTGTCAGAAGGAGGAAGCTTCTCAGAACTTTCAGCGACATCTTCTGCTGGATTTTCTTCAGCCTGAATGGTCTTGTCTTCTTCTGATGGTTGCACCTGTGCAGCTTGCTCTTTCTCAGACCAAGATTCACTGTCCAGAGGAAGCACAACTTCTTGAGGCAGCTGACTCTCAACTTCCTTCAGCAGCTTGCTAAAGTTCTGTTGAGCCTGCTCGTAGTTGACGTCCTGCAGCTTGAGGGCTTCAGCACGTACCCATAGTCTGAACTGTGACCAGAGCTGATCAGAAGCAGCTGGGTCGATCATCCCCGGACAGACTTGCTTCAAAGAAGCAATCCATTGCAGCATACCTGTTTCAAAATTCAAAATACCAGAGCCAACATCTGGTTGCTTTGGTTTGGGTATGGCAATTTTGTGTCTTAGATCAGTAAGACGTTCAAGACTTGTCAAGTCAATGAAAGTTCTGCTGGGGTTTTCAGCGGTTTTCTGAGAGGTTGTTTGTTTTGGAGGAGGGTTATCAGAATCAGAGTCAGATATTTCTATTGGAGTGGTTAGAGTTTTTGGAGGTGTTGATTCCTCTGAAGATGGCAACTGGGGCCTGACAATAGTGGTTCCACATGGCAACTGGATTGCCAGCGGTGAAGGTTGAGGTGAGTGAGGGTCAGAATGATGAGGAGAAGGGGTTTCATAGCGGTGAAACTCTGTTTGTGGTGAAGGTGGATTATTTTCTGGTTGAGGAGGTGGAATCTCTGATTGCTCAGGGATCAGAGGTTCTTCTGTGAGTGGTTGTTGTGATTGTGGTTCTGGTTCTGGTTGATGTTGTATTTCTGGTTCAGGTTGTGGTTCTGGTTGTGGAGGAGGAATATTTGGTGGTTCAGAATTTGGTTGAGCAGAAGCATGTTCACGCTCAATATCAGCTAGCACTCTATCAAGTGCTGGTGTTGTTGAAACAGTTGGTTGTTTGGGAATCTTTGTTCTGGGTCTTCTGAGTAGTAAGGCCTCAGAAGGGTCTTCTGGTATGGTTTCATCAATAGTAGGGATTGGAATGGATATTCTGTGAGAGGTTTGAGGAGGGGCAGCAGATGTTGGAATAGTAAAAGATTTTGAAATAGGGGCAGCAGATGAATTACCTCTTTTCTTTGGAGTCTGATGAGATGATCCTTCTGCTTTCCTCTTCTTTGTCTTCTTCTGAGTCACTTCTGGTTGGACTTGACTCAGATCTTTGATCTTCAGCTTTGAACCTGTATCTTCTTCCTTGTATGAATCTGGATACTTGAGAAACATATCCGGTTTGGATTCCATTTCAGAAAATTTTGGGAAATCACTCAGAGGCACTCTTCTGCTGGAGATGTCAGCAGTTGAAGTAGCTCTGGGTTCCTTCTTAATATTTTCTATCAGCTTCATCTTTTTCAGGTTCTTAGCGTTCAGCGGTTTTCCAACAGTTGGTTCAAGGGTGCTCAGCACTTGAGCTTCGCTCAGATAATCTATCAGCTTATTCTCTGTCAGAATATCTGATATGAGCCTTCCAAACGGTATCCAGTCCCTTTTGGTCCTTTCTTCTTCTCTTGTCTCTTTCACACTGGTCTTGAGATGGTTGAACAGGAAGTGTGCCAGATTGATCTTTACCCTCTGATCAATAAAGTAGATCAGAAATTGCTGATCCACGTTTATATAATCAGGAGAACTTGTTGGTTTCCTGTGATTGAAGCATCCAAGAACAATCTTGGCCCATACTCTGCAGTGATCCTTCAGATCCTTAATTTTGCTGCTGGGAAATCCAAGAGTAAAAATGCTGTTGGCTACCACACCTATATCAGGGCATCTATCAGCCATGTCCACACAACGGACTCCACCACCACTTTGACCGATTAACCTAGCAATGAGGTCTTCATAAATTACTATCTTCTTTCCCATGACAGAAGAGATGACTAGATGTTTATGAATCTTGGCGTGAATCCAAAATTCCTTGACAAGCTCTGGGAATGTTGGTCCAACCAACCTATCGAAATACCTCTCCCACTTTTGAGCCCTAATTTCTTCAGTTAGGTCAAATCCATTTTCCTTCAAACTTTCAAAGTCGATGATTAACTCAGAGAGAACTTCAAGATTCTTTACCGGTGTGAGAAGAGTTCTGAGGGGCACCTGATATTGTTCAGAGGTTTCTTTCTTCTGATTGCCTGCAGAAATGCTGGAGGATGCCATTGTTCTCACACAACAAAGCTTTGAGAATGATTTGAGAAAAAAAAGTTTTGGGAGATAAACTCAGAAATATGCAGAAAATACTTGAATGATTATGAGAAAGCGTAAAGAATAAGAGTGAAGGATTAATGTGCTTAAATAGAGTTTTCAAAAATTATTTTGAAAAATTAAACGTTTTTAGGAGAGAGACAAAAAATAATGATTGCCATTTAACAAGCGTGATTACTTTTCATTAAATGCTTGCTGATTTTGGGGGATTTGAGAAAGATACTTAAAAACGGTTACCAGACATGTGTCTCAATGCACCCAATCAGCGCTTTGCCTTCTCAGAAGCGTGCACGCGTTCTGCTTCAGAGATTTGCTGATGATTGGATGACACTTGTTTGATGTAGTGATCAGCACGTCTGTATTTGAGATTAGACTCTCAGATCTTTAGACTTGCATCTGATACAATCTGCATGTTCTATCTTTCTGAAAGAAGATTGATCAGAAGTTCACAGTAATATAATTACATTCTGAAGATAAATACATGGAATTAAAACATTTTCATTCTGGGCATACTTTCATGCTGAGATGTTTCAGAATGAAATTGAACCTATCTTCTGAAAGGTGTTTAGTAAAGATATCAGCCCATTGATGGTCTGTATCTATAAATTTTAAGTTTAAAATTCCTTTCTGAATATAGTCCCTAATGAAATGATGTTTTATTTCTATATGCTTAGCTCTAGAATGTAAAATAGGATTCTTACTTAAGCAAATAGCAGAAGTATTATCACAAAGAATAGGAATGTTACTCTCAAAAATCTGGAAGTCTTCAAGCTGACTTTTCATCCAGAGCATTTGTGTGCTACATCTTGCTGCTGCTATGTACTCAGCTTCTGCTGTTGACAGAGCAATTGTTGACTGTCTTTTGCTGGACCACGAGATCAAATTTTCTCCCAGAAACTGGCAGCTTCCAGAAGTACTTTTACGTTCCACTCTGTCTCCAGCAAAATCAGCATCGCAGTAGCCTACTAAGCTGTAATCACTAGATTTTCTATAAAACAAACCCAGATTAGTAGTACCTTTCAGATACTTGAAAATTCGCTTAACAGCTGTTAAGTGAGATTCTCTAGGATCTGATTGGAATCTAGCACAAATACATACGCTGAATAAGATATCAGGTCTTGAAGCAGTCAGATAAAGGAGAGAACCAATCATACCTCTGTAGACCTTCTGTTCTACACTTTTGCTTACCTCTTCTCTTTCCAGAATGCACGTGGGATGCATTGGAATCTTTGATGGCTTACATTCTGAGAGTTCAAATTTCTTCAGAAGATCTCTGATGTATTTGCTCTGATGAATGTAAGTTCCCTCTGGAGTTTGATTGATCTGAATTCCTAGAAAGAATTTCAGTTCCCCCATGAGGCTCATCTCAAATTCTGCCTGCATACACTTAGCAAATTTTCTTCCAAGAGAAGGATTAGTAGAACCGAAAATAATATCATCAACATAAATTTGACAGACTAAAATGTCACTCTTAACTGTTTTACAGAATAGAGTAGTGTCCACTTTCCCTCTGGTGAATTCATTTTCAAGCAGAAAATTACTTAGCCTTTCATACCAAGCTCTGGGAGCTTGTTTCAGACCATACAGTGACTTTTTCAGTTTGAAAACATGTTCTGGATGTTTTGTATTTTCAAAACCTGGGGGTTGGTGAACATAAACTTCTTCTTCTATATAACCATTTAAGAATGCACTTTTGACATCCATCTGATACAGAGTGATGCCTCTATTAACAGCAAATGAAATTAAAAGTCTGATAGATTCTAACCTGGCGACTGGGGCAAAGGTTTCTGTATAGTCTATCCCCTCTTGCTGACTATAACCTTGTGCAACCAGTCGTGCCTTGTTTCTGATGACTTCACCTTGTTCATTTAGCTTGTTTCTGAACACCCATCTTGTTCCAATGACGTTGAATCCTTTTGGTCTGGGAACGAGATCCCATACGTCGTTTCTGGTGAATTGATTCAGCTCTTCTTGCATTGCCAGAATCCAGTCGTTGTCCAGAAGTGCTTCATCAATAGAAGAAGGTTCAATCAGAGACACAAGTCCCATAAGAGTTTCTTCAGAGTTTCTGAAGCTTGCTCTTGTTCTGATTGGATCTTCCTTTCTTCCTAGGATAGTCTCTTCTGGGTGATCCAAACTGCTTCTGGGTAATCTCTTCTGAGGTTGATCAGCAGCAGTTGTAGGATTTCTAGCATTGCTCCTTTCAGACGTTGAAGGAATGTCTGTGTTGAGAGCTTCTGATGACTTGTCTTCAGAACCTGCAAATTCAATTTCTATACCTGCAAGATTTTCATTCTGCTTTGACTTTTCAGAGTCAAGCTTGTCATCAAAACGAACACTGATTGATTCTTCCACAATCTGTGTTTCTGTATTATATACTCTGTACCCTCTTGAGCGTTCAGAGTATCCTAACATAATACACTTCTGTGCCTTAGAATCAAACTTGTTCAAATAATTCTTTGTATTTAACATAAAGCAAGTACATCCAAATGGATGAAAATACGAAATGTTGGGCTTTCTGTTCTTCCACAATTCATATGGAGTCTTTTCCAGAATAGGTCTTATTGAGATTCTATTCTGAATGTAGCACGCTGTGTTTATTGCCTCTGCCCAGAAAGTCTTAGCAACGTTTGTCTCATTGATCATGGTTCTGGCCATTTCTTGCAATGTTCTGTTCTTTCGTTCTACAACTCCATTTTGTTGGGGAGTTCTAGGACAAGAGAAATCATGCAGAATGCCTTTGTCATTAAAGAATGACTCAAAATCTTTATTTTCAAATTCTCCACCATGATCACTTCTGACTTTAACGATTCTAAGATCTTTTTCATTCTGAACTTGGTTACAGAAGGTAACAAACACAGAGTGTGACTCGTCCTTGTGTCTTAAGAACTTTACCCATGTCCATCTGCTATAGTCATCTACGATTACTAACCCATACTTCTTGCCACTGACTGAAGCAGTTTTAACTGGTCCAAATAAGTCAATGTGCAGAAGTTCTAATGGCTTAGAGGTAGAAACAACATTTTTGGATTTAAAAGAAGGTTTTGCAAATTTGCCTTTCTGACATGCTTCACACAGAGCATCTGAATTGAACTTCAAATTTGGAAGTCCTCTGACCAGATTGAGTTTGTTAATCTGAGATATTCTTCTCATACTAACATGCCCCAATCTTCTGTGCCAGATCCACTGCTCGTTGTTAACAGACAGAAGACATTTTACGTTCTGACTCTTTAGTTCAGAAAGTTTGATTTTGTAAATGTTGTTTTTCCTCTTACCATTAAATAGGATAGTCCCATCTTTCTGACTAACAGCTTTACATGATTTTTGATTAAAGATTATATCATAACCGTTATCACTTAATTGACTTATGGATAACAAATTATGCATCAATCCATCAACTAGCAGAACATTATTAATAGAGGGAAGATTTCCATTACCTACAGTTCCAGAGCCAATTATCTTTCCCCTCTGATTGCCTCCAAAGCCAACGTGGCCTCCAGGCTTAAGTTCCAGGCTTTGGAACATATGCCTTCTTCCCGTCATGTGTCGTGAGCAGCCAGAGTCCAGGTACCATGACTGGTGTTTCTGACTTGCTGCTAAAGATATCTGCAACATGTATTATTTTATCCTTAGGTACCCAGATCTTCTTGGGTCCTGACTTGTTAGATTTACCAAAACTCTGGTTGAATTTTGGTTTCACAGAGTGCTTACTGCTAGTATATTTGATGTCGTGTGTGTGACCATACACAAAGTGTGAATTTAGAGGAGTGTGTTTAATGGTTAAATCCATGACATTCTTAGGTGTAGGAACCTTACCTTGGTATCCTATTCCTTTCCTGCCGTTTCTGCTAACTCCATAGATCATTGAAGCCATTCTGCTTCTATCTATGCTTTTAGCAAGGAACTTCTGGAAACTATGATCATAATCCTTGATGATCTCATCAGCGTTGCTGGGAGTTTCAGAAATTGGTTCCTTCTGAGAGTTTTGTAGAGAGTTTTCTAATTTTAAAATTTTATCTCTCAGCTCAGAGTTTTCCAATTTGAGACTCTCAGACTTATTAGAGTCAGATTCAAGATTCCTTTTCAGGTCTCTGAATTTAGCTCTAATCTGCTGATAGCGTTCCAGAATTTCATTGAGGCTTTCAGCAAGTTCAGCCTTTGTAAAATTAACAGCGAAGTTAGGGAATACCTCTTCTGTGTCTGATTCTGAGTCTGATTCAGAAGCTTCACTGTCATCTGGAATGTTAGCCATGAGCGCTATGTTTGCCCTTTCATCATCTGATTCTGAGTCAGCTTCAGACGAGTCAGAGTCATCCCATGTGGCCATGAGACTTTTCTTCTTCTCTCTTCCAAACTTCTTTTTGGGCTTTTCCCTCTGAAGCTTTGGGCAGTCACTCTTGTAGTGTCCTTGCTCATTGCACTCGTAGCAGATGATGTCTTTTGTGTTTGGCTTCTTGCTACCGGAGGAGCCTTCAGATCTTCTGTATCCAGAGGAAGAATCTGTCCTTCTGTATCTGGAGGAAGACTCGTTCTGATCAGATCTTCTGGGATTCCTGAACTTCCTTTGTCTTTGCTTCCACAGTTGATTTACTCTTCTGGAGAGAAGGGAAAGTTCGTCTTCTTCTGATGAGGATCCATCAGATGTTTCTTCAACTGCCTGCAAAACTTTAGATTCAGATTTTCTGTTAGATTTTAAAGCTAAAGGCTTACCTTGCTTCTGAGGCTCATCAGCTTCTAGCTCTATCTCATGACTTCTGAGGGAGCTTATAAGTTCCTCCAGAGTGATTTTGTTGAGATCCTTCGCTAGCTTCAGAGCAGTAACCATAGGCCTCCACTGCTTGGGTAAACTTCTGATTATCTTCTTGACATGGTCAGCAGTAGAGTATCCTTTGTCCAGAACTTTGAGACCAGCTACCAGAATCTGGAATCTAGAGAACATAGTTTCAATGGATTCAGATTCTTCCATTTTGAACGCCTCATACTTCTGAATGAGCGCTAGAGCTTTTGTTTCTTTGACTTGAACGTTGCCCTCATGCGTCATTCTGAGAGAATCAAAGATGTTCTTAGCTGTGTCTCTGTTGGAGATCTTTTCATACTCAGTATAGGAGATGGCACTGAGGAGGATGGTTCTGGCCTTATGGTGATTCTTGAAATCACGCTTTTGTTGATCAGTCATTGATTTTCTATCAATCTTCTGACCAGTTGCATTCACAGGGTGCGTGTATCCATCTGTCACCATATCCCACAGATCATCATCATGTGCTAGAAAGAAGCTTTCAATTCTGTCTTTCCAGTAATCAAAGTTTTCTCCATCAAAGACTGGAGGTTTGCCGCTGAATCTGTCTCTGTCCTCATTGTTGTCATTGCTGAAATGAGAGTTGTTTCCTGCCATTGTGTTTTTCTGACGCTGGATCTTGTACTGACACGGTTAAGTGTTTTAGCTCAGAACCAGGCGCTCTGATGCCAATTGAAGGGGTGAAAAACACAAGAAGGGGGGGTTGAATTGTAAAACTGGAATCTTAAAGCAATTGACAAGATATTTTTATCCTGGTTCGTTTGATCTCAAACTACTCCAGTCCACCCGTCAAGGTGATTTCGCCTCTCTCCAACGAGGTCTTAATTCACTATATTCAACTGAATATTACAGACTGCTTTAACAACTGCTAAAGCCTTCTTGATTCAAACCACAATCCGGTTTGTCAAGGCAACACTTTCTTACAAAGGTATAAAACAAATGTGTGAGAATGTTTTCTACAAAACTTTATCACAACTGTGATGTATACACAAATTAAGCTTAGAAACTTAGATTGCTAAACACTAATGGAGTATCAGAGTTTGTGGTTTAGCAAAACTGGTAGATGAAGATTATTGTTCAGCTTTGTGCGTGTAGAGAATTGGAGAGCATTAGCCATTATAATCTTCGAAGCCTTGTTTATATAGCACTTGAGAAGATGAACGTTGAATGCAATATTCTTGATTCAATGCTAATAACAAGCTTTCCTTTTTGAGCAGATCTTGTCTAGAATGATGCCGTTGGAATTAATTAGCGTTCAATGCACAGTACCGTTGCTTCTTCAATGCACGTTCTGGCTTGGCTCATTCTGATTCTGCTTCGCTGCTGATGAACTATTGTTTTTGTATCAGAGTGTTTACGCGCAGTTCTGTTCATCAAGCTTCAGCATGTACGTGAGTTGATCATCTGATCTTGATGTTCTGATTCAGCAACTTCTGATGCTGGTGTATGAAATCAAATTCTGATGCTGAAGAAGTGATCTTGCTTATTTTAATCAGCGTATCTGCAAGTCAGAGCATAGTAATTTTAGGCAGCATATAGTTCAAACATGAAACATATAAATACTATATCTTTTCACTTTGTTATCATCAAAACTCAAATATAGGGTAGTAGATTCAAACATTGTTCTAACAATCCCTAGCTTTTACCTTATGCTTTAGGATAGTCTCTTCATCTCCCCCCATCTTCTTTAATTTCAAAAATCTTCTCCCTCCTTTTAAAAACTCTTCTTATTTCTAAACTTGAAACACTTTCATAGTAAACTTGGACTTAGGTTCATGCATTTTCAAAACATTTTCATAAATAAATTTCAATCAATTTAATAATACCTTGACATTTTTGTAAGAAGACTAAAAGTCAATCAATCTCATTTCAAACCATTTTTGCCACTTTGGTTTTTTATTTTAAAACTTTTCTTAAAATATTAGACTCTTGTCAATCCTTGTAGTGATGCAAACAACTATACTTCTACAATATGTAGTAAAGAGAGATCTTTTCCACTTGGGTGTTGAGTGAGGCATTGTTGATTTTAAAATCCAAGCCATATCCTCCACTTTTAGATGATGCAAATTCTCCTTTTTCATGATTGTGGGTAGTAAGTATGTTTTCCACATGGACAATGACGGTGATGTCTTATCTCATAAAATTAACCAACACACTTGTGTTTCAAATTTTTTAAAGAGGAACTACGTGTACCCTGATCCCCTATTGCACGAAAGGTGGTACATAGGCACTAAAGGTTCACAACCGCGGCGGGTGCAAAAAATCATAAAAATATTTCTTTTCTCACCTCCACCATCCATTTTATATACAACACATTTTTATAGCAAAAATATACAGATTTTTTCAAAGAGGTTCCTGCGGAGTACCGTAGATGTTTAGGGTGCTAATACCTTCCCTTTGCATAACCAACCCCCTTACCTTGAATCTTTCCCCCTTTTTTTGGGTTATTCTCTCTTTTCCCATTCCTTTGGAAACAATAAAGCACGGTGGCGATTTTTATTTTGATTTGTATAAATTCTAGTCAATCCAATGGCTTAGTCTTGAACATTTCTACCGCTACAGAAAAATGGCGACTTCACTGGGGAAAGATTGACCTCTTGCTGGTTCATTCCTAAGTGGGTTGAGCCTATCTTTATTTATATTTGTATATGTGTTATTGTGTTTATGTGTTATATTTTGTATATATGTTTGTCTGGATTTTCCTGGTTTACAGGATGCTTGGTGATTACTCATAAGTCCTATACCCAGACTTGGGCAAACTTTAAGATAGGACGGGCGATATAGTCATGTTAACTATGAGGGAGTAATCCCAAAAAAGGAGGCATGAGATCCCCCACTCAGTGGAGGCCCCTTTGACTATAGTGTCATTTATCGAGTAATCGGGAAGACGTACTACTTTCAACCTGGGAGCCTGCTGAAGCTGAGGACCGTAAATTACCTAACCCATCTTGGCCTTTTAGGTGTAGTGCGGAAGCTATAACAGAGTAATCCAGAAATATTTTTCACGCGATACTACGCTCAGACAAGTATTTCTTGAGAATATTACTAATTACCGAGTTAATCGGGAAGTTGGTAATATCCGAAAAAACGATGTAGACTATGGGAACCTCTTAGAACCTTATTCGGCAGGTGATAACTTTTTAGACCAATACCTTATGGGTAGTACCTTCGACCTCATGCTCGTGACGTTGAACCTATGAACCCTATATGTGTGATCTTGTGTGTGATTTTTGCATCATGCATTCATGCATTCATAAGTATCTTTTGAAGAAAACAATATTTCAAGGGATTTAAAGGTTGGCTATTTGTGAATATCTCAGGTACTTTTAAACCATGGATTCTGGAAAGAGAAAGACCGGGAAATACAGTTTCAAGGATCCTAAGATAGATGAGTTGATCAGTCTAATTCCAAAGATCGAGTGTTCTGCAGACGTTCGGAAGAAGTATGGATCCATTATTCCTCTCATGAAGCTGAAGATGAAGGAGGGTATTCTCTCAACTTTGGTCCAGTTCTATGATCCGGTGTATCACTGCTTTACTTTTCCTGATTATCAGTTGATGCCAACACTGGAAGAGTATTCATATCTATTAGATTTACCTGTTACCGATCGTGTTCCTTTTACTAGTTTGAAGGGTGAGCCAAAACCACATGAGATTGCTGCTTTGATTCATCTGGGGAAGTCTGAGGTGGAAGCCCATATGACTACCAAAGGAGGGATTAGAGGATTACCAGCTCAGTTCTTATTGGAGAAAGCTCGTTACTTTGCCAGGATGAAGAGTATGGTTGCTTTTGAGGCCATCTTTGCTTTACTCGCCTATGGATTATTCTTATTTCCTAATATGGACAAGTTTGTCGATATTAACGCTATTAGGATTTTCATTATTGCAAACCCGGTTCCTACACTGTTGGGTGATGTTTATTACTCAGTTCATCTTCGGAGTTCCTATCATGGGGGAATGATTATCTGTTTCACGCCTTTGTTGTACCAGTGGTTTATCTCTCATATGCCTCAGTCTGATGCTTTTTGGGATGTCAAGAAGGAACCCCGTTGGGCTCCTAAGATCATGGCACTTACTCACTCGGATATTGATTGGTATCATCGAGCTTACCAGGATGTGGAGGTTATTGACAGTTGTGGTAGTTTCCCCAATGTGCCTCTTCTTGGTAAAAAGGGAGGAATTAACTATAACCATGTTCTTGCATGGCGATAGCTTGGTTACCCGATGAGGGATAAACCGAATAGTATTCATTTTAGTAGTTTCATTCTGAAGGAAGGAGAAGACCACAGGGAAGCTAGGGAGCAGATTGTGAAGGCCTGGCGTCACATTCATAAGAAGAGTAGGAAGGATTTGGGACCTAGAGGTGTTGTTTCTTTGGAGCCATATCTTCAGTGGGTCCGATCGAGAGCCATTCAGTTGAAGATGCCGTATACTCAGGAGACACCCATGCCTAATTTGTTTGTGAAGACCACTCCTCCCTTATTAGATGATCTAGAAGAGCTGTAGCTTGCTTTGGTTAGGATGCAACAGGAAAAGGATGCTTGGAAGAACAAGTTCCAGACTTTAGAGAGTTCCTATAGGGTAGACCTGAAGGAGAGAGATGATTTGATCGAGATCCTTGAGAGTCGAGAGGTGGAGTCTATGGAGAGGCAAGGGGATTTATTTTCTCCTAAGCCTTAAACAGGTGTTGATTACTCACTTCCTGCTTCAGATGATTGGAAGGAGGTTGCCATCAGACATGTGGAAGAAAACCAGAGGTTGAGGGCTCAGGTTGTCAGGCTCACAGGGAAGCGCCAGCGTACAGATTGATATCCATTAGTTCCTCTTCTCAGGATTTTAGATTGTATTTTCATATTGTACTTGGGATCATTGAAACTTGTAATCCATTTTGAAGTTATTATAATAATTTTTTTTTAGTATTTCAAAAGCTTTATTACTTCGATGTTTGTAATATGTCTATAAACCATAAATTCCTTGAAATATTAAATGATAAAGTAAAAATAATCATATGCATTGCATATCATGCATAATATTGCACATATTTCTTGCATTTGTTATGCGTATCCAGGTGTCTTACCCAGCTTCTTTACTTCACTCAGCAAGCTGACTCATCACTACAACACTCGGGCTAATTTCAAAAAGAAGACGGACAACTTAGAACAGGAGAATCGCGAGCTGCGCGAAGAAGTTTCCGCTTTGAAGGTTGGCTTGGCCAACTTGACTAATCTGATGGAAGCTCTGGTGGTTGCTCAGAATCAGCCACCGAGTGTTTAACCTCAACCAACAAGGGCAAATGCTGAAGTTCCTACTGTTCCTGTATCCGCTACTCCGGATGTTGTTCAAAACCGTATGCCTCAGGGTTATCCATGTGGAATGCTAGAGAATTTTGCACCTGAAGGTTTCAATCTTGGCCCTCAAGATGCTTCAGTGGTTCAAAATGTTGTTACTCCTGCACCTCTTGTGGTGTATACTGTTCCTACTGCACCTCCTTCGGTGAATTTGGTTCCATTTATTAATGAAGATATGTGTCGTCCTTTCCCTCCTCCGAGTGAAGACTTGGGTATTTATGACAGAATGGATGATTTCCAAGAGCAGTTTGATAGAATGAAAAGAGAGATGAAGGCTCTTAGGGGAAAAGAGTTATTTGGGCAGAATGTGAATGAGCTGTGTTTGGTCCAGAATGTTAAAGTGCCTGCTAAGTTCAAGGTCCCGAAATTTGAGAAGTACAAGGGCAACACTTGCCCTCGTGCTTATTTGGTGATGTATGTAAGAATAATGTCTACCTACACTGATGATCAGCGTCTGCTGATTCACTTTTTCCAGGATAGTCTGACCGGCGCAGTGTTGAAATGGTACATGAGTTTAGACATCGCCAACATCCATACTTTTAATGATTTGGGAGAAGCATTCATTAAACAATACAAGTACAATGTGGACATGGCGCTTGACCGTGACCAGCTTAGGGCCATGGTTCAGAAAGACAGAGAATCGTTCAAAGAGTATGTACAGAGATGGCGCGAAGTGGCTGCACAAGTGATTCCTCCCATGGAGGAGAAAGAAATGACTAAGATTATTCTGAAGACGCTAGGCGCTTTCTACTACGAAAGAATGGTAGCAAGTGCCCCAAGTGACTTTACAGAGATGGTAGGAATGGGTGTCCGCCTAGAAGAGGCAGTAAGAGAAGGCCGTTTGACAAAGGGTGAAGGATTCGAAGGGGTGAAAAAGCCAGCTTATGTGTTTACAAAGAAGAAAGAGGGGGATACAAATGTTGTTGTGCAAGAGAGAAGGGTAAACACTCCTAGAAAGAATTATCAGCGTCATCAGCAAGTCGCCTCAGTTACTCCTGTTATGAATACCCCTCCGACTACCGTTGCTTATCAGAGGCCGTCCCAGCAGGGGAATCAAGGGTATAATCAGAGAAGGGAGAACTATGATCCTATTCCCATGAGCTATGCAGAGCTACTACCATCATTGATTTAGAAGAAGTTGGTCCATACACGACCAACTCCCCCCATACCATCACCATTTCCTTGGTATTACAAAGCAGACTAGACGTGTGCCTTTCATCAGGGAGCACCAGGGCATAGTGTTGAGAATTGTTACCCTTTGAGGACAGAAGTGCAAAGGTTGGTGAAGTCTGGAATTTTATCTTTCAAAGACGTGGGACCTAATGTGAAAGAGAATCCTCTACCCAAGCACGGGGGAGTGAATGCTGTAAATATGGTGGCCGGTTGTCCAGGCGATTTTCGAATTTTTGACATTAATCTGGTTAGAGGAGATTTGGTGAAGATGCACGCAGACCTCTGTGAATTCAGTTATTATACGCATGATCACGCCATTTGTGCTATTTGCAGTACATATATACAGGGTTGCGAGAAGATAAAGGCTGATTTACAGGAGATGATGGATGAAGGTTTAATCCATATAATCAAGCCTAGGGAGGAATATGAAGAGGAAGTGAATATGGTTTCTGGATGTCCGGGTGAATTCAGAATTTTTGATGTGGATCATTTGAATGAAAATCTCTTACAGTTGCATGCTACCTTCTGCCGTACTGCTGGTCAGGTGGAACACCAATATGGGTCTTACATAGTTTGTTGTCAAAATCCACGAGGATGTTTAATTGTGAGGGAAGGTGTTCAGTTGCTGTTAGACAATGGAACTATCAAGATCACATGTCAGAGAGATGATTATCATGAGATTGATATGGTTGAAGTTTGTTTGATGGAAGAAGAGTCAGAGGAAGAGTATGCCTCCGCAGATGAGTATTTCTCTTCAGACGAAGATTTGTTTGCCGGAAATGACTTTTTGATGGATGATTGTGTTGAGGAAGGGGTAAACGTCATTGTACCTTGATTTGGTGCACCCACTCATCTTGAGATGGAGTACCATAGCAAACTAGCTGTTACCCCATTGGTAATTAGTCTGCCAGGTCCTGTTCCCTATGAATCAGACAAGGCTGTGCCTTACAAATACAATGCTACAATCTTAGAAGACGGGGTAGAGATGCCCATCCAGTCAATGCCAGATGTTGGAAATATAGTTGATAATAGCAGGGTGACCCGTAGCGGTCGTGTGTTTGCGCCGGTTATTCGAAGAGATGTTATTGCTGGAAAGAAAATTGCCGAGAACGATGAGCCTAAGAAGGCTACAGGAGAGACTAGTGGAGCTACATTAGAGAAATAAGTGGATGATATTTTAAAGATAATTAAGATAAGCGACTACAAAATTGTAGATCAGCTATTGCAGACTCCTTCCAAGATATCTATCCTAGCTTTATTAATGAATTCCTCTTCTCATAGAGAATCATTGATGAGAGTCCTAGACCAAGCTTTTGTGGAGAATGACATGCCATTAGATCAATTCAGCAGCGTAATTGGAAACATTACGTCATGTAACAATTTGAGTTTCTGAGATGATGAGTTACCAGATGAAGGGAGGAATCACAACCTGGCCCTCCACATATCTATGAACTGCAAGAATGATTCTCTGTCCAATGTGCTAATTGATAACGGATCCGCGCCGAATGTCATACCAAGGAGTACCCTCATGAAGTTAAAGTATCAAGGAGCACCTATGCGCCCGAGTGGCATCATTGTGAAGGCTTTTGATGGGTCGAGGAAATCTGTCATCGGTGAAGTGGACTTGCCCATCCATATAGGACCACATTTGTTCTTGATAACCTTCCAGGTCATGGACATTATTCCCGCATATAGTTGTTTGCTAGGATGGCCATGGATACACGAAGCAGGGGCTGTCACTTCAACTCTGCATCAGAAGTTAAAGTTTGTGCGTGAAGGGAAGGTGGTGATCATAAATGGGGAGCAGGCGTTGTTGATATCCCATCTATCCTCTTTCAGTATTGTAGAAGCGGATGAGGCTGCTGTTGGAACCCAGTTCCAAGCCCTATCCATTGACAAATAAGGAGGAATGAGAATTTCGTGGTTTCGTTGAAGGACGCGTAGCAGGTTGTGCGTAATAGTCATAATGCAGTTTGGGGACAACTGGTGGATCCACCCGTGAACAAAAACAAAACTGGTTTGGGTTTCTCTTCGAAGAATGGCAAAGGAGAAACTTTGAAGTCAAAGTCTTCTGTGAACAGTTATCATGATGTTTTCCACAGCGGAGGCTACCTCCATCCAATTGGTTCTGGAATTAATGTTGTTGAAGAGGATGAAGCAGAGAAGGAAGTACCGAATTATGTGACGTATGGAGTCCGAGTTCAGAACTGGGTCACCATTGATGTTCCTTCTTGCATACATATTCCAAAGTAATTTGTTTTGTTAATCTATTTCTTTCTTTTGAACATCTTTCACTCTGCCCAAGGTGAAAGTATTGTATGGGCTTATCTGTTTGCTTTGATTTTTAAGATCATTAATAAAAGTTGTCTTTGCTTCCAAAAATATGTCTTTATTTTCGGCTTTTTCTTGGGAAATGGTAATAAAAAAAAGAACCCTTTTCAAAATAAATAATAACTGAAAATTAATATGCATGATCACTTGTTATATGTGTCAGTCTCTAAAAGCAATCATAAATCACATGTGCAGATTAATTAAAAAACCCGTTGAATACAATGACCCTGCACCCTCTCCCAACTTTGATTGTCCTGTGTTTGGGGCTGAAGAAGAAGATTATGATGAGATTTCAAAAGAGGTCTCACGGTTGCTTGAGCACGAGGAAAATACCATTTAGCCATATAAGGGACCTTTGGAAGTGATTAATGTGGGTTCAGAAGAAGATCCGAAGGAAGTTAAGATTGGAGCATCGTTGCATCCTGATGTGAAGAGCGGGTTGATTGAGCTGTTGAAAGAGTATGTGGATATTTTCGCTTGGTCTTATAAAGATATTCCTGGTCTAGATACAGACATTGTCGAGCATCGTTTGCTGTTGAAGCCAGAGTGTCCGCCAGTTAAACAAAAGTTGAGAAGAACCCACCCAGATATGGCAGTAAAGATCAAAGAAGAGGTCCTAAAGCAGATTAATGCTGGTTTTCTTGTGACGTCAGTGTATCCTCAATGGATTGCCAATATTGTCCCAGTACCGAAAAAAGACGGAAAAGTCCGCATGTGCGTTGATTACAGAGATCTAAATAAAGCTAGTCCGAAAGATGATTTTCCATTGCCCCACATTGACATGTTAGTGGACAGCACAACAAAATTCAAGGTATTCTCGTTCATGGACGGATTTTCCGGGTATAATCAAATAAGAATGGCTCTAGAGGACATGGAAAAAACAACGTTTATCACACCCTGGGGAACATTCTGTTACAGAGTGATGCCCTTCGGGTTGAAGAACGCTGGTGCAACATACCAGAGGGCTATGACAACCCTATTCCATGATCTGATGCACAAGGAAATTGAAGTGTACATTGATGATATGATTGCAAAATCCCAAACTGAAGAAGGGCATATAAAATATTTGTTGAAGTTATTTCAGCGTTTGAGGAAGTACCGTCTTCACTTGAATCCAAATAAATGCACCTTCGGGGTTAGATTGGGGAAATTGTTGGGTTTTATCGTTAGCCAGAAAGGAATTGAAGTTGACCCTGACAAATTCAAAGCAATTCAAGAAATTCCATCACCAAGAACTGAAAAGCAAGTCAGGGGTTTCCTTGGGCGTTTGAATTATATTTCTAGATTCATTTCCCACGTGACTGCAAAGTGTGAACCGATCTTTAAGTTGTTAAAGAAAGATCAAGGTTGTGTGTGGACGGATGACTGCCATAGGGAATTTGAGAGTATTAAAGAGTATCTTCTTGAACCTCCTATCTTGCTCCCTCCCGTAGAAGGAAGACCGTTGATTATGTATCTAACAGTGTTAGATAAATCCATGGGTTGTATTCTGGGACAACAGGATGAAACAAGGAAGAAAGAGTTTGCCATTTATTATCTCAGCAAAAATTTCACTGATTGTGAGTTACGGTATTCCATGCTAGAAAAAACGTGTTGTGCTTTGGCCTGGGCGGCAAAGCGTTTGCGGCAGTATATGTTGAATCATACCACTTGGTTGATCTCAAAAATGGATCCAATCAAGTATATTTTTGAGAAGCCTACTCTTACTGGGAGAATTGCCCGCTGGCAGATGTTGTTATCTGAATATGATATTGAGTACCGCACTCAAAAAGCTATCAAAAGTAGTGTGTTGGCAGATTACCTTGCTCACCATCCGGTGAAAGATCATCAATTTGCAGAATATGAATTCCCCGATGAGGATGTGATGTTCCTGAAAGTGAAAGATTGTGATGAACTCTTGCCTGAGGAAGGCCCCGACCCTGAATCTCATTGGAGTATGATATTTGATGGAGCGGTGAATGCTTATGGTAAAGGAATTGGTGTTGTGATCGTCACTCCTCATGGCTCACACATTCCTTTTACTGCAAGGTTAACATTTGATTACACTAATAATATGGAGGAATATGAGGCTTGCATCATGGGTCTCGAAGAAGCTATTGATCTCAGAATCAAAATTCTAGATGTATATGGTGATTCAAATTTGGTAATAAATCAGATTAAAGGAGAATGGGATAATTGTCACCCTGGCTTGATCCCTTACAAAGATTATGCTAGAAGATTACTACCCTTCTTCAATAAAGTTGAATTCCATCACATTCCTAGAGATGAAAATCAAATGGCGGATGCTCTGGAAACTCTGGCTTTCATGTACCAAGTGAATACTTGGAATGATATACCCCGTATTATAGTTCGACGTCTGGATAGGCCTGCTCATGTGTTTACGACAGAGGAGGTAGCAGATGAAAAACCTTGGTATTATGACATCCAACATTTTCTTCAGACTCAGAAATACCCGATTGGTGCGTCGAGGAAAGATAGAAAGACACTGAGAAGATTGGCAGGCAGTTTCTTCCTCAGTGAAAATGTGTTATACAAGAGAAATTATGACATGGTCTTGCTCAGATGTGTGGATAGACACGAAGCAGACATGTTGATGCATGAGATTCATGAAGGTTCATTTGGAACTCATGCTAATGGGCATTCGATGGCTAAAAAGATGCTAAGGGCAGGTTACTATTGGTTGACAATGGAATCTGATTGTTACAAGTTTTCAAAGAAGTGCCATAAATTCCAGGTTTATGTAGACAAGGTCCATGTGCCTCCGACCTGTCTCAATGTGATTTCCTCCCCATGGCCTTTCTCTATGTGGGGTATAGACATGATCGGGATGATAGAACCCAAAGCTTCAAATGGACACCGTTTCATCTTGGTAGAAACTGACTACTTTACCAAATGGGTATAAGCTGCTTCTTATGCCAATGTTTCCAAACAGGTGGTTGTGCGTTTCATCAAAAACAATCTTATATGCCGGTATGGTGTGCCGAGTAGAATCATCACTGACAATGGCTCGAATTTGAACAACAAGATGATGACAGAACTGTGTGAAGAATTCAATATTGTCCATCACAATTCGTCTCCATACAGGCCAAAGATGAATGGGGCTATTGAAGATGCTAATAAGAATATCAAGAGAATTATCCAGAAAATGGTTGTTACTTATAAGGATTGGCATGAAATGCTCCCTTTTTCTCTGCATGGATATCGAACATTTGTCCGCACTTCAACAGGAGCAACCCCGTTCTCCCTAGTATATGGAATGGAAGATGTACTCCCTGTTGAGGTAGAGATTCCCTCGTTGCGTGGGATAATGGAAGCCAAGTTGACAGAGGCCGAATGGGTCCAGAACAGGTTTGACCAATTGAATTTGATTGAAGAGAAGAGAATGACATCTTTGTGTCATGGGCAGTTATATCAGAAAAGAATGAAGAAAGCATTTGATAAAAAGGTCAAACCTCGTGAATTCAGAGAAGGCGACCTCGTGCTCAGGAAGATCATGTCTTTTAACACTGATTCTAGGGGCAAGTGGACTCCCAATTTTGAAGGCCCGTATGTTGTCAAGAAAGCCTTCTCTGGTGGTGCATTAATTCTTGAAACTATGGATGGCGAGGAGTTCCCACATCCCATGAATGCTGACGCAATCAAGAAATACTTTGCCTAAAGAAATAAAAGAACATCTCGCTAAGTTGAAAACCAAAAAGGGAGGCTTAGGCAAAAAGGAGCGTCTCGATAGAATGAAAACCCGAAAGGGCGGTCTAGGCAAAAGTTAGGGATTTTTCTTGGCAAGTAACTACGTCAGACAAGACTTGATCGTTGAAACAACAATCTTCTCAGATCCTCACCATACTTCAATAAAAGCTGCTGCTCAGGATTTAAAAATTTGTTAGGGGGAATGGTGGTCATTGTATCTCAATGTATCTTTTCCATTATATATTACCATTTCCCAAACTTTGTAATCATCCATGGAGTCTCGCCATTCGCAGACTACCATTCTATTAATGAAATTCAAGCTTTTGCCCAATTCTTTGTGTTCTTATTTTTATTTAGCTTGCAAAGACTCCATTTATTACTGATAATAATTTTTAAAAGCAAAAAGATTAAAAAGTAAAATTGACTTTTCAAAAAAAAAAGGGAGATCTTCACAATTCAATTTACTTTGGGATTTGTAATGAAACAATGACAACAAAAATGGCGATCTCAGGAATGAACAAACTCCGATTGTTTTAAGAAGATTTACTTCCTTCATGAAGGTTTTTCTCAAGTCATCTTGTTGGTATATGCGCAATCTTTGTGTGTTTCTCAGATCGTTAAAGAAGATACCAATGAGTGCAAGGTACAGTATTAGGTTTGTGATCCCATTATCCCCGGCCAAGTCTTGATTCACTTTTGATTTTGGGTTTGCATGGTCAGAAGCCTCTGTCCCAGATTCCCCAGCGAAGTTTTCCCTCATATGATGAAAGGTTTTATTCCCTTGGTGTGCTAAGATATCACTCTTTTTGCAGTATTGGCATTATTGTTGACTTCTTGATTTCCCGGGAAGGCTATCCCAGGGCATCTTTTGTCGAAATAGGTTTTCATGATGTAAAGTTTCAATCTGCATCTTTCCCCAGGGGGTAGGCTTGAATTCCCCAGTGAGGTTTGATTGTCTCGGTGTCAATCTGCTTTATTTGAGGCTGGTCTTGCAATCTCCAGTAGGTATGTTGCTTTTGAAAAACTGGTTTCTTCGATGAAACCAGAAGAAAGATGTTCTATCCTGGTATCTGTTTGATTTAGCTACATCCGGATTATGTTTCTCCTCAGTGAAGTTAGGACAGGCAATAGGTTTGGTTTCCGCAGTTGCTTCTACCTTTCTTGGATTGATCCTTCTGGTTGAAGTTTAGCCCAATGTTGTTGGTACCTGAGGCAGTTTTGTTTGTTTGTACTGAGTATGTATCCTTTTACCAGCATATGCACGATATCACTCATACATTCATACATGCATCATGCATTTCTACAAATCATTTTTTATTGACATTGTGTTCTAACCTTCCTGCAGCGCTCCTTGCTTAGGTGGATTTGGTTTTCCCTCTTGAGTTTATTTCTCAAAGGATGTATCTTCGTTGGCCGTCTTGCTCCAGTTTGTTTCTAGTTGGATTCGTGGTTGCATGACGATATTATTTACTTTAGATTTCTGAGAACTTTGAGTTTTGGTTTGTGCATTTATTTTGCACGAGAAGACTTTATCTCCTCAGCAGGAATAACATGGCATTTCCCAAGGAAGTCATATCTCTTTCCCCAGGAAGTCATATCTCTTTCCCCAGGAAGTCATATCTCTTTCCCCAGAAAGTCATTTCTCTTTGCAATTCCCCTTGACAATGAGTGAAGTATTTTTAATTGAGATAAGCTTACATATTACCCCTTCCAGGCAGAGTGCCTTGGTTAAAGAAGAAGTTGAGACCCGTTCTAGGTGAAACACCAGAATTTTGGGGAAAACTTGATTTTTTCTCTTTCTACCTTTAGTGAAAGTTGGTAGGACATCGGCAGTGAACGTCGGTGTTTGTTATCTTTTTGCTATCATCAGTGAACGTTTATAGTTCATCATCAGTGAACGGCGGTGGTATGATATATTTTCTCTCTACCTTCAGTGAATGTTGGTAGTACATTGGCAGTGAACGTCGATGTTTCTTATCTTTTGCTATCATCAGTGAACGTTGATAATTCATCGTCAGTGAATGGCGATGATATATTTTCTCTCTACCTTCAGTGAATGTTGGTAGGACATCGGCAATGAACGTCATTTTTTCTTATCTTTTTTCTATCATCAGTGAACGTTGATAGTTCATCGTTAGTGAACGGCGATGGTATGATATTTTCTCTCTACCTTCAGTGAACGTTGGTAGGACGTCGACAGTGAACGTTGGTGTTTGTTATCTTTTTTCTATCTTTAGCGAACGTTGATAGTTCATCGTCAGTGAACAACGATGGTATGATATATTTTCTCTCTACCTTCAGTGAATGTTGGTAGTACATCGGCGGTGAACGTCGGTGTTTGTTATCTTTTTGCTATCATCAGTGAACGTTGATAGTTCATCGTCAGTGAGCGTCAGTGGTATGATATTTTCTTTCTACCTTCAGTGAACGTTGGTAGTACATCGGCAGTGAATGTTAGTGTTTCTTATCTTTTTGCTATCATCAGTGAACGTTGATAGTTCATCGTCAGTGAACGGCGGTGGTATGATATTTTCTCTCTACCTTCAGTGAACGTTGGTAGTACATCGGCAGTGAACATTGGTGTTTCTTATCTTTTTTCTATCATCAGTGAACATTGATAGTTCATCGTCAGTGAACGGTGGTGGTATGATATTTTCTTTCTACCTTTAGTGAACGTTGGTAGTACATCGGCAGTGAACATCGGTGTTTCTTATCTTTTTTCTATCATCAGTGAACGTTGATAGTTCATCGTCAGTGAACGGCGGTGGTATGATATTTTCTCTCTACCTTCATTGAATGTTGGTAGTACATCGGAAGTGGACGTCGGTGTTTCTTATCTTTTTGCTATCATCAGTGAATGTTGATAGTTCATCGTCAGTGGACGGCGGTGGTATGATATTTTCTCTCTACCTTCAGTGAACGTTGGTAGTACATCGGCAGTGAACGTCAGTGTTTCTTATCTTTTTGCTATCATCAGTGAACATTGATAGTTCATCGTCAGTGAACGGCGGTGGTATGATATTTTCTCTCTACCTTCAGTGAACGTTGGTAGTACATCGACAGTGAACGTCGGTGTTTCTTATCTTTTTGCTATCATCAGTGAACGTTGATAGTTCATCGTTAGTGAAAGACGATGGTATGATATTTTCTCTCTACCTTCAGTGAACGTTGGTAGGACATCGACAGTGAACATCAGTGTTTGTTATATTTTTTCTATCTTTAGTGAACGTTGATAGTTCATCGTCAGTGAACGACGGTGGTATGATATTTTCTCTCTACCTCCAGTGAACGTTGGTAGGACATCGACAGTGAACGTCGGTGTTTATAATCTTTTTGCTATCTTCAGTGAATGTTGATAGTTCATCGTCAGTGAAAACGGTGGTATGATATTTTCTCTCTACCTTCAGTGAACGTTGTTAGACATCGGCAGTGAACGTTGATGCTTGTTATCATCCTCTCTGATTCATTTCTTTTGGTCCACCAGTGATTTATTTTCCTGGTGGGGTTGCTCCTTTGTTTCTTCATTTTTGTGGCATCCCCAATGATACTTTGCGTCTCTTTTGTTCTGTTCATATGCATTCATAATCATAAGCATTGCATGGCATCTTAAAGACAAAAATAGGGCTTTTTTTATATTTAAGTATGTTCAATCGCGTCGACACGAAGATTTTTAACCTTCATATCTCCGGATAGAAGACACTTAAATAAGGGCAGCTGTTGTACCCCAATTTCCCCCCCTAAGATTCCCCTATCATATCATGTCAACTTGATCATAACAAATTCACATTAGGGTTGATTCTTCCTTTTTTTTCTATCTCCTATCTTTAAGTTTGCTCTTGAAGAATCTCCAAGCACCTTAGTTGTGTATTTTGTATATGCGTTGATAATTAACAACTAACTAAAATACAAAAAAATATTTGTCTTTGTCTTTACAAAATTGTGTTTTGTAGGTACCGAGTCAAAGCATCCGACAAATAAGATTTTCCGGTATTATTTTCCTAAAATCTCTATTTGCAAAAAAAAAAAAATAATTAAAATTTTTCACTTTTATTTTCCTGTACAATCGATTGCTCCCATAGTGCAATCGATTGCATAGTGTATTGTGCACAATCTTTGAGAAAAGTGTATTTTTAGCCTTTAAAAATAATTTTTTTTAGTATGTATCGACACATACGTGTTATGTGTCGACCCATGCAAGACAATCAATTATGTAATGTGTTGAAAAGGCAGTATGTATTGACACATACGTGTTATGTGTCGACTCATCCTGTTTTGAATAACTAGCATGTGTCGACACATACATGTTATGTGTCGACTCATGCAAAGTTGATTGATTTTGTATTGTGTCGAAAGGCAGCTTGTATCGATCCATAGAAGCTTTCGTCGACTCATACTGTGTTATGCAACTAGAATGTGTCGATGCATACAACTCTTGTGTCGACTCATAGCAGCAAAACACACGTGATTTTTGAAAAAAAAGCCAGCAATTTCAAAACTGTCATCTTTTTGGCTCCAATTTTCCTGCATAATTTGAAAATTATATCATTAATTCAATTTTTGGCTCCAAGAATCAATTACCAAATTACCACTAATCCCAATCCTAAACTCTATAAATAGAGCCCTGATTTAATTCAAATCACAAGGTTTTGATATCCAAACTCATCTTGCTAAAAAATCTCTCAATTCTCTCCATCTACCAAATTCACTCAAAGCTCCATTTTAAAAAAAAGGATAGTAAGCTTTGCATTGAAGCTTACTAATCTTTGAGCTAAACCTTCATCCAAACACTTTTTCTTCATCAATTCTCTATATCCAAGCTTTGGTAATTGATTCTTGTGGTTGAATTGAAGCAAATTCTGGAAGTTGTTTGATAATTCTCTAATTCTATCTTTGGTAAGTTGGATCATCATCTTTCACAATGTGATCTCTTGTGGATTTATAGTTTTGATTCATTGAGCACTGTTTTATGAATCCATTGGTGCTATTTTCTCATAATTTGATGGAATTTTCATGCTCAATTGGATCCATGATCATAAGGTGTTTGATGAAAAGTTGGAACAAGAACTTGATCCTTGAAATGCCGTTCTCTACTGATTTTAACAGGTTGCAATCAATTGTTGCAACATTGCAATCGATTATCACAGAAAATTGATTTGAAAAAAAACTACACTGATGCAATTGGTTGTTGTCTAAGCACAATTGATTATAACAGTGCCAAAAATACTTTTTCTACCTTATTTTGGGGCTGTTTTGACTCAAATATTTTACCGCTCACTCTCTTTGATGGATAATTTGGATTACAATTTTAAATGTCTAATTTCTCTTTAAATTCAATGGACTTTGTGGTGTAGATGAAGTTGGATAAATATTCATCAAGAGAGTGAATTATTTAATTTATTTTTGGTGCTTTGGATTAATGATATGTTTAGTGCTTTAATCCACCTAGAGGAGTGGTTGAATTTAAAGATGAAAGAATTTTGAGATGGTGATCCAAATTAGCTTATCGTTCCCCTCTCTCTTCATCTTATCCCTTTCTTTTTTAATTGTGCTACATGCTAAGGGATGGTGATCCCTATATCATTTATCCAAACATGAAGTACATAGATTGCTATTGACCAGCCTCAAAATAGGTGCGACTTCTACATAAGTCCACTTACGTTTGCTTAACATAGCGCTAAATTTTGTCCCGATTCGAATAAATGATCATTCGTGGCCCAAACTTATGATTGTAAGCCCAAGTATGTTAATTTGATCTCTTTGATCCAATAACCTTGAGATTCATTGTGTGGAGGCTTTGGTTCTACCAATCCTCTAATGGATCTTCATCAATTTTGGTCAACGCGGATCACTTAAACATCGTTAATCATTAAATGTTACTTTTGAGGATTCCAAAATGGATGATATACTTGACAAAAAGCAAATGCAACTTGTTGTGTGGAGGCTTTGGTTCTACCAATCCTCTAATGAGTTCCAAATGCAAGTTTCAAGATGGTCATTCAATTAACCACTAATTTCTAACAATTGACTTTACTTTATGCTTTTATTTTTTATGCTTTATGTACCATTTAATTTAAGAATTTACATTTCATGCCATTTTTTATTTTGCTCACTTGAGCATTTATTCTTATGCCATTTTTATTTTGCTCACTTGAGCATTTACTTTTATGTCATTTTTATTTTGCTCACTTGAGCTTTTCTTTTCCTTTTAAAGACACCTAATAATCAACATGAACCATAAAAATCTTTAATGATACTTGGACTATTTGGTTACTATCCTTAGAATTATGGAGTATTGGACTTCTTGGACTTAGGATTTGAGACCTTGGCCTATCTTGGAGACTTTGTGACCTTAATTGATATTTTGTCTGGAGTTCTTGAGGTTTTCCTTAAGACATTGGGTTATTTGTTTGTTTTATATGCATGTTATTGTGATTACACTCTTGGTTTGTAATCTGGAATTTACCCGCATACAGCCGTTACTCTGCCAAATTTTTGCGAAGACTTAATACACTTGAAGTTTGGTTCTCTCAAGAGGTCTAGTATTTTTGCTTGCTTGGATTCAATCCAAAGAATGGGAATTCTATCTTGGCTCATAATGTCAAGTATTGGCTTATTGTTTGTTATATGGTTATTATCCCTAGCTTTAGGATAGTCTCTTCATCTCCTACCATCTTCTTTAATTTCAAAAATCTTCTCCCTCCTTTTAAAAACTCTTCTTATTTCTAAACTTGAAACACTTTCATAAAAAACTTGGACTTAGGTCCATGCATTTTCAAAACATTTTCATAAATAAATTTCAATCAATTTAATAATACCTTGACATTTTTGTGAGAAGACTAAAACTCAATCAATCTCATTTCAAACCATTTTTTCCACTTTGGTTTTTTTATTTTAAAACTTTTCTTAAAAGATTTGACTCTTGTCAATCCTTGTAGTGATGCAAACAACTATACTTCTACAATATGTAGTAAAGAGAGATATTTTCCACTTGGGTGTTGAGTGAGGCATTTTTGATTTTAAAATCCAAGCCATATCCTCCACTTTGAGATGATGCAAATTCTCCTTTCTCATGATTGTGGGTAGTAAGTATGTTTTCCACATGGACAATGACAATGATGTCTTATCTCATAAAATTAACCAACACACTTGTGTTTCAATTTTTTTAAAGAGGAACTACGTGTACCCTAATCCCCTATTGCACGAAAGGTGGTACGTAGGCACTAAAGGTTTGCAACCGCGGCGGGTGCAAAAAATCATAAAAATATTTCTTTTCTCACCTCCACCATCCATTTTATATACAACACATTTTTATAGCAAAAATATACAGATTTTTTCGAAGAGGTTCCTGCGGAGTACCGTAAATGTTTAGGGTGCTAATACCTTCTGTTGTACCCCAAAATTTTCCCTCTCATTTATCAAGATTTTCTTCACAAGACTTCTTGGACTCAAGACAAGATTAGGGTTTGCTCAGCTCAAAAATCATCTTGCACTGATGACCTGAAATTAGAGTTTGAGTTTGCACAAGTATTTTTGGACCATCAATGCTTCATGTGACTTTCATATACCATCTTGGACCCCTAAGATTTCTCATGTTAAGTTTCAAACCTTGAATCACATTTTTGCTCAGTCAATTGGACAGTTGACCTAAAAATCAACTGTATTGGGGAAAAAGTCAACTATGGCCAATTTACAGTAAAACTTCATGATTTTTTATCCAAAATAACATTTTAGACTCATATGTACCATTTAATCAAGTTTGGATCACAACTCCTCAAGAAATTTGATCAAATCATCAAAAGGGCAAAATGGTCAAAATTAGGGTTTTGACTAAAAAAGGGCAATTTCTGATTTTTAACCTAGACAATAACCAATTGAGTTCAAGCATGATTTCAAAGACTCAGTGGCATCATCTTGATCTAATTGCATAGTTCAAAAGATCTCAAGTTCATTGGATTGACAGATGAATTTTCCAGTCAACTGATCAAAAGTCAACTGTACACTAAAAAGTCAAACTTTGACTTTTTGGTCAAAATCAAGTGCCAAGGGTCATAATTCATCAAGATATGTCAAAAAGTGAAACTTGTTGACCAAGAAAACTAAATTTGCAAATTAGGGTTTTAATTTGAAAATTTTTTATAACTTAGAAATTTTCTAAGTATAAAAATTTTCTTATTTTTTCCCAACTTTTCCCAACTTTTTCACCATGATGCAATTTGATTCAAAGAAAACTTCCAACATGAAAGTCGTAGTCCTACATGAAACCTACAACTTTGATTCATAAAGTTTTCCAAAAATATGCGTGGATCTCAAGTTATAAATTTGTGAATAGAGGTCCATGAACTAAATGACTTAGTGAAAATTTGCCCTAATTTAGGCAGGTTTTTGACCCAACTTCATGGACATTTTTCACCTAGTTCTAAGAGGTATCTCAAAATGCATTTCAAAGATGGATTGTAAAGCATTTTTCAAGCTTTCCAAAATGTCCAATAACTCTCCAAGATCGTTTGTGGTTAGGGAGAATCGAAGAAGGGAAGTTGGCATTTTGTCACTTTTGTTCAAGCCATTTTTACATGAGATCAAGTTGCAAATCAGATCCTTGCATGCTTGTACCTTGCATTACAGGTCCTAAACTCCTTCTACACTCTATAATTAAATGCTAACTCAGTAGTTAAGGGCTTTATATTTGCTTTTGAAGCATTGTACAAGGGGTTTTTCCATTTTAGGCAATAAGGGCACATTGCCATTTTCATAAAGGCAAGCTTTTCCAAATTTATCAGCCTTGAGCCTTGGACTTGTTCCTTTGGTGCAAACAACTTACATAAATCACAAGCAAAGTATACCAACTCTATGCAGTTCACAAGTAAACAAGGACAAGCCTGGTGGATTGGTCACTTCACTTTTTCTTCAAGTACAAGAAAAGTAGCCAAAAGGAAAAAGCTTGCACATCAGATAGAGAGTAGACTTTGTATCCATTCTATACAAGTATAAAAACTTGTTACAAGCTAGAACACGAAGGCATAACCTCTGAAAGTCTCCAGAACACAAAAACTTCATTTTCCTGCCCAAAACTTCCAGTTTCTGCAAAATCATAGCAAGCCCATTATTTGCTCGTGCGTTTTGCCTTTTAACATTTCAAACACCTTCCACATATCCTACCAAAGCTATCCAAGCATTCATCCTGCATTTGTAAGCTCTGTTTCAGCCATCACCATTTTCACTTGGGAAGGATGCAGCTTGACTTCTACAGAGAGTTTCAGCCATCCACAAAGCCAGCTAAGCATTTGAATAGCTTGAGGGAACTTCAAGGAAGCTCACACGATCCTCAAGCCTCACTTAAAGTCCCCACATTGCCATATCCAAATCTAGCTGAATGAGGTATTTTTCAAAACTCTATCTCTCTATTTAGGCATCCTCAAGCCACGATTTGTGAAGCAAAATGTAGCCCTTATCATGGTGAAGTTGTACATATGCATATTTGTCATTTATATTAACCGAGCTAAGAGAATTGGAACCTTGAAGTTGCTGAAATATTTAGGTCACGATTTAGGGCCATTAAAATTCTCCTTGATCTTTTAGAGTTAGGTTACAAATTTTATATCATTGGAATTGTGAGATTGCAAGCTACATGTTTTATGTTATGGGTTTTTATTTTTATGCAACTTATAGCAAGATACAGATTTGAAGCATATACGCGCGCGCAGGAGGGAGCTGGAGGACATGGATGACCTGTCTGGGCCTTGACGCACCTGGGCCTTGCTATTTTTGTTTTTCACACCCGCTGACTTGATATTTGCACCCCCTGGCTTTATTTTGTATATTTTTGATATTTTCTTTTCATTTTTATATTTTATCACTTTTTGATTTTTTTTCTGAATCACAAAAATCATGAAAAATATATTTCTTTATTTTTGCCTTTTATTTTATTTTTTTATTTATTTTTTTGGCATAAAAAAATGATTTGTTAGGATAATATACTTTATTTTATTAAATAAATTGTAAACATTTAATAAAAATACTATACATTTTTATTTTATTATTTTACACATAAAATATTTATTTTCATATATATTTTAATTTTTAATATTTGTACATAATATTATTTATTATTTTTCTTGTACAAAAATGGACAAAATAATTAATATAGAATATATATTTTATTTTAATGGAAAATTAGGGTTTCACCCTTTCAAAAATAATAATATTTTTCTCTTATTTTCTAGGGTTTACATAAATCTTTTCCTCATACAAAAAATCAAATACAAAACATTTTGCATAAATACATTTTTATTGCATATTCAAATATTTGTACATTTATTTAATTTGCACATAACTCAATTGGGTTGTAATAGTATTTTAGGGTTTATATTTGTGCAATATCCCCATTCAAAAACTTGTATCGTCCCTCCCATAATAATTGTTGTAATAGCTTAGTTTACTTTTACGCAATTTATCGCTTTATATACTTGTGTAGTAAATTAGGGTTTTGCATGATAAGACCAAAAACAAACAAATAGGATGACCTAATCCAAGACAATAAAAATGCATGTAAAATGACACACATTGCACACAAGCACCCTTAGGGTTTCACCCACTCGGTTGCCTAAACAAAAATGGCCATGGTATGCATGCAAAGTATCTTGGCAAAGCAAAACAAAACAAAAGATCATAGTCCCTCGATGACGCTATCAAAAGGTTGCCTAAAAAAATGATCTTAGTCCCTTCAAACATGCTAAGATACTTGGCAACATTGCTATCATGGTCATACGATGACCCACACCCGTCCCGTTTAACATCCAAAGATAGGGTTGTTTACTAAATCAATGGTAAATCAACAATGTCAAAGGAATAAAAATGCACAGGAAAGACATTTGAGTAGGGTAGATAGTTCCTAATTACTTGCTCCATTTCAAAACAATCCTTGCTATTTTCAAAAACACACATACACATTTCAAAACATCTTACAAAACATTGAAACATTTTTTCAAAAGACAAACATCTTTGTAAACATTCTCACGAACGAGAATCATTATAAAGATTGCCAAAACGATGGCCTCTTTTCAAAATACTTTCAAAATCACACCACACAAAGCACCATTTCAAACAATTTCAAAAGCAAAGCAAGTTATCTAAGCAAGTAACTAAGAGCCCATGGAAAACCATGGATGAAAAGGGTGCTAGCACCTTCTCTTTTCATAATCTACCCCCCGAACTCAATAAAACATCTCAAAGGTCTTTCTTGTGCTTTTTTACCTTTCCTTTTGGATAAAATAAAAGTCGGTGGCGACTCTTGCTAAACCGCGACATTTGCGACGAAACGCAAAACCTCAAGTCAGTTCTCCCACCGTATCACAGAACTGGCAACTCTACTGGGAAAAATTATAAAAGTGGGGTTACCTTAGGGTTTAGATCACCTTTATTTGCTCACATTTGCTTGACTTGATTTCTTTACATTTTGGTTCTATTGTTTGGGTTTGAATCCTCCACCCAGATTTGGGAAACATTATAGGTAAATAGAAATACGTTGTGGAAACTATGTGGGGTATACCGACACGGTCTAAGAAATAGCTATGTTAGTGTGACATATTTATGGGTACCGGTAGCCTTTGGTCAATCAAAGAGAATACGGGGCCGCTGAGTGATGTCATGAAGCACTAACGAACTTCTAGAACCTTTACTTGACCAACTTGGCCCTTTAGGATGTAGTAAGATGACCGACTTTGGTGCAGTCCGAAGTTGGTAGATACTCGATACTACACTCATTGAGGGTTGGTTCCCTGGAATATTTCGGTCGCCAGTAAGAGGCTGAATTGAAACAATGAACAAGGAAACAATCCAGTGATATTGAGCTCCTTAGAACCCAATTACTATTTCTAGGACAGGTTGAGCCAACTAAACTTCAAGAGGGTACTTACTTATGAAACCCCATGCAAGCCTAAACTAGGAACTTGTGTGATTTTCTTGTACATATATACTTGTGCATAACATCATGGACATCATGAGGCATCATATGCATCCACTAACCATTTCAAGGATTTTGGAAATTCATCTTTGTTCCTGTTTTGTAGGTTATGGATTCACTTCGCAGGAAAACTATCCAAGTCAACCTTGTAAGAATTCTTCCACAACTCAAGGAGCTAGCTTCAAGGATTCTTGAGAACTCTCCATTCACAGAGAGGCATGGTTGTCTGCTCAACCTAGTCACTTCCAACATAGAGGAAGACATGATAAAGGTTCTCTTCCAGTTCTTTGACCCTTTGTATCACTGATTCACATTTCCTAACTACCAGCTTGTGCCCACTTTGGAGGAATTTTCTCAACTATTGAAGATTCCTATTCTCAATCAACTACCTTTCAATGGTATGGAAAGAGATCCAAAGCCAGAAGAGATTGCTCAAGCCCTGCACTTGCACTCATCTGATGTCACAACCAATTGGGAAACTAGAAGTGGTGTCAAAGGCTTCCTGGAAAAGTTCTTGTTTGAGAAGGCCCAAAGCTGTTGGAACTCCTTGGACTTGCAAGCTTTTGAGGAGATTATAGATCTTCTCATATATGGGATGGTCTTGTTCCCTAATCCTGATCAACTCATAGATGTGAGTGCTGTCAAAATCTTCATGTCTCGCAATCCAGTGCCTACCTTGCTTGGAGATATCTTACACTCTTTTCACACTCGAACAATGAGGAAAAGAGGTGTTCTCATGTGTTGCACTCCTCTACTAGAAAGATGGTTTATTTCTCATCTTCCCCAATCAGTCTTGAAGAATGAGCAAGGCTTGAGGTGGTCACAACGGTTGATGACTCTTACGCATTCAGATATTTATTGGTGTTCTCGATCCAAAGAGAATGTTATCATCGTCGACCATTGTGGGGAATTCCCTAATGTCCCTCTACTTGGCATTAGGGGAGGCATCACCTACAACCCATGCTTGGCTCTAAGACAGTTTGGTTATGCCCGAAGGGATGGCCCATATTATATGCTAATTCAAGGCCTGGTTTTCGACTTCGACAACGACAATTAAGGACTTCGACAAAGGTTCATCCGAGCTTGGAGGATGCCAAACAAGGTAGATAATAAGACTCTGGAACACAAGAATTCCATCCCTCTTGAGCCTTACCTCAAGTGGGTACGAACCTGCTCCCAAAATCTTATGATGCCTTACCCCTCTGTTCTCCCAGTGATTATAGAGCCATTTAAGGAAGGAGAGGTTCCATAAACCCTCCTACATCCTGACATGCCAACATCACTCGAAGATCTACAAAGGAGTTGAATACAGCTCAAGGGAGAACGCGATACTTTTGAATCCCAATTCTACGCAAGCGAGAAGAAGGTTTTGGAAATCACTCGGTTACTCCACGAAGAGAAGACTCTCAACACCTACATTGCACCAAAGAGGATGCGCAACATCTTTTTATCTTAGAATTTTCTATTATTTTGCCCTAGGGGAATTGATGTACTCACAAATTCTATTTTATTAATATAACGTGTGTTCCTTTTTGTTTGACACAAATTTGAATTTTCAAATCCTTGAAAACATTGCATGAATACATATCATGCATCATGAGCATAAACAGGTCTTTGCAAGAAGTTTCCTCATCCCTCTGCTGTTTATTTCAACAAAATGGATCTTGAACAAATGGTTAAAGACTTTCAAGCTCAGAATTCACAATTCCAACAGTTTCTCTTGACCTTGGCTAAGGGGCGGAAAGAACTTAAGACTCTGCTAGAAAAAGAAAAAGAGAAAAAGAAGAAGAAGCCAGCTGGGGTGGTTCTTATGGGCAGAAGGTTCCAAGGACAAGCCAGAAGGACCTTGGAATTTCCATCAACCTCTGAGGAAGGGGAGAGAAAAGGCAAGGAGATGGCGGTGCCATCTGATTCTGACGCAGAATAAGAGGAAGAAGAGGACTACTCCGAACAACAATACCCTCTGGTCGATGACAAATACAAAAACCTGGAAGAATGTCTAACTGCTATGGAGATACAGAGAGTACCGGGGCTGGACTTTAAAGACTTAGGGTCGGTATCTGGAATAGTAATCCCTCATAAGTTTAAGGTGCCTTTGTTTGCTAAGTATGACGGGGTGTCTTGTCCCAAGATGCACCTCTGCTCATATGTCAGAAAGATGCAGCCACACTCTGCAGACAAAGACTTGTGGGTTCACTTTTTCCAGGACAGTTTTTCAGAAACACAGTTGGATTGGTTCTACCAGTTGGAGAGGGAAGATGTCCATAATTGGGAAGACTTGGCGGCAGCCTTTTATAAACAGTATCAATACAACACCGACTTGGCACCAACCCGTACTCAACTCCAGAGTATGGCTATGGTGTCTAATGAGGGCTTCAAAGACTACGCCCAAAAGTGGAGGGATTTAGCAGGAAGGGTGCAGCCACCTTTATCTGAAAGGGAGCTAGTGGACATGTTCCTGGGAACTCTATCAGGCCTATTATTTAATCATCTGATTGGAAGCTCCTATGCAGGATTCACTGAACTGATTTTAACTGGCGAGAGGGTGGAAGCCGGTATAAGAAGCGGGAAAATTCAGAAAGACGCGTCTACCTCTGCAGCTGTAAAAAAGCCCTTCACTGGAAAAAAGGAAGTGTCTGCTGTCTATGCACAGAGAAATCAGGGAAGAACCGAACGACGACCAACAGTGGGGGCCGTTATGATTCAAAAGTCTGCATCAGACCAGCCAAGAAACAACCAACCGAGAAATGATCAGCCGAGAAATAACCAACAAAGGGTGGAAAGGCTTGTAAGGAAATTCACCAAGATAAACATGACTCCTGCTCAAGTCCTACCACATCTCCTGAAGTTGAATCTTGCCATGCTGAAAGAGGCCCCTAAAAATCCCAATACTGCATCTCCACACTACCATCCGAACGCCAGGTGCGCTTACCATTCTGAAAGTCCAGGGCACGACACCAACAACCGTTGGGCTCTGAAGAACAAGATTCAAGATCTGATAGACGCAAAGGAAGTTGAATTTGAAGCTCTTGAGAAACCGAATGTTATTTCTGCTCCAATGCCTAGGCATGGACACAATGCCAATGCTGTGGAAGAAGATCTGTTTGTTTCTACTGTGGATGAACTGTTAACTCCTCTCCTAACCATCAAGTTGAATTTGTTGAAAGCTGGGGTGTTCCCAGGTTGTGACCAAGATTTCCATACTTGCCTGTCCTCATCATTTGACTGCCCTCTGTTGAAGAAAGGTATCCAACAACTGATTGATAACCAGGAAATTTTGTTTGAGAAAGCTCTTGTCTCACCCATTCCAGTTCCAAAAGTTTCAATAATAACCATATACGCCAATCCTTCTAGGGTTCCTAAAAAACCTGTTAGGATTACATCCGCTCCTATGACTACTCCGTTGAAGATAACAATGCCCGGGCCAGCCCCATACAAATCAGATAAAATGGTACCATGGAATTATGGTGGAGAAATCTACTACCATGGTGTCAAACTGATTGAACAGACTGCCGATGAAGAAAGCTTCTAAGAGGACAATCCCGACATCAGTAACATTGCCAGAACAAGCAAAATCACACGTAGTGGGAGAATTTTCTCTCCAGAGATTTCCCCTCCAAAGGCAGCCTCTGGACCCGTGGCCGTTCCGAAGATTACATTTGTGCCCGTGATTGTACCTGCAAGTGTATCCACCGACAAAAACAATACAATTCCTATCCCTACTTCCACTGCTGAGAATAAAGGAAAGAATGTTCAAGAGGAGCCTGTTCTGATGAAGGCTCAATCACTAGCTATTCCTGAGACATCCAAGAAGGAGATGGAAGAAATCCTGAGGATAATTAAGAAAAGTGATTATGATGTGGTTGAACAACTGGGGCAGACCCCCTCCAAAATCCCTATGTTAGCATTGATACTTTGCTCTGAGGCACATGCTAAAGCTTTGGTAAAATTTCTGAAGACGGCTCATGTTCCGCAAGAGACCTCTACGGATCAAT
This sequence comes from Vicia faba, assembly GCA_948472305.1. Lineage (NCBI taxonomy): Eukaryota > Viridiplantae > Streptophyta > Magnoliopsida > Fabales > Fabaceae > Vicia > Vicia faba. The sequence continues at coordinate 356,107,733 of OX451740.1, read as the reverse complement.
TCCAAGAGTGTGTGTCCAGTTTGACAGCTGACAATGGCCTGGGTTTCTCTGATGCAGACTTGACCTCCAGGGGGAGAAAACACAACGACGCACTACATGTCTCAGTGGAGTGTAGGGGAACCACCCTAGCCCGTGTCTTGGTTGATACTGGATCATCTCTGAACGTCTTGCCAAAGAAAGCCCTGGATAGATTGGATTGTGAGGGGCTGACTTTAAAACCCAGCAACATAATTGTGACAGCATTTGACGGCTCTAAAAGGATGGTCCATGGGGAGGTGGACATCCCGATCAAGGTGGGTACTCAGACGTTCAATTCAACTTTCTACGTGATGGACATCCGTCCTTCTTACTCTTGTCTGTTGGGACGCCCCTGGATTCACAATGCCGGTGCTGTCACTTCCACCTTGCATAAGATGCTGAAGTACCCTGTCCAAGGGAAGATCATAACTGTCCATGGGGAAGAGGAATACATGATTAGTCATCTGAATTCATTTCGATATGTAGAATTGGATGGCGAATTCATTGAGACCCCTTTCCAACATTTTGAAGAAGTCTCTCAGGAAATAGCGGCCACCAAGGCGGTATCCTCAACTCCTATGATCACAAGACCTCCACCTCGGATGTCTTCTCTAAAAGATGCAAAGGCAGTGTTGGAAGAATACGGATCCACCATCTCGGGGCAGCTTCCAGACTTTCCCTACAAATCAGACAAGTTTGGCCTGAGATTTACTTTGACTGCTCAGAAGACTGTGCATCGCGCACGCGCCGGAGGGCCACCTGTGAAGATCAGCCACCAAGGGATTAATGCACTAGAGGACAATGAAGAAGATGGCAGCCTGGAAGACTGGATATTTCCTACTGTCGGCGGAGGACCGTGCAACTGGGAATCAAAAGACTTTGTTCTGATTACTTTCATACCCGAGTAATTTATCTTTTCCATTTCTGTTGGATCTGTAATAATTCACAAATAATTCGTACTTTTTCAACCTTGTGTCTTACCCGAAGCACATAGGTCCATTTTTAAGGGTTCTTATTTCATTTTCATATGGCATTTTAATGAATCATGGATGCTTTTTCATATATAAACCTTTTATGCTCATTGTCTTTCTTTTACATTTTGTTTGTTTTAAGATGGTTATGCCCTTACACACACCCACACTCACAAATACAGATACCCTTCCGTTCCGGAACCCACGGGTAATGATACTGCTATAGCCTTCAGTGACTCTAAAGATCTGATCTACCAAGCCAAATACTAAGGTGAGGAAGATTGTGAGGTGCCAGGGGAATTGGCCAGATTACTACAACAAGAGGAAAGAGCAATTTTGCCTCATGAGGAGCTGTTGGATACAATCGACTTGGGCACTGAGGAAGACAAAAAGGAAATCAGAGTGGGTGCCAATCTAGAGCCGAGTGTCAAGGAGCGCCTAATTCAACTGTTACATGATTATGTTGAGATCTTTGCCTAGTCATACGAAGACATGCTGGGACTCGATACAGACATTGTGGTACACCGTCTACCCACAAGAGAAGACTGTCCACCATTGAAGCAAAAAGTCCGCCGCATGAGACCTGACATGTCAGAGAAGATCAAAGCAGAAGTTATGAAGTAGTTCAATGCTGGGTTTCTTACTGTTACTTCCTATCCATAATGGGTTGCTAACATTGTTCCCGTGCCTAAAAAGGACGACAAAGTGAGAATGTGCGTAGACTATAGAGATTTAAATAGGGCCAGCTCTAAAGATGATTTTCCACTTCCGCACATCGACATCCTGGTTGACAATACAGCTCAACACAAAGTATTTTCTTTCATGGACGGATTCTCAGGCTATAACCAGATCAAAATGGCACCTGAGGACATGGAGAAAACTACTTTTGTCATACAGTGGGGTACATTCTGCTACAAAGTGATGCCATTCAAACTGAATAATGTCGGGGCAACCTATCAACGCGCCATGGTAGCTTTGTTTCATGATATGATACATCATGAGATAGAGGTCTACGTAGATGACATGATAGCCCGATCACAAACTGAACAAGAACACCTTGATCACTTGCAAAAGCTGTTTGTCAGGTTGAAGGAGTACAAGCTAAGGTTAAACCCTAAGAAGTGCACATTCGGAGTCCGTTCCGATAAACTCTTGGGTTTTATTGTCAGCAAGAAAGGCATCGAGGTTGATCCTGCCAAAGTCAAAGTTATACAAGAAATGCATGCTCCTCGCACTGAGAAGGAGGTCAGAGGTTTCTTGGGACGCCTAAACTACATTGCTAGGTTCATTTCTCACCTAAAATCTATTTGTGAGCCAATCTTCAAGCCGTTGAAGAAAGATCAGGTAGTTAGATAGAATGATGACTGTCAAATTGCTTTCGATAAAATCAAGGAGTATCTACTAGAACCTCCTATCTTGATGCCGCCAGTTGAAGGGAGACCGCTAATCATGTATCTGACCGTCTTGGAGAACTCAATGGGGTGCGTATTGGGGAAGCATGACGAGTCTGGCCGAAAAGAGCATGTCATTTATTACCTTAGCAAAAAGTTTACCGACTGTGAAAACAGATATTCACTGCTCGAGAAAACTTGCTACGCTTTGGTATGGGCTGCTCGCCGGCTAAGACAGTATATGTTGACTCATACCACTTTGCTGATATCTAAGATGGATCCGATAAAGTACATCTTCGAGAAGCCTGCTTTGTCTGGAAGGATAGCTAGATGGCAGATGATCCTAACAAAGTATGACATACAATACACGACCCAAAAAGCTATAAAGGGCAGTGTGCTAGCTGATCATCTGGCCCATCAAGTTGTAGAAGATTATTAATCCATGAAGTTCGACTTCCCTGACGAAGACATCATGACATTGGATAATATTGAAGATTTCAGACCATATGACGGACCTGAACAAGGATACCGATGGACTCTGTACTTTGATGGGGGCATCCAATTCGCTTGGTAACGGTATCGGCGCTGTGCTTATATATCCAGAAGGTTTCCATACTCCTTTTACAGCCAGACTTTGCTTCAACTGTACGAACAACATGGCAGAGTACGAAGCATGCATTTTTGGTCTCAAGGCTGCCATAGACTTGGGAATCAAATCTTTAATTGTGTTTGGGGATTCATCTTTGGTCATCAGTCAGATCAAAGCAGAGTGGGACACTAAGCATCCAAACCTCATCCCTTACAAAGAACATGTTCTAACATTGCTACCACATTTTGAGCAGATCAGCTTCGAGCATTTCCCGCGAGAAGAAAATCAGCTAGCAGATGCTCTAGCTAAAATGTCATCCATGTTTAAACTTAATTGGGATAATGAGGCTCCCCAGATCACCATTGAACGGATGGATGATGTGATCGGTGGGAACGAGAACTGACTGTTTTGGAATGCTGGTTCGCGTTTGCGTTTATTTTTGCAAAGTGTCGCGGTAAGCAAGAGTCTCCACCATCTTTTATTTTATCCAACAAGGAAAGGACAAAAGCACAGACAAATTCCTTTTCGAGATGTTTCTCGGGTTCGGGAGGTAGATTATAGAAAGGGAAGGTGCTAGCACCCTTTCTATCCGTGGTTATCTACGGGCTCTTAGGTACTTGCTCACTATGTTTTCAAAAGTATGCTTTTCTTTGTGTTTGTGGGTTTTGAAAAGAGTTTTGTTTTTTTTTGAAAAAGTGTAAATGCGAAAAGTTTGTTTTGTTTTTAAAAGGAGCAAATACTTAAGAACCTCTACCTACTCAAAAAGGAATTAAATTGTGCAAACGTCCTTTAGACAGTGTTATCCCACTATTGAGGAGTAGGTAGCACCGTCGTTGGAGTTTTTCGGGTCAATTCGATTTATGGGACGTGTGGTCACTAAAGCAACGTTAGGATGCCTTAGTGGTAATCCTAATGTCTTAGATCATTTTTATCGAGGCAACCATTTCGAGGCAACTTTGATCTTTGGACAGAAGGACGACCTCTAAAACATCCTATACTTAATGACCACATTTTGAGGCAACCAAGTGAGGGTATACCCTGAGAGTGATATGTGCGAGTGATTAGTTTCAATTTATATCATCTTTGTATTTTTAGGTGTTCTACCATTTGTTTTTAGATCTTGTCATACAATCCTAGTTAGCATACATCTAAGCAGTTAATATATATACATGAATTTAAAGTGCGGAAATTGTAAATCCTACGCTATTACAAGGCTTCAGGGAGGGGGATTATTTACATGTCCAAAATTGGGGGAATAATAAGCAGTTACAATAAACGCGCGTGAATCTTAAAAAAAATCCTAAGCATATGATCTTTTGTTGTTTTATTTTATTTTTGGGGAAATGCTAAATGTTCAATTAAGTCAAATTTAATTAATTAAAAAAAAGATTAAAATTAACTCTAAAACATACCTAATATTTTTGCATTTTTTGTTTATGAAAAGGATTGAATTTAAATAAATCCTACGTCTACTGATTTTAAAATTGAAGAAAATAAGTTAAAATAATTAACTAAATTAAATCCTAATTCTAAGTTATTTATTTTTTATGATTTTTATGCTGATTAAAAAAAACAAACTAAAAGAAATAAACAAAAGCAAAGTAAACAAAGTACAAATGGGCCAGGCAGCAAAACAAGAAAAAATATAATTCTGGAAGTCTGGGTCGAAAGAGGTGTAGGCTGTCTTTCGACCCAGTGAAGAGACTGGATCGAAGGTGCATGAGGGGATACGCTCTGAGGGCGTTCGATCTGGACATGTCATCCTTCGATCTTGAAGTCCTGGGTCCAGTTCGAAGCTAAACTGCTGAGCTTCGAAACTCTGAACAGGAATCTGATGATGTAGTTCCTGCAAAACGAAACACATGTTAAAGGTCCAGGGGGGATTTTACCCCCTCTGGTTCGAATCTCCTCCATATTCGCTCCTGCTGAATCTTGGTCTGGGTTTATTTTATCATGGGATTCGAAGGAAAGGCTCAGATTGTGCCCAAGCAATGGCACAATCTCATCTCTGCACTGTAGCTTATATGTAGCACATTAAATCATCCACAAACAGCAGTAATGATATGAATATGCAATCAAAATGAATTTAAAAAAAATGAGTTTGAGATTAGATCCTTTTTTACCAACAGAGGTGCTTCGATCTGTAGTTCTGAGGGTGGAGGTGTTCGCTAGGTGGAAGCTTTGGCTTGTGCAAGGATTGGGTATGGCTTCCTGGAAGTGCTGGCAGCGTATCTCCAAGTTCTCTATTTTTCTGTATATTTTTCGTGTGTTGTTCCCCTGAAATGTGTCACTGGCCCTTGTATTTATAGGAGTGGGGTGGAGGGGACAGGAAGACAAAGGTTTAAATGACCTTGATTATGTGTTTGACAGCCATGAATGAGAGTTTGTAATGTTAATTATGTGTTTTGAAAGCCATGAATGAGAGTTTGTAACGTTGGCTAAACACATGGGATCCTGTCCCTTTTTGAATTTTGAATGACTGACCTTCGAATGCTCCCTTTCGAATGGGCTGATGGCCTCCTTCGAATGCTCCTTTTCGAATGGGCTGATGGCCTCCTTCGAATGCTTTCCAAAGCTTCTTCGAATGGACCCTTTGAATGCTTCTTCGAATGGACCTTTTTGGAATTCCAATCGAAGGACATTGTTATAATTCCAATTGAAGTACTTGTCCATAATGCCAATCAAAAGGCTAGTCCAGAATGCCAATCGAAAAGCTCCTTCATAACACCAATCGAAGAGTCTTTTAGAATGCCAATCGAAGAGTCTTTCAGAATGCCAATCGAAAGAGCTTGACAGAATGTCAATCGAAAGGCTCCTTCAGAACACCAATCGAAGGGTCCTTCAGAATGCCAATCGAAAGAGCTTGACAGAATGCCAATCGAAAGGCTCCTTTAGAACACCAATCGAAGGGTCCTTCAGAATGCCAATCGAAATGTACTTGAAGCAACACTAAAAAATTTTCCTTTTCCTTAGGCAAGAGTTTGTGATCAACCATGCAGGGGGAAACCTTTTGGAAACATGAGAGGGAAAATTTTGGGGTACGACAGTTGCCCCTGTTTAATCTTCTTAAACCTGAGGAGGTAGATTGGCTTGCGTGCCTTTCGTGATCCTAAGGTGGAAGATGATTGAACACTAGAGTGCCCAGAAATTTGCACTCACATGGTGTAGTATCAGCATTGTGATGTCGGGAATGGGCTTACAGATGCCATTTGGAGATTGTTGGTAGGTGGTTCTATCCTCGTTGACGGGGTGTCTCCTTTGAAGAGTTGTCTCCATTGACAGGTTGTCTCTATTGACAGGTTGTCTCTATTGACAAATTGTCTCTATTGATGGGTTTGGCCATGGAAAAATATTTAGGAATCGATTTAACTGACTTTGTCTCCATTGACTGGCTTCGCCTCAGAAAAATCTTTAGGAATCGATTTAACTGACCTTGTCTCCATTGACTGGCTTCGCCTCAGAAAAATCTTTAGGAATCGATTTAACTGATCTTGTCTCCATTGACTGGCTTCGCCTCGGAAAAATCTTTAGGAATCGATTTAACTGACTTTGTCTCCATTGACTGGCTTCGCCTCAGAAAAATCTTTAGGAATCGATTTAACTGACCTTGTCTCCATTGACTGGCTTCGCCTTAGAAAATTTTTTAGGAATCGATTTAACTGATCTTGTCTCCATTTACTGGCTTCGCCTCTGAAAAATCTTTAGGAATCGATTTAACTGATCTTGTCTCCATTGACTGGCTTCGCCTCAGAAAAATCTTTAGGAATCGATTTAACTGACCTTGTCTCCATTGACTGGCTTCGCCTCAGAAAAATCTTTAGGAATCGATTTAACTGATCTTGTCTCCATTGACTGGCTTCGCCTCAGAAAAATATTTAGGAATCGATTTAACTGACTTTGTCTCCATTGACTGGCTTCGCCTCAGAAAAATCTTTAGGATTCGATTTAACTGACCTTGTCTTCATTGACTGGCTTCGCCTCAGAAAAATCTTTAGGAATCGATTTAACTGATTTTGTCTCCATTGACTGGCTTCGCTTCAGAAAAATCTTTAGGAATCGATTTAACTGATCTAGAGAAGGCCTTTGATATGGCTGAGAATTTAACTGTGTCCTTCCTGAAAGGTAAAGGTCAGTCATATGCAATGCATGATATGGATCAAGCAATGATGTTCTCAACATAAATGAGATTGTGTGGTATGATGCGTTTATGCATGTATCATGATGTATGGAAATGTAATGTTTTAGTTGGGGAAAATAAATCTCGGATAGCTTGCTGGGGAATAGAGTTGAATTCTTCGGTTCCGCTGGGGATGACGAACAAAGATGATTGCAAGAATAAACCTGCAGGAGAGGATGACTCCGTTGGGGAATTACTCTGTGGGGGAGAGATGTTCTGCTGATGATTTTAACGATAACTCCGCTGGGGATTCCATTGATTAGCTCGGTTGGGGGTTTCAATGATGAACTCCGCTGGGGATGGATTACCGTTGCTGGTGATATTGAATCTGTTGAGGATAGAAGTTCTGCTTGGGGAAAGAAAGAACTTCGCTAGGGATGATCTTTCAGTTGCAACTTGCTGAGGATAACCCAGTTAGACTCTTGTGAGGATAACCTTCAGAGTTTGGCTGGGGAGATTTATTTTGTACTCTGCAGGGGATGAGTTTCCAGAATCTACTGGGTAAGATGACTTAATCCTGGTGGGGAACCCTTTTTTAGACTGCGCTGGGGAAATGGCTCCAATGGGGGTATCTTGTATTTCGCTGGGGAACATTCTTATACTCCGTTGAGGAATATTAAGACCTTTTGGGGATACCAAGCCTCTTCAGGCTGATGGTAGATCAACTTTGCTTGGGAAGAGTCTTGCTGATTTGTTCATGGTTGCAAGTCTCAGTGGGGAGAACTACCATTACCGTTTTTATTCTGCGGGGACTGAAGGTATCTTAGCCATATTCTTCAGCTGAATATACCTTGGTACCTTGGTGGACAGAGCAACTAGACAACTCGGACAAATCTTATTGCCCCTGTTTCTGATATCACCCGTAATTAGTCCTTTGTTTCGCATGTAAATATTTATGAGCAGCAATTAATGTAAAATGCATATATCAAAAATGAACATTGGACGTTCTTTGCAAAACAAAACAGATAAAGGGAAAACAGTTTGAAATTTGTCTGAAAATGAATTTGTATTGATTTTTGAAGTTTGGCCTGTAAATAGGCGTTTTGTACAAGAGGTTGACGTCCTAGTAAGAGAATGCCTCCGAACAAATAGAATTTACACACTTTGTGAAAAGAAAACAAAACAGCTATGTGAATAGTCCCACTGGGTTCCAACTCTGCTATTGCCTTTACATCTTCAAGCGTCTCATCACTTTGCTGCTTAGTTGGGGATGAATCTGATTGATTGGTGCCGTCCGAGCCTGGTAGTTGATACCGAAATCTGGATGCAGGGTGATCCAATGAGACATAGTGTTACGCTTATCCCTAACTTTTTCCTAGACCGCCCTTTCGGGTTTTCAGTCCACCGGGATACCCATTTTTGCCCAAGCCCCCTTTTTCAGGTTTTCGACTTGCCGGGTGCACAATTTTTATTTATTTTCATCCCTTATTTTTGCCCGAACCCTTTTGGTTCGCCGGGAAGCCCTTATTTTTTCCTAGGCCAGTCGACCTAGCGGGTCTTTGATTATGCGTAGTATCTTTTTACTATGTCTGCATTGACGGGGTGAGGAAGGTCGTCACCATCCATGGTTGTTAGAATCATCGCTCCTCCTGAGAAGATGTTCTTAACCACAAATGGCCCTTCGTAGGTAGGGGTCCATTTGCCTCTGGGATCACCTTGAGGTAGAATAATGCGCTTGATTACCAGGTCCCCAACTCGATACTCTTGTCGTCTGACTTTCTTGTTAAATGCCTTAATCATCCGTTTTTGGTACGTCTGACCATGACAAATACCAGTAAGTCTCTTTTTGTCGACTAGATTCAATTGATCAAGTCGGGTCTGGATCCAGTCGTCTTCACTCAAACCTGCATCCTTCATGATCCGAAGAGAGGGTATCTGAACTTCAATGGGCAAGACTGCCTCCATGCCATAAACCAAGGAATAGGGTGTTGCCCCTGTTGACGTCTGTGCTGAGGTACGGTACCCATGAAGAGCAAATGGTAACATCTCGTGCCAGTCCTTGTATGTCACTGTCATCTTCTTCACAATCTTCTTAATGTTCTTATTTGCTTCTTCGACAACCCCATTCATCTTCGGCCGGTAGGGAGAAGAGTTATGGTGATGTATCTTGAATTGGTCGCAGAGCTCAGTGATTATTTTGTTGTTAAGATTGGTACCATTGTCCGTAATGATCCTCTCTGGTACATCGTATCGACAAATCAGGTTGTGCCAAATGAACCATGCCACGATGTTCTTGGTTACGGTAGCAAAGGAAGTTGCTTCAACCCACTTCGTAAAGTAATCAATCGCTACCAGGATGAAATGATGCCCGTTGGATGCCGTAGGTCTGATTTCGCCAATCATATCAATGCCCCACATTGCAAAAGGCCAAGGTGCTGTCAAAACATTCAGAGGAACTGGAGGTATGTGCACTTTATCAGCATAGACCTGGCACTTGTGACATGTCCGAGAATGCTAATAACAGTCGGCTTCCATTGTGGACCAGTAATATCCAGCCCGGAGGATTTTCTTTGCAATGGTATGTCCACTGGAATGAGTTCTGAAAGTACCTTCATGCAGCTTTGCCATGATCCTTTCTGCTTCAATTTTATCTACGCGACGTAGTAAGGTTGAATCATGATTACGTTTGTAAAGAATGCCATTGCTGATGAAGAACATTGCCGCGAACCTTCTCAGAAACTATTTTTCATTAACAGATGCACCCTCGGGATAATCTTGAGTTTCAAGGTACCTCTTCACTTCATGATACCAAGGCTTTTTTGTTACCTCTTCAGCCTCAAGATTACAGCAATGTGCAGGCTCATCCAACTTCCAAATAATGATCTGGGGAGCCTCGTTGTCCCATTTGACTTTGAACATAGAAGACATCGTAGCTAACGCGTCCGCCAACTGATTCTCCTCTCTTGGGAAGTGTTCAAAGGTTATCTCCTTGAAATGGGGAAGCAACGTCAATACATACTCCTTGTAAGGAATAAGATTTGGGTGTTTCGTATCTCACTCGCCTTTGATCTGACTGATCACAAGAGCGGAATCTCCGAAGACACTCAGAAACTTAATCCTTAGGTCAATTGCAGCTCGAAGACCCATAATGCATGCTTCATACTCCGCCATGTTGTTGGTGTAGTTGAAACACAATCGGGCGGTAAACGGAGTATGAGAGCCTTTAAGAGATATGATCACAGTGCAAATGCCATTACCCAAAGCGTTTGAAGCTCCATCAAAGTGCATAGACCATCAGGATCCTTCCTCAGGTCCTTCATACGGTCCGGGTGTTTCACAATCAGTTATGAACATGATATTCTCGTCTGGATATTCAAAGTTCATAGACTGGTAATCATCCACTGCCTGATGTGCCAAGTGGTCTGCCAATACACTTCCCTTGATTGCTTTTTGAGTCGTGTACTGGATGTCATATTCAGTCAAGATCATCTGCCATCTTGCTATTCTTCAGGACAAGGCAGGCTTTTCGAAGATATACTTGATTGGATCCATCTTTGAAATCAACAGAGTAGTGTGAGTCAACATATAATGTCTCAGCCGGCGAGCAGCCCGTGCCAAAGCGCAGCAAGTTTTCTCGAGCAGTGAGTATCGGGTCTCACAGTCGGTAAACTTTTTGCTAAGGTAATAAATAGCATGCTCTTTTCGGCCAAACTCGTCATGCTGACCCAGCACACACCCCATTGAGTTATCAAGCACCGTCAAGTATAAAATCAAAGGTCTCCCTTCAACTGGTGGCATAAGAATAGGGGGCTCCTGGAGATACTCCTTAATTATTTCGAAAGCGGCCTGGCATTCATCGTTCCAACGTACCACTTGATCTTTCTTCAGCAGTTTGAAGATTGGCTCACAAGTAGCAGTTAGGTGCGAGATAAATCGGGCAATGTAGTTCAGACGTCCTAGAAAGCCTCTGACCTCTTTCTCTGTCTTGGGAGCTGGCATCTCTTGTATGTCTTTCACCTTGGCAGGGTCCACTTGAATACCTTTGTCGCTCACGACGAAACCTAGCAGTTTGCCAGACCTCACCCCGAAGGTGCATTTGTTTGGGTTTAATCTCAGCTTGTATAGCTTCAACCTATCAAACAACTTCTGTAGATGGTCAAGGTGTTCCTCCTCAGTTTGGGATCTCGCAATCATATCGTCGACGTATACTTTGATCTCATGATGGATCATGTCATGAAATAAAGCAACCATGGCACGCTGATATGTTGTCCCAGCATTCTTCATCCCAAAAGGCATGACCTTGTAACAAAAGGTACCCCACTGAGTAACAAAGGTGGTCTTCTCCATGTCTTCGGGAGCCATCTTGATCTGATTATAACCGGAGAAACCATCCATAAAGGAGAATACCTTGTGCTGAGCAGTATTGTCAACCAGAACGTCTATGTGAGGCAGAGGGAAGTCATCCTTAGGGCTTGCCCTGTTCAAATCCCTGTAGTCCACACACATTCAACCTTACCATCCTTCTTCGGTACTGGAACCACATTGGAAACCCACTGAGGGTAATAAGTTACTGCTAGAAAACCGGCGTCAAACAGTTTCATAACTTCGGCCTTGATTTTCTCAGACATCTCTGGACGCATACGGCGGACCTTCTGTTTTACCGGAGGACAATCTTCCTTAGTAGGTAGGCGATGAACCACAATGTCAGTATCCAATCCAGGCATATCTTTGTAAGACCAGGCAAAGATCTCCACGTAGTCATGCAGCATCTGAGTCAACCGCTGTTTCACACTAAGCTCCAGATTTGCACCGATCTTGACTTCCTTTTTGTCTTTCTCAGTACCCAGATTCATTATTTCTACTAGCTCTTCATGTGGCTGAATGGACCTCTCTTCCTGGAGTAGCAGTCTTGCAAGCTCACCAGGCACTTCGCAATCATCTTCACCTTCGTCTTCAGCTAAGTTGATCGGATTTTTGAAGTCATAACTAGCAGTAGCAGAGTCGTTACCAGTGAGATCCAGAGTGGATTGGGACCTGTATATGTGAGTGTGTGTAAAATAGCTGTTTTGCAATATGTAATAAAGAAAGACAAGGAGCACAAAATTTGAAATGCGAAAACGTCCAATGCTTCCATTAATGATATATGAAAATGGCATACAAAAGCCCTCACAAATGAAGCCACGGTGCCCCGGGTAAAAACATTGTCTGTTACAAATTCGAAACAAAAAGCTCATTACTGAGTAATAAAAGTAATAGGGATGAAATCCTTTGCTGTCCAGTTGTTTGGTCCACCGTTGGTCATAGGATAGATCCAGCTGTCGAATTCAGACTCCTCCACGTCATCTTCGATGGCATTTACTCCCGAGTTGCTGATGAACACATGAGGTCTTCCAATCCTTGCACTTCGAACAGCCCTCTGAGCTTCTGCAGTGAAACCCAAACCGAACTTGTTAGTCTTCTGAGTGAAATCAGCAAGTCGGCCCTAGTTTGCATACTCACCCTTCTCAATAACAGCCCGAGCATCCTTTAAGGAAGCCATCTTCATAGGAGAATCTTCCATTACAGTCTCAGCTGATGCCAATGTCTGAGGAACCTCTTCAAAGTGTTGAAATGGGGTCTCAATGAACTCCCCATCCATCTCTACGTACCAGAACGAGTTGAGGTGGCTGGCCATGTATTCCTCCTCCCCTTGAACTGTCATAATCTTGCCTTTAACCGGGTACTTCAACTTCTGGTGGAGCGTTGAGGTTACGGCTCCCGCTTTGTGGATCCATGGACGACCCATCAAACAAGAATAGGATGGCCGAATGTCCATCACGTAGAATGTAGAATTGAAGACCTGAGAACCAACTTTGATTGTAATATCAACTTCACCGTGCACCATCCTTTTAGACCCATCAAAGGCCCGGACAACAATGTTACTCGGCTTTAGTTCCAAACCTTCGCAATCCAGCCTGTCTAGAGCTTTCTTGGGCAAGACGTTCAACGAGGAACCAGTGTCAACCAACACATATGCAAGAGTAGTGCCCCTGAATTCAATGGAGACATGCAGGGCATCGTTATGGTTCTTCCCTTTAGCAGTCAGATCAACGTCGGAGAACCCTAAACCATTATCAGCAGTTAAATTGGCCACACAATCGGTAAATTGATCAGCTGCTGTTTCTTGTGGCACGTGGGCCATCTTTAGGAAGGTAATCAGAGCCTTGGCATGGGCCTCTGAACACAATAGCAGTGATAACATAAAAATCATGGATGGGGTTTTCCCCAGTTGCTCCACTACATTAAAATCACTCTTCTTAATAATTTTCAGAATCTCTTCCATCTCCTGTTTGGAAGCTTCAACATTGATTGTCTTTGGAGCCTCCGTCTGGGCAGGCACATCAGTAGCAATCCCTTTGTCCCGAGCGTTAGATAACTCGGCGACAGGGGTGGGAACAGGGACTTGATCAGGAATGGCAGCAGGCCCACTTGCAGGCTTAATGACAACAGGTCTTCGGACAACTGGAAGAGCAATATCAGGCGAGAAAAGTCTACCGCTGTGGGTGACTTTAGCAGGTCCTGTAACGTTGCTGACGCCGGTATCAGCACCGAACTCTTGCTTAACTCCAAGAACATAAACATCTGCCCCATAATGCCAAGGGACAACTTTGTCAGATGTATAGGGGATGGGCCCCGGAACAGTGATGATTATAGGTGCGGTCTTCGGAACAGATGTAATTCTAACAGGCGTCCTCGAGGGAGCCTTGGAAGAATTGTCGAAAATGGTAATGATAGAAACTTCTTCAAAATGAACGGGTGGAACAACAGCCTTCTCAAAAAGAATCTCTTTACTATCCATTAGGTTCTGGATACCTGACTTCAGAGATGGGCAACCAGTAGGCAAAACAGAACACATAGGGAAACCTTCACCACAGCCCGAAAATAGACCGGCTAGCAACAGGTTCTTCTTGATAGTCATCAGAGGGGTAACAACATCATCCACAGAAGCTAAGAACAAGTCTTCCTCTACAGCATTCACTCCATGCTTGGGCATGGGAGCAGTCATAACATTAGGCCTCTCGAGCGCCTCAAACTCAATCTCCTTTGCATCGATTACGTCTTGAACCTTGTTTTTCAGACTCCAACAATCATCTGAATTATGCCTCGGGCTATTAGAGTGATGAGCACAGTGGGCGTTAGGGTTATACTTCGATGATGTAGTATTTGGATTCCTTGGAGCTTCTCTTAGAGTCACCAGATTGGTATTCAGCAACTGTGGCAATATCTGAGACAAAGTCATGCTGAGGCGAGTGAATTGCCTCCGAGGTCTCTTGCCCCTTTGTTGGTTGTGATGCTGAGGAGTACCAGCAGGTTTTGAAATAACAACCGCATTGACAGCTTGGCAGTGTTCAGGTTTGTTTTGTCTTCTTGAACTATAGACAGCACTGGACTCTTTCTTGAAGGGTTTCTTCTTGGTGCTCGATGAGGCACCCTTCTGTATCTTCCCATCTTTAATACCCGCTTCAATCCTCTCACCAGTTAAGATGAGGTCTGTAAACCCGGCTGAGGAACTTCCAATCAGATGATTAAAGAATGGACCAGACAGGGTCCCCAGAAACATATCAACCAGTTCACGATCAGCCAAGGGTGGTTGCACCCTTCCGGCCAGGTCTCTCCATTTTTGAGCATATTCTTTAAATCCTTCACCCGTCCCTATTGACATACCCTGGAGTTGAGTACGCGTAGGAGCGAGGTAGGAATTATACTGATAATGCCTAAAGAATGAAACAACCAAATCCTCCCAGCTGCGGATACTAGCTCCGTCCAACTGATAGAACCACTCAAGCTGAGTCCCTGAGAGATTGTCTTGAAAGAAATGGATCCATAAGTTCTTATCAGTAGTGTAAGGTTGGATCTTCCTCACATATGACCGGAGGTGCAGCTTTGGACAGGAAGCTCCATCATACTTGGCAAAGGCAGGTGCCTTGAACTTATGGGGAATCACCACCCCAGATGATAAACCCAAATCTCTGAAATCCAGACTGGGTACCTTCTGTACCTCCATAGAGTTCAAACGGTCCTCCAGCTGTTTGTACTTATCCTCAGCAGGAGGATACTGCTCTTCATCATAGTCTGTCTCATTGTCGGAGACTTCAAGGCTAGGAGCCCTCCTTTCTTGTGGACTGTCTTTCTCTCTAGATGGGGTGGTCAAATCAACCTCTCTCTGCAGCCCGTTTCCAAACCTGCGTCCAGTATTGAACAGGATGGTCCTCTTCTTCTTCTTCTTCCTCTCTTTCAGGATCAGGGTCTTCAGGTCCTGCTGACCCTTAGCTAGGCTCATGACCAACTCTTGAAATTGGGCATTTTGGGCCTGGAGGGCCTTGATAGCTTGCTCAGTGGAAGTTTCAGCAGACATGATGATTCCTGAAATAAACAGCGAAGAAGATGAGAGACCTGTAAAAGGGTACCTGTTATGCATATGATGAATGGTATGCTATTTATGTAATGCATTCAAGGGTTTAAAAATTCAAATTTGTTGCAGTCACAAAAAAGAACACACGTCACATTAAGAAGAAATTTAGTACATAAGTGCCCCATGGGAGAAATATTACAAAATTATTAATGTAAAAAGACATTGCGCATCCTCTTTGGAGCGATGTAAGTGTTGAGGGTCTCTTCCTCGTGAAGTCGACGGGTAAGCTCCAAAACCTTCTTTTCACTGGCATAGAAGTTGGCTTCAAAAGTATTCGCTCTTCCTTGAGTTGGATCCAACTCTTTTGCATTTCTTCCCATGATGTTGGCATGTCAGGATGTAGGATGGCGTATGGAACCTCTCCTTCCATAACAGGCTCTTTGATCAAGGGGAGAATGTGAGGATATGGCATCATAAGATTCTGGGAGCGGGTTCATACCCACTTGAGGTAAGGCACAAGGGGGATGGAATTCTTGTGCCCCAGTGTCTTACTGTCCACCTTATTAGGCATCCTCCAAGCTCTGATGAACCTTTGTCGAAGTCCTTGCATATCGTTGTCGAAGTCAAAAACTAGGTCAGGAATCAGCATGTCATGAGGGCCATCCCTCCGAGCATATCCAAATTGTCTCAAGGCTAGACAGGGGTTGTAGGTAATGCCTCCCCTAATTCCAAGTAAAGGAACATTAGGAAATTCTCCACAACGATCAATGATGGTGACATTTTCTCTGGACCGAGAACACCAATGTACATCAGAATGTGTGAGGGTCATCAATCGTTGCGACCACCTTAAACCCTGCTCATTCTTCAAAACTGATTGTGGAAGGTGAGAAATAAACCACCTTGCTAGGAGAGGAGTACAGCATATGAGAACACCTTTTTTCCTCATTGTTCGCATGTAAAATGAGTGGAGGATGTCCCCAAGCAATGTAGGTATGGGATTCTTGGATATGAAAATCTTGACAGCATTCACATCTATAAGTTGATCAGGATTTGGGAACAAAACAAACCATAGATAAGGAGTGCCACAATCTCTTCAAAGGCTTGTAGATCAAGAGAATTCCAGCATTCTCGTGCCTTCTCAAATAGAAACTTTGCCAAGAATCCTTTGATACCACTTTTGGTTTCCCAATGCCCCTTGATGTCGGATGGTTGCAAGCGTAATGCTTGAGCAACATCTTCAAGTTTTGGTTCCTTTTCCGTACCATTGTAGGGTAGTTGAATAAGAATAGGAATTCTCAGGAGTTGAGAAAATTCCTCCAAAGTAGGCACCAATTGATAATCAGGGAATGTGAAACAGTGGTGTAGGGGGTCAATGAACTGGAAGAGAACTTTCATCATGTCTTCTTCAATGTTGGTGTTGACCAAGCTGAGGAGTCTACCATGTCTTTCACTGAAGAGAGAATTCTCGGGAATCCTGGATGTAAGCTCCTTAAGTTGAAGAGGGATCCTTACAAGGTTGACTTGAATTGTGTTCCTACAGAGAGACTCCATGTCCTGCAAAACAAGAACAAAGATGAATATCTAAACCCTTGAAATGGTTAGCAGATGCATATGATGCTTTATGATGTATGCAAAAACACATGTACAAGCAAGTCACACAAAAACCCTAGTTTCAGGCCTGCAGGAGGTTTCATAGGTAAGTACCCTCTTGAGTATAGTTGGCTCAAAACCTGTCCTATAAATAGTAACCGGGTTCTAAGGAGCTCAATATCATTGGATTATTTTCTATGTTCATCATTTCGGTTTAGCCACTTAACTGGCGACCAAAATATTCCAAGAAAACAATCTTCAACGAGTGTAGTATCGAGTATCTACCAACTTCGGACTGCACCAAAGTCGGTCATCTCACTACCCCTAAAAAAGGCCAAGATGGTCAAGTAAGGTTCTAGGTCATTGGTGCTTAGTGACATTACTCAGCGGCCCCGTATTCTCTTTGATTGACTCAAAGGCTACCAGTACTCACAAATATGTCACACCAATATAGCTATTGCTTCAACCGTGTCGGTATACCCTGCACAGTTTCCACAATGTATTGCTATCTATGAATGTTTCCCAAATCCGGGTGGAGGATTTATAGAACTCCGATACAAGCCCACAATTAAAAGCATACAAAGAAATACAAATGGAATCACAAGTGATCTAGTCCTAAGGTACACCTCACTTATTAAGTCACCAGCAGAGTCGCCAGTTCTGTGATCGGTGGGAACAAGAACTGACTGTTTTGGAATGCTGGTTCGCGTTTACGTTTGTTTTCGCAAAGTGTCGCGGTAAGCAAGAGTCGCCACCGTGTTTTATTTTATCCAACAAGGAAAGGAAAAAAGCACAGACAAATTCCTTTTCGAGATGTTTCTCGGGTTCGGGAGGTAGATTATAGAAAGGGAAGGTGCTAGCACCCTTTCTATCCGTGGTTATCCACGAGCTCTTAGGTACTTGCTCACTATGTTTTCAAAAGTATGATTTTCTTTGTGTTTGTGGGTTTTGAAAAGAGTTTTGTTTTTTTTGTGAAGAAAGTGTAAATGTGAAAAGTTTGTTTTGTTTTTAAAAGGAGCAAATACTTAAGAACCTCTACCTATTCAAAAAGGAATTAAATTGTGCAAACGTCCTTTAGACAGTGCTATCCCACTATTGAGGAGTAGGTAGCACCGTCGTTGGAGTTTTTCGGGTCAATTCGATTTATGGGATGTGTGGTCACTAAAGCAACGTTAGGATGCCTTAGTGGTAATCCTAATGTCTTAGATCATTTTTATCGAGGCAACCATTTCGAGGCAACTTTGATCTTTGGACAAAAGGACGACCTCTAAAACATCCTATACTTAATGACCATATTTTGAGGCAACCAAGTGAGGGTATACCCTAAGAGTGATATGTGCGAGTGATTAGTTTCAATTTATATCATCTTTGTATTTTTAGGTGTTCTACCATTTGTTTTTAGATCTTGTCATACAATCCTAGTTAGCATACATCTAAGCAGTTAATATATATAGGAATTTAAAGTGCAGAAATTGTAAATCCTACGCTATTACAAGGCTTCAGGGAGGGGGATTATTTACATGTCCAAAATTGGGGGAATGATAAGCAGTTACAATAAACGCGCGTGAATCTTAAAAAAAATCCTAAGCATATGATATTTTGTTGTTTTATTTTATTTTTGGGGAAATGCTAAATGTTCAATTAAGTCAAATTTAATTAATTAAAAAAAGATTAAAATTAACTCTAAAACATACCTAATATTTTTGCATTTTTTGTTTATGAAAAGGATTGAATTTAAATAAATCCTAAGTCTACTGATTTTAAAATTGAAGAAAATAAGTTTAAATAATTAACTAAATTAAATCCTAATTCTAAGTTATTTATTTTTTATGATTTTTATGCTGATTAAAAAAAAACAAACTAAACGAAATAAACAAAAGCAAAGTAAACAAAGTACAAATGGGCCAGGCAGCAAAACAAGAAAAAATATAATTCTGGAAGTCTGGGTCGAAAGAGGTGCAAGGTGTCTTTTGACCCAGTGAAGAGACTGGATCGAAGGTGCATGAGGGGCTGCACTCTGTGGGCGTTCGATCTGGACATGTCATCCTTCGATCTGGAAGTCCTGGGTCCAGTTCGAAGCTAAACTGCTGAGCTTCGAAACTCTGAACAGGAATCTGATGATGTAGTTCGTGCAAAACGAAACACATGTTAAAGGTCCAGGGGGGATTTTACCCCCTCTGGTTCGAATCTCCTCCCTATTCGCTCCTGCTGAATTTGGGTCTGGGTTTATTTTATCATGGGATTCGAAGGAAAGGCTCAGATTGTGCCCAAGCAATGGCACAATCTCATCTCTGTGCTGTAGCTTATATGTAGCATATTAAATCATCCACAAACAGCAATAATGATATGAATATGCAATCAAAATGAATTTAAAAAAAATGAGTTTGAGATTAGATCCTTTTTTACCAACAGAGGTGCTTCGATCTGTAGTTCTGAGGGTGGAGGTGTTCGCTGGGTGGCAGCTTTGGCTTGTGCAAGGATTGGGTATGGCTTCCTGGAAGTGCTGGCAGCGTATCTCCAAGTTCTCTATTTTTCTGTATATTTTTCGTGTGTTGTTCCCCTGAAATGTGTCACTGGCCCTTGTATTTATAGGAGTGGGATGGAGGGGACAGGAAGACAAAGGTTTAAATGACCTTGATTATGTGTTTGACAGCCATGAATGAGAGTTTGTAACGTTAATTATGTGTTTTGAAAGCCATGAATGAGAGTTTGTAACATTGGCTAAACACATGGGATCCTGTCCCTTTTTGAATTTTGAATGACTGGCCTTTGAATGCTTCCTTTTGAATGGGATGATGGCCTCCTTCGAATGCTCCCTTTCGAATGGGCTGATGGCCTCCTTCGAATGCTTTCCAAAGCTTCTTCGAATGGACCCTTTGAATGCTTCTTCGAATGGACCTTTTTGGAATTCCAATCGAAGGACACTATTATAATGCCAATCGAAGTACTTGTCCATAATGCCAATCGAAAGGCTAGTCCAGAATGCCAATCAAAAAGCTCCTTCAGAACACCAATCGAAGAGTCTTTTAGAATGCCAATCGAAGAGTCTTTCAGAATGCCAATCGAAAGAGCTTGACAGAATGTCAATCGAAAGGCTCCTTCAGAACACCAATCGAAGGGTCCTTCAGAATGCCAATTGAAAGAGCTTGACATAATGCCAATCGAAAGGCTCCTTCAGAACACCAATCGAAGGGTCCTTCAGAATGCCAATCGAAATGTACTTGAAGCAACACTCAAAAATTTTCCTTTTCCTTAGGCAAGAGTTTGTGATCAACCATGCAGGGGGAAACCTTTGGGAAACATGAGAGGGAAAATTTTGGGGTACAACAGACGAACCTGCACACTGTCACGAGATTAATACCGAAGAAGTAGTGGACCAGCCTTGGTTTCATGAAGTCAAAAGGTATCTCGAGGCTCAAGAATATCCTGAAGGAGATTCAATCAATGACAAAAAGTTCTTAAGGAGATTCTCAGCTAAGTTCTTCCTAAGTAATGCCATCCTGTACAAGCGCAATCATAATTCTATTCTGCTCCATGGTGCGGACAAGACTGAAGCTGAAAAGATCATGGCTGAATTGCATGAAGGTACCTTCGACACTCACTCTAGTGGGCATACGATGGAAAAGAAGATTCTACGGGCAGGCTATTACTGGTCTACCATGGAAGCAGACTTCTATCAACACTCCCAGACATGTCATAAATGTCAAATCTATGCAGACAAGGTACACGTGCCTCCAGTTCCTCTAAATGTCTTAACAGCTCCTTGGCCTTTCGCTATGTGGGGAATCAATATGATTGGAGAGATAAAACCTATAGCCTCCAATGGACACCGCTTCATTCTAGTGGCCATTGATTACTTCACAAAGTGGGTCGAAGCAGCTTCCTTCGCATCCATTACAAAGAATGTGGTTGCCCGTTTCATCAAACAAAATCTCATTTGTCGGTACGGTATCCCAGAAAGGATCATCACTGATAACGGTACAAACCTTAACAATACTATGATCACCACTTTGTGCGAGCAGTTCAAAATTCAACATCACAACTCATCCCCCTATCGGCCAAAGATGAACGGTGCAGTTGAAGCTGCGAACAAAAACATTAAGAAGATCATACAGAAAATGACAGTCACCTACAAGGACTGGCATGAGATGCTACTGTTTGCTCTCCACGGGTACCGTACCACGGCCTGTACATCAACTGGGGCAACACCTTATTCTTTGGTTTAGGGCATAGAGGCTGTTTTACCTATCGAGGTTCAGATTCCCTCTTTGAGAATCATGAAGGATGCTGGTTTGAGTGAAGACGATTGGATCCAAACCCGACTTGATCAGTTGAACTTAATTGACGAAAAGAGACTTACTGCTGTTTTCCATGGTTAGACGTATCAAAAACGGATGATCAAGGCTTTCAACAAGAAAGTCAGATGCCAAGTGTATCAAGTTGGAGATCTAGTGATCAAGCGCATCATCTTGCCGCAAAGTGATCCCAGGGGAAAATGGACTCCCACCTAAGAAGGACCATTTGTAATCAAGAATATCTTTTCTGGTGGGGCAATGATTTTAACCACCATGGACGGCGACGACCTGCTGCACCCTGCCAACACAGACACAGTCAAAAGATACTACGCATAAAAAGACCTGTTAGGTTGACACACCTAGGCAAAACAAGGGCATCCCGGCGGACCAAAAGGTTCGGGAAAAAAATTAGGGATAAATAAAAAAATATGTACACCCGGCAAGTTGAAAACCCGAAAGGGCGACTTGGGCAAAAAAGGGTTTCCCGGTGGATCGAAAACCCGAAAGGGCGGTCCAGGCAAAAATTAGGGAATTAAAACGTATGACTATGTCTCGTCGGATCACTTTAAGGACAATCTCTTCACAGACAAGCCTGAAGCTTTTGATCAATCCAATCATCTTCGGACGAAGCAACGAATGGACAAGATATTCGGAGATATGAAGGCTATAGCAGAATGGGAACCCCATGGGATTTTTTACACATAGCCATCTTTCTTTGTATAAATATTTCTCATTTTTTTACGACACCATCCTCTTAATAGGATGTCTGTCTCCTTTGTACAAAACACTTATTCAAAGTCAATACAAAGATATCTCTTTAAAGTGCAGAAAACCATTTGTCTTTTATTTTTAAACTTGTATTTTATTTGCAAAAACGTCCAACGATTCATTAATGAACATATGCATTTGAACATAATTACTATTTACAAATAAACATGATGAAAAAGAACAATTGCTGACAGGTTGAAAGGATAGGAAAACGTCTTTAGGCTATTCCATGAGCAATCCCTACGGTACATCATCTAGATCCCCAGCGGAGCTAAAATTTCAAACCATTAATCCCCATCAGAGTTAAAACTTCAAACTCCCAATCCCCAGTGGAGTCAAAACTTCTAACTATTAATCCCTCAGCGGAAACCATCCAGTTTCTCTAAACTCCCCAGCAAGTTAGCTTGAAGCCTGAAAACTAACCAGACAACAACTTCTGATAACTCCCCAGTAGATTGGCAGACAACCCCAACTCCTGAACCTAATCCCCAGCAGTAAGCCTTCTTCCCCACAGAGTTTTCATTTCTCTCCAACAGAATGAAGATTCTCATTCTTAATTCCCCATAGAAGTCATCAAAGTTTTCTTTATTCCCCAACAGAACAAGGATTCCCATTGTGTAATCCCCGATAGAAGTCACCAAAACTCTCTGGATTCCCCAAGCGGATTACTCAAGCAGTACATGGCATTGCTCGCAGCAGATTTTTGTCAATACTCCAACTTCAAGACATGAAGGATCCCTATATCCCCAGGAAAGTCATCAAGGATTTTTAATCCCCAACAGTCGCCAAGGATTTCTCATCCTCAGCAATCAAGGATTTGTTATCCTCGGCAGCAGTCAAGGATTTATTTTCTTCAGCAATACATCAAACCAGCTTACATACGCATACATTACATCCATATATCATAAACATTGATAAAGCATATATATTGCATCATACATTTCATGCAACATAACTTTGTGTTTCAGCTAACTTTTTACCCTTTTTAGGATAAGATTAACAACTACCATTAACAATATTCAAAGATTTCAGATACAATATGGATACGCTCCAGACACGGATGCCATTCTGTCGCTTATGCATATCTCTTATTCAGATATAGTTGAGATACACACCAGATATGGATGCCATCCTGATACTCATTCAGATTTCAAGTTCAGATACGCTCCAGACACGGAAGCCATTCTGTTACTTATTCAAGACTTCAACAATCATGATACATTTCAGATACACTCCAGACACGGAAGTCTTTCTGTTACTTATTCAGATTTCAAGATCAGATACGCTCCAGACACGGATGCCATTCTGGCCCTTATCCAAGTTTTCAAGTTCAGATACGCTCCAGACACGGAAGCCATTCTATCACTTATTCTGTTTCATCTTTCAAATACAGTTTAGTACATATACGCTCCAGACATGATTGCCTTTCTGTCACTCATTCAGATTCAGACTTCAGATATAGTCCAGATACGTTCCAGACACGTTTGCCATTCTGTCACTTATTCTGATTTCCCCCAGCTTAGATACACGCCAGACACGGTTTCCATTATGTCACTTATTCAGATTTCAGTCTCCAGATATAGTTCAGATACGTTCCAGATACGGACACCATTCTGATATTCATTCTTTCGACTTACAACTTATAATTCAACAAACATTCTTGGATGGAATCTACAAGCCCATCTCTAACAAGATTCTATCACCTCTCCAAATGGCATCTTTAATCCCATTCCCTCAACTACACTTTGACGAGTGCAAATTTACGGGCACTCTAGTGTCCATTCATCTTTTACCTTCGAGTCACGAACGACAAAACTCGCCAATCTAACTCTTCAGGTTCAAGAATATTGAACAGGGGCAGCTGTTGTACCCTAAAATTTGCCCTCTCATTTATCAAGATTTTCCTCATAAGACTTCTTAGACTCAAGACAAGATTAGGGTTTGCTCAACTCAAAACATCATCTTGCACTAATGACCTGAAATTAGGGTTTGAGTTTGCACAAGGATTTTTGGACCATAAATGCTTCATGTAACTTTCATATACCATCTTGGACCCCTAAGATTGCTCATGTTAAGTTTCATACCTTGAATCACATTTTTGCTCAGTCAATTGGACAGTTGACCTAAAAATCAGCTGTATTGGGGAAAAAGTCAACTATGGCCAATTTACAGTCAAACATCATGATTTTTGATCCACAACAACATTTTAGACTCATATGTACCATTTGATCAAGTTTGGATCATAATTCCTCAAGAAATTTGATCAAATCATCAAAAGGGTAAAATGGTCAAAATTAGGGTTTTGACTGAGAAAGGGCAATTTCTAATTTTTAACCTAGCCAATGACCAATTGAGTTCAATCATGATTTAAAAGACTCAATGACATCATATTGACCTAATTGCATACTTCAAAAGATCTCAAGTTCATTGGATTGACAGATGAATTTTCCAGTCAACTGATCAAAAGTCAACTGTACACTGAAAAGTCAAACTTTGACTTTTTGGTCAAAATCAAGTGCCAAGGGTCATAATTCATCAAGATATGTCAAAATGTGAAACTTGTTTACCAAGAAAACTAAATTTGCAAATTAGGGTTTTAATTTGAAAAATTTTCATATCTTAGAAATTTTCTAAGTATAAATATTTTCTTATTTTTTCCCAACTTTTCACAACTTTTTCACCATGATGAAATTTGATTCAAAGAAAACTTCTAACATGAAAGTTGTATTACTCCATGAAATATACAACTTTTATTCACAAAGTTTTCCCAAAAGATGCTTGGATCTAAAGTTATAAATTTGTGAATAGAGGTCCATGAACTAAATGACTTAGTGAAAATTTGCCCTAATTTAGGCAGGTTTTTGACCCAACTTCATGGACATTTTCCACCTAGTTCCAAGAGGTATCTCAAATTCATTTCAAAGATGGATTGTAGAGCATGTTGCAAGCTTTACAAAATGTCCAAGAACTCTCCAAGATCGTTTGTGGTTAGGGAGAATCGAAGAAGGGAAGTTGGCATTTTATCACTTTTGTTCAAGCCATTTTTACATGAGATCAAGTTGCAAATCAGATCCTTGCATGCTTGTACCTTGCATTACAGGTCCTAAACTCCTTCTACACTCCATAATTAAATGCTTACTCAGTGGTTAAGGGCTTTATCTTTGCTTTTGAAGCATTGTACAAGGGATTTTTCCATTTTAGGCATAAAGGGCACATTGCCATTTTCATAAAGGCAAGATTTTCCAACTTTATCAGCCTTGAGCCTTGGACTTGTTCCTTTGGTGCAAACAACTTCCACAAATCACAAGCAAAATATACCAACTCTCTGCAGTTCACAAGCAAGCAAGGACCGGCCTGGTGGATTGGCCACTTCACTTTTTCTTCAAGTACAAGAAAAGTAGCCAAAAGGAAAAAGCTTGCACATCAGATGGAGAGTGGACTTTGTATCCATTCTATACAAGCATACAAACTTGTTACAAGCTAGAACACGAAGGCATAACCTCTGAAAGTATCCAAAACACAAAAACTTCATTTTCTTGACCAAAACTTCCAATTTCTGCAAAATCATAGCAAGCCCGTTATTTGCTCGTGCGTTTTCCATTTTAACATTTCAAACACCTTCCACATATCCTACCAAAGCTATCCAAGCATTCATCCTGCATCTGTAAGCTCTGTTTCAGCCATCACCATTTTCACTTGGGAAGGTTGCAGCTTGACTTCTACAGAGAGTTTCAGTCATCCACAAAGCCAACTAAGCATTGGAATAGCTTGAGGGAACTTCAAGGAAGCTCACACGATCCTCAAGCCTCACTCAAAGTCCCCACATTGCCATATCCAAATCCAGCTGAAGGAGGTATTTTTCAAAACTCTATCTCTCTATTTAGGCATCCTCAAGCCACGATTTGTGAAGCAAAAATATAGCCCTTATCATGGTGAAGCTGTACATATGCATATTTGTCATTTATATTAACTGAGCTAAGAGAATTTGAACCTTGAAGGTTCTGAAATATTTAGGTCACGATTTAGGGCCATTAAAATTCTCCCTGATCTTTTAGAGTTAGGTTACAAATTTTATATCATTGGAATCGTGAGATTGCAAGCTACATGTTTTATGTTATGGGTTTTTATTTTTATGTAAGCTATAGCAAGATACAGATTTGAAGCATATTCGCGCGCGCAGGATGGAGCTGGAGGACAGGGATGACCTGTCTGGGCCTTGCTATTTTTGTTTTTCACACCCCCCTGACTTAATATTTGCACCCCTGGCTTTATTTTGTATATTTTTCATATTTTCTTTTCATTTTTATATTTTATCACTTTTGATTATTTTTCTGAATCACAAAAATCATGAAAAATATTTTTCTTTATTTTTGCCTTTTATTTTATTTTTTTATTTATCTTTTTGGCATAAAAGAATGATTTGTTAGGATAATATACTTTATTTTCTTAAATAAATTGTAAACATTTAATTAAAATACTATACATTTTTATTTTATTATTTTACACATAAAATATTTATTTTCATATATATTTTAATTTTTAATATTTGTACATAATATTATTTATTATTTTTCTTGTACAAAAATGGACAAAATAATTAATATAGAACATATATTTTATTTTAATTGAAAATTAGGGTTTCACCCTTTCAAAAATAATAATATTTTTCTCTTATTTTCTAGGGTTTACATAAATATTTTCCTCATACAAAAAATCAAATACAAAACATTTTGCATAAATACATTTTTATTGCATATTCAAATATTTGTACATTTATTTAATTTGCACATAATTCAATTGGGTTGTAATAGTATTTTAGGGTTTATATTTGTGCAATATCCCCATTCAAAAACTTGTATCCCCCCTCCCATAATAATTGTTGTAATAGCTTAGTTTACTTTTACGCAATTTATCGCTTTTTATACGTGTGTAGTAAATTAGGGTTTTGCATGATAAGACCAAAAACAAACAAATAGAATGACCTAATCCAAGACAATAAAAATGCATGTAAAATGACACACATTGCACACAAGCACCCTTAGGGTTTCACCCACTTGGTTGCCTAAACAAAAATGGCCATGGTATGCATGAAAAGTATCTTGGCAAAGCAAAACAAAACAAAAGACCATAGTCCCTGGATGATGCTATCAAAAGGTTGCCTAAAACAAATGATCTTAGTCCCTTCAAACATACTAAGATACTTGGCAACATTGCTATCATGGTCATACGATGACCCACACCCGTCCCGTTTAACATCCAAAGATAGGGTTGTTTACCAAATCAATGGTAAATCAACAATGTCAAAGGAATAAAAATGCATAGGAAAGACATTTGAGTAGGGTAGATAGTTCCTAGTTACTTGCTTCATTTCAAAACAATACTTTCTATTTTCAAAAACACACATTTACATTTCAAAACATCTTACAAAACATTGAAACATTTTTTCAAAAGACAAACATCTTTGTATACATTCTCACGAACGAGAATCGTTACAAAGATTGCCAAAACGATGGCCTCTTTTCAAAATACTTTCAAAATCACACCACACAAAGCACCATTTCAAACAATTTCAAAAGCAAAGAAAGTGATCTAAGCAAGTAACTAAGAGCCCATGGAAAACCATGGATGAAAAGGGTGATAGCACTTTCCCTTTTCATAATCTACCCCTCGAACTCAAGAAAACACCTCAAAGGTCTTTCCTGTGCTTTTTACCTTTCCTTTTGGATAAAATAAAAGTCGGTGGCGACTCTTGCTAAACCGCGACATTTGCGACGAAGCGCAAAACCTCAAGTCAGTTCTCCCACCGTATCACACCTTCCCTTTGCATAACCAACCCCCTTACCTTGAATCTTTCCCCCTTTTTTTGGGTTATTCGCTCTTTTCTTATTCCTTTGGAAACAATAAAACACGGTGGCGATTTTGATTTTGATTTGTATAAAGTCTAGTCAATCTAATGACTTAGTCTTGAACATTTCTACCGCTACAAGAGGGTACTTACCTATAAAACTCCATGCAAGCCTAAACTAAGGACTTGTTTGCTTTGCTTGTATATGCATACTTGTACATAACATCATGGACATAATGAACATCATATACATCCACTAACCATTTCAAGGATTTTTGGGATTCATCTTTGTTCTTGTTTTGTAGGATATAGATTCACTTCGCATGAAAACTATTCAAGTCAACCTTGTAAGAATTCCTCCACAACTTAAGGAGCTAGCTTCAAAGATTCCTGAGAACTCTCCATTCGCTGAAAGACATGGACGTCTACTAAACTTGGTCACCTCCAACACAGATGAGGATATGATGAAGGTGCTCTTTCAGTTCTTTGATCCTTTGCATTATTGCTTTACATTTCCCGACTATCAACTTGTGCCTACTTTGGAAGAATTCTCTCAACTCTTAAGGATTCCATTTCTAAATCAACTACCTTTCAACAGTACAGAAAGAGATCCAAATCCAGAAGAGATTGCTCAAGCTCTACACTTGCACTCATCTGATGTCACAACTCATTGGGAAACTAGTAGTGGTGTCAACGGCTTCTTAGCAAAGTTCCTGTTTGAGAAAGCCCAAAGCTATTGGAATTCCTTAGAGTTGCAAGCCTTTGAGGAAATTGTGGCTCTTCTCATCTATGGGATGGATTTTTTTCCAAATCCTGACCAACTCATAGATGTGAACACCGTCAAAATCTTCATGTCATGCAACCCGGTGCCTACATTGCTAGGGGATATCCTACACTCTTTTTACACTCACACAATGAGGAAAAGAGGTATCCTTATGTGTTGCACCCCTCTCCTGGAAAGATGGTTTATTTCTCATCTTCCCCAATCAGTCTTAAAGAATGAGCAAGGTTCAAGGTGGTCACAAAGGTTAATGACGCTCAAACATTCAGACATTCATTGGTGCTCCCGTTCCAAAGAGAATGTTATCATTGTCGACCGTTGTGGGGAATTCCCTAATGTCCCTTTACTTGGAATTAGGGGAGGAATCTCATATAACCCATGCTTGGCCTTAAGACAGTTTAGTTATGCCCGAAGGGATGGCCCGCACGAGATTCTAATTCAAGGTTTGGTATTTGACTACGACAACGACGATCAAGGTCTTCGCCAGAGATTTATCCGAGCTTGGAGGATGCTAAACAAGGTGGATAGCAAGACTTTGGGACACAATAATTCCAACCCTCTTGAGCCTTACCTCAAATGGGTACGAACTCGCGCTCAGAGTCTTATGATGCCTTACCCCTCCATTCTCCCGGTAATCATTGAGCGTGTCATGGAGGGAGACATTCCATACACTATCCTACATCCTGACATGCCCACATCTCTTGAAGACCTACAAAGGGATTGGATACAACTCAAAGGGGAGCAAGATACTTTCGAAGCCCAATTCTACGCAAGCGAGAAGAAGGTTTTGGAGCTCACTAGGCTACTTCATGAGGAGCAGATTCTGAATGCCTACATTGCACCAAAGAGGATGCACACTACTTTTCTTTCTTAGAGTTTTGTATTATTTTGCCCAAGGGCCATTGATGTACTCAAACATTATCTTATTAATATAACGTGTGTTTCCTTTTTTGTCTAAAACAAATTTGAATCTTTGAAATCCTTGAAAACATTGCATATACACATATCATTTATCATAACATAAACAAGTCTTTTGCAACAAGTCTCCTCATCTCTCTACTGTTTATTTCAGTAAGATGGATCTCGAGCAAACAGTGAAAGATCTCCAAGCTCAGAATATGCAGTTTCAACAATTGCTCATGACCCTAGCAAAGGGGCAAGAAGAGCTGAAGACTCTGCTGGCTGAAGAGATGAAAAAGAAAATAAAGAAGGTGATCAGAGTCTTAAACATGGGAAGAAGATTTCATGGGAAGACAAGAAGGACTTTGAATTTTGCAACAACTTCTGGTGAAGGAGAAGGGAAAGGCAAGGAAATAGTTGTCCCGTCAGAATCGGAAGAAGGGGAGGAAGAAGAAGAAGACTACTCTGAGGAACAGTATCCTCTGGCTGATGATAAGTATAGACATCTCGAAGAGCGATTGAGCGTGATGGAAATACAAAAGGTGTCAGGCTTAGACTTTGAGGAATTGGGACTAGTGTTGGGGATTGTGATTTCTTCGAAATTCAAGGTGCCCATGTTTTCCAAGTATGATGGAGTGTCATGCCCTAAAATGCATCTCCGGTCATATGTGAGAAAAATACAACCCCACACCGCTGATAAAGACATATGGGTGCACTTCTTCCAAGACAGTTTGTCTGGAACACAACTTGACTGGTTTTACCAACTAGAAAGAGCCAACGTCCATAATTGGGAATTTCTTTCTGCATCTTTCTACAAGCAATATTAATACAATACTGATTTGGCGCCTACCCGTACTCAACTCCAGAGTATGGCCATGGCTTCCAATGAAGGTTTCAAGGATTACGCACAAAAATGGAGATATTTGGCTGGAAGAGTTCAACCCCCTCTGTCTGAAAGGGAATTGGTGGACATGTTCTTAGACACCTCATCTGGCCCCTTCTTCAACCATTTAATCGGAAGTTCATCCGCAGGCTTTACTGAACTAATATTAACCGGAGAGAGGGTGGAAGCTGGCATAAAAAGTGGAAAGATTAAGAAGGATTCATCTTCTTCTACAGTTGTAAGGAAGCCTTTCATCGGGAAGAAAGAGGTAGCGGTTGTATATCTGCAATGGAACCAAGATAGGGCCGAACGCCGACCAATGGTGGGGGCTGTTATGATTCCCAAACCTACATCTGATCAACAAAGAAGTAATCAACCAAGGGTGGAAAGGCCAGTCAGGCAATTCACAAGAATTAACATGACTCTGTCTCAAGTATTACCATATCTGCTAAGATCCAACTTGGCAACCTTGAAAGAAGCTCCGAAAAACCCCAATACAACATCCCCTCATTATCACCCCAATGCCCGTTGCACATATCACTCTGAAAGTCCTGGTCACAATATTAATAATTGTTGGGCCTTGAAGAACAAAATACAAGACCTCATTGAAGCAAAAGAAATTGAGTTTGATGCGCTCGAGAAGCCAAATTTCATTTCTGCTCCTATGCCCAGACATGGTCACAATACCAATGCTATTGAAGAAGATTTGCTTGTTACCACAGTTGATGAACTCATGACTCCATTTCCAACCATTAAGATAAACTTTTTGAAAGCCAGTGTGTTCCTGGGCTGTAATGAAGTTTTCCATCTCTGCTTATAATCACCAACTAGCTGTCCTTTATTGAAGGAAGGCATTCAGTGCCTGATAGATAACAAAGAGATTTTGTTTAAAAAAACTCTTGTTTCACCTATTCCTATTGAAGATGTTTCAATCATTACCATTTCCTCCAATTCTTCCAGGATCTCCACCAAAAGACCCGTTAGAATTACATCGGTTCCGAAAGTGACTCCTCTAATAATAACAATGCCTGGGCCAGTCCCATATAAATCAGACAAAACTGTGTCGTGGAATTACGGAGGGGACATTTACTACCATGGCATCAAACAAGACTGGCAGGCCTCCGATGAGATAAATCCCGAAGAAGAAGATATCGACATCAGCAATATTGTCGGAACTAGTAAAATTACCCGAAGCGGTAGGATCTTTTCTCCAGAAATCGCTCCCCCAAAAGCAGTTTTTGGACCCGTGATTATCCTTGTGGCTGCTCCAAAGGTTACTTTCGTACCTATAGTCATCTCTGCAAGTGTTTCTATTGACAAAGACGTTACAACCCCCGTTATCATTCCTATCAACACTCCTACTGCTGAGACTCAAGGAAAAAGTATTCAAGTGGAGCCTGTCCGGACAAAGGCTCAAACGCTAACTATCCCTGAGGCATCCAAGAAAGAAATGGAAGAGATCCTAAAAATTATAAAGAGGAGAGACTACGATGTAGTTGAACAATTGGGGCAAACTCCCTCCAAGATCTCCATGCTGGAATTACTACTATGTTCCGAGG
Organism: Vicia faba; assembly: GCA_948472305.1. Taxonomy (NCBI): domain Eukaryota; kingdom Viridiplantae; phylum Streptophyta; class Magnoliopsida; order Fabales; family Fabaceae; genus Vicia; species Vicia faba. Next base: position 356,075,634 of record OX451740.1, on the reverse strand, counting down.
AACATGCGAAAGCCTTGGTGAAGTTCCTAAAAACAGCCCATGTTCCTCAAGAGATGTATGCTGATCAATTCCAAGACTGCGTGGCCAGCCTAACTGCGGATAATGGCATAGGCTTCTCGGATGCTGATCTAACAACGAGGGGAAGAAAGCACAATGAGGAATTACATGTCTCAGTGGAATGCATGGGCACAACTCTGGCCCATGTTTTGGTTGATACTGGCTCATCCCTGAATGTATTACCCAAAAAATCTCTCGACAGACTTGACTGTGAAGGGTTGACTTTTAAGCCAAGCAACATAGTGGTAAGGGCTTTTGACGGTTCGAAGAGGATGGTGCACGGGGAAGTGGATATCCCCATAAAGTTTGGAACTCAAACTTTAAATTTAACCTTTTATGTAATGGATATTTTCCCTTCTTACTCCTGTCTGCTAGGACGGCCATGGATCCACAATGCTGGCGCTGTTACCTCTACACTACACCAGATGCTGAAGTATCCGGTTCAAGGGAAGATTATCACCGTCCATGGAGAGGAAGAATACATGATCAGCCATCTCAATTCCTTCAGATATGTGGAATTAGACGGAGAATTAATTGAAACTCCATTTCAACACTTCGAAGAGGTCCCGCAAGAAGTGGCAGTGACCAAGACTATTCCCAAGATTACAAGGCCTTCACTCCAAATGTCATCGTTGAAGGACGCCAAAGCAGTAGTAGAGGAAGGATGATGCACCATCTGAGGGAAACTTCTGGATATGCCGTGTAAGTCTGACAAGTTTGGCCTAGGTTTCACTTCAAGTGCTCAAAAGGCTGCATGCCATGCCCGTGCCAGAGGACCACCCTTAAAGATTAGGAACCGTGAGGTCAACACAGTAGAAGATGGTGAAGATGATTGCAACCTGGAGGATTGGATCTTTCCGACTGTCGATAGAGGGCTCAACAATTGGGAGGCCAGAGATTTCATCCCAATCACTTTCATCCCTCAGTAATTTGTCTTTACATTTTTTGTTGGATCTGTAATATTCAAAAACAATTCGCACTCTTAAAACCTTGTGTCTTACCCAAGGCACAATGGTCCATTTGTAAGGGTTATTATTTCATCTTCATATGACATCAATGAATCATGGACGTTTTTGCATTCAAACTTTTATGCTCATTGTTTTTCTTTTACATTTTATTTTCTTTCAAAGATAGCTATACCCTTAGACACACCCACACTTACAATGCAGGTATCCATCCATTCTGGATCCCATGGGTAACGATACTGCTATGGCCTTTCGTGACTCTGAGAATCTAATCTACCAAGTCGAAGACGAAGGTGAGGAAGATTGTGAAGTACCAGGGGAACTTGCCAGACTACTACAACAAGAAGAAAGAACCATTCAGCCTCATGAGGAACCCGTGGATACTGTGATACGGTGGGAGAAATGACTTGGGATTTTGAGTTTGTGTTCGCAAATGTTTCGGTTTAGCAAGAGTCGCCACCGACTTTTTATTTTATCCTAAGGAAAGGTCAAAAAGAACAGGAAAGACCTTTGAGATGTTTTCTTGGGTTCAGGAAGTAGATTATGAAAAGGGAAGGTGCAAGCACCCTTTTCATCCATGGTTATCCATGGGCTCTTAGTTACTTGTTTAGATCACTTGCTTTTGCTTTTCAATTGTTTGAAATGGTGCTTTGTGTGTGGTTTTGAAAGATATTTTGAAAAGAGGCCATCGTTGTGGCAACCTTTGTAATGATTCTTGTTTGAATGTATACAAAGATGTTTTTGTCTTTTGAAAAGATTTCAATGTTTGAAAGTTTGATTTGGGAAATGTTTTGAAATTGTATTGTGAAGTGTGTTTGAAAATAGAAAGCATGTTTTTGCAAGCTTTGATCAAGTAACTAAGAGGTATCTACCCTATTTTACTCAAAGATCTTTCTTAGGTTTTTTAACCCTTTTGACAGTGTTATTTCACCATTGCATTTGGTGAACAACCTTGTGTTAGGATGTTAACGGGACAGGCGCGGGTCATCGTATAGACCATGATAGCAATGGTGTTAGGTATTTTTGGCAAATTTTTGTGGGACTTGATCATTTTTGTTTAGGCAACCAAGATAGCTTCATCGAGGGACTATGATCTTTTGTTTTGTTTTTGTTTTGCCAAAGTACCCAACATGCGTAACATGGCCCATTTTTTAAGGCAACAAGTGGATTGTAACCCTAGGGGTGCAAGTGTGTATTGTGTTTGATTTTCATGCATTTTTGTCTTTGATGTGGTCAAGCTATTTGTTGATTTTGATTTTTGCATACAAACCCTAATTCTCTAATCATGGCATAATTGAAAGCATAAAGTGCGAGAATTAAAAGTCTAAGCTATTACAACATGATTATGGGGATGGGGGTACAATTTTTGAATGGGGGATATTTGACAAGAAATATAAACCCTAATTTACTATTACATCCAAATTGAATTCACAATGCATAAATATTAAATGGACAATATTTAAATAAACAAGATAAATAAATATATTAAATAATATGAAATATGCAAAAAAAGGTTTTTTTTTATTTATGTATGTAAAATCATTTAATGTAAAAAATAAAGAAATAAATAAAAAGATTTTTTATTTGTTTAAGGGTAAAACCCTAATTTCTTTAAGAAAATAAATACATTATATTATTTATATACAATAAAATATATTAATATATACAAAAATAGAATTTACTTAGAAAAAGTATTTTTAGTATGAATAATAATAAAAGTAAAAATGTAATATTTTATATTTTTATTCTAAGGTATTTAATAAAATAAAAGTATACATTTATATAAATATTTTTTAAATATGATAAACTAAAATAAAATATGTACAAAAATAAAATATATTTATAATAATATTTTCAGTGTGAATAAAAAATAGAAATAAAAAAAAGTATAATATACATATTATTTTCAAGTTTAAATAAATAAGATAAAAGTATTTAAATGCTTTTTATGTTAGAAAAATTAAAATAAAATGCCAAATAAATGTGAAAAAATTATGAAAATATTTTTGAGCATTTTTTATATTTGGAAATAAATAAACAAAATCAGAAATGAAAACAAAAATGCAAAAATATAAAAATACAAGAAATTGGGCCAGGGGGTGTAAAAAGGAAAAGGGGAGGTGCCAATAGTGAGTCAGGCCAAGCCCAACCCACCACTTCATCTTCAACCTCCATATTTTGAAAAAACGCGCGCGCCTGTTATCCTACATGAACATCCTACATACGAGCTCTATTGCAAAAACACATAACATCAAACTTGTAGAAAATTTCAAGACGATTCCAACCATATAAACAACTTGTATTAACTCTCAAAGACCAGAGAGAATTTCTCTGGCCCTAAAATCTGACCTAGTTTTTTCAGCATGTTCATGGATGAAATTCTCTTAGCACACTTAATATAAATGAAAACTGAGCATATGTACAACTTTATCGCAATGTATACTACATTTTTTATTCACAAACCTAAAGCTAAATATTCCTAAATAGAGAGATAGGAAGTGGAGAAAAACCAGTTTCAGCTGACTTCGTGTAGGGAAATGTAATGTTTTTTAACAAGGCTTGAGATGTCTGGTAGCTTGCTTGGACTTCACTTGACCTTCTCCAATAGCCTGGTTGCCTTGAATGTCCTTGAATCATCCTATAGAACTCAACCTGCACAAGCTCAAAATGAAAATGGCAAACACTGTAAATGGAGTTACAGTTGGTGTTTGAGGTTTGGGATAGCTGGGGTGAGTTGAATGGAAGGTGTTTGAAGCAACTTGGGGAAAAACGCCCGAGCCAAATGAGCTATGGAACTCAAGTTGCAGAACCTGCCCTGTTTTGCCAAACGAATGTGATTTTTGGCTATGGGGTGTTTAGAGGATCAAGAAATCGTGTTTCTAGCTCAAAGGGGTGTGAGAAAGATGTTCAAACTGTTTGCATAAGTTGGTATTGGCTGGTTTTCAAGTTCTAAGGTTTTTGACAAGTTTCTTGTTTTTGAAGTAAGAATATGGAAGTAGTGAAAACAGGCCTGTACAAGCTACCCTTATGCTTGCATCTCTTACCCTTGGTCCCTCCAACTTATGGATTTGATTAGCTGCAAAATATTTGGATCAATGCTCAAGAAATCAGTTTTGACATAAAGCAAGATTTAAACAAAAATGGAAATTTGCCTTTTTCTACTCAGGGCTTAATCTTGTGTACAATGTCCAAATGGCCAGAACAAAAGCTTAGACTGATGGATTTACATTTAATTATGGAGTGTGAAGTGTTTTAGAGGCCTGTAAACTAGTGTGAGGCATGCTGACTTGAAATTGCAACTTGTATGAACATGAAAATGCCATGGATGAAAAGTGAGTTTTTGCCAATTTCAAGCCTTCGATTCTCCCTAACCACAAATGTGTTTGAGGAGTTCTTTGACAATTTGGAAAGCTTGCAACATGAACTATAATCCATATTTCAAATGCAACTTGATATTCCAAGTGGAACCATGTGAAAAATGGCCAAGAAGATAGGTCAAAATCCTGCCTAAACTAGGGCAAAATGTCACTAAGTTAAAAGTTTTAGGGACCCTTGTTCCAAATATGATAACTTGAGATCCAAGCTTCTTTTGAGAAAACTTTGTGAATCAAAGTTGTAGAATTTATGGAGGACTACAACTTTAATGTTGGAGGATTTGTTTGAATCCAATTGCATCATGGTAAAAATGTTTGGCAAAGTTTGGAAAAATTAAGAAAATTTCAAACCCTAATTTGCAATTTTGGGTTTCTTGATGAACAAGTTTCATGTTTTGACACATCTTGATGAAAAATGACCCTTGGAACTTGGTTTTGACCAAAAAGTCAAAGTTTGACTTTTCAGTGTATAGTCAAATTTTGATCAGTTGACTAAAAATTTCATCTGTCAATCCAATGCAATTGAGATCTTTTGAACTTGTTGAATAGGTCAAGATGATGCGATTGAGTCCGTGGGTCCATGTTTGATCCCAATTTGCCATTGGCTAGGTCAAAAATTCAGAAATTGCCTTTGTACAGTCAAAACCCTAAAAATGACCATTTTGCCCTTTTGGTTATCTGATCAAATTTCTTGTGGAGTTGTGGTCCAAACTTGATCAAATGATTCATATGAGTTCATAATTTTGATGTGGGTAAAAATTCATGAGGTTTGACTGTAAATTGGCCACAATTGGCTTTTTCCCCAATACAGCTGATTTCTAGGTCAAATGTCCCATTGACTGGGCAAAAATTGATTAAAGGCTTGAAACTTGGTATGGACAAACTTATGAGTCCAATATGAAGTATGAAAGTCATTTTGAGCATTGAAGGTCCAAAAATCCCTGTGCAAACTCAAACCCTAATTTAGGTCATCAGTGCAAGGAGATGTCTTGAGCAGTGCAAACCCTAACTTGGTCTTGAGTTCAAAGAGTCTTGTGAGGGGAAATCTTGATAAAATGAGAGGGGAAATTTTGGGGTACAACAACTGCCCCTGTTCAATCTTCTTGAACTTGAAGAGTTAGATTGGCGAGTTTGCCTTTCGTGACTCGAAGGTAAAAGAGGATTGGACACTAGAGTGCCGGTAAATTTGCACTCGTCAAAATGTTGAGGGAATGGGCTTAAAGATGGCATTTGGAGATGATAGAATCTTGCTGGAGATGGGCTCAGAGATGCCATCCAAAATGTTTGTTGAATATCAGGAGAATGAACATCAGAATGGTATCTGAATCTGGAACGTATCTAAGTTGTATCTGTATTTGATTCTTGAATGAATATCAGAATGATTGCCGTGTCTGGAGTGTATCTGTATTGTATCTGAATCTGAAATCTGAATAAGCGACAAAATGACATCCATGTATGGATCATCTCTGGGCTGGGGATATATTCCGAATGAGTGACAGAATGGCAACGGTATTTGGTGCGTATCTGGACTGTATATGGAGTTGAGATCTGTATGAGTAGTAGAATGACCTTCATGTCTGGGGTGTATCCATATTGTAACTGGGATCTATACAAGTGACAGAATGACTTCCGTGTCTGGAGTGCATCTGAGCTTGTAGTTGATATTTGAATCTGAATGAGAGATAGAATGGCTTCAGTGTTTGAAGCGTATCTAATCTATATATGATTGTTGAAGTCTGAATGAGTAATAGAATGACCGCCGTGTTTGGGGTGTATCTATACTGTATCTGAAATCTTTGAATATTTGATAACGATAGCTTTTAATCTTATCCTGAAAGGGTAAAATGTTAGCTAAAACACAAAGTTATGTTGCATGCCATGTATGATGCAATAAAATGTGTTCTATAAACGTTCATGATATATGAATGTAATGTATGCGCATGTGAGTTAATTAGTTGTCTTGCTGAGGAAAATAAATCCTTGATAGCTAAAGATAATGAAATCTTTGACTGCTGCCTGGGAAAGTAAATCCTTGACTGATGCTGGGGATTTTGAAAATCTTTGATGGTTGAAGATGAGAAATCCTTGCTGACTATTGTTAGGGATAAAACATCTTTGGCAACTTGCGGGGATTTATCAAAAACTTTGACAACTTCTGTGGGGATGTGAGAATCCTTCATGAATTTCTGGGGAAAATGAGGACAACTCTGACGATCTCTAACTGGGGAATTAAAACCTGAGAGGCTCTAGCTGGGGAAATGAGAACCAGAATCTTCGTTCTGCTGGGAAATAACTCTGAGGAGAATGCTTATCCCGCCGGGGAAATCAGGAGCTTGGGTTGTATGCCAATCTACTGGGGATTCCATTTTTTTATGGAAAAATTCCGCTGGGGAATTAGAGGAAGTTGGATAGTATTCCACCGGGGTTTAAGATTTGAAATTCTGGACTCCACTGGGGAAGAAAGTTTAAAGTATTCTGGATCCGCTGGGGATCGGGAGTTTTTTAGAAACTTAACCCTGATGGGAACTTTGAAGCTTAACTCCACTGGGGATATGCATTTCAAGGTTTTAGTTCTGTTGAGGATCTGAATGACATACTGTAGGGGATTTCCTCTGGAATAGCCTAAAGACGTTTTCCTATACTTTCGACCTATCAGTAATTATCCTTTCTTATTTTGTTTTATTTGTAAGCAGTGATTATATTCAAATGCATATGCCTTTTCTAACAAACCATTGGACGGTTTCAAATAAAACATAAGTGTAAAAAGAAAAGTAAAGACAAGCAAATTTCTGCACTTTGAAGTATGTTTGTATTAACTTTGTGTAAGTATTTTGTACAAAGGAGACAATCTTCCTAGTAAGAGAATGTTGTCGAAAAATTAAGAAAATTTTTATACAAAGAAAGATGGCTATGTGTAACAATTCCATGGGGTTCCCATTCTGCTATAGCCTTCACAACTCTGAGTATCTTGTCTGTTCGTTGCTTCGTCCGCAGATGATTGAATTAATCAGAAGCCTGGAGCTTGTCTGTGAAGAGATTATCCTTAAAGTGATCCGACGAGACATAGTCATACGCTTTAATTCCCTAACTTTTGCCTGGACCGCCCTTTCGGGTTTTCGATCCACCGGGAAACCCTTTTTTGCCCAAGTCGCCCTTTCGGGTTTTCAACTTGCTGGGTGTACAAATTTTTTGTTTTATCCCTAATTTTTGCTTGAAGCGCCCTTTCGGGTTTTCGATTCACCGGGATTCCCATTTTTGCCCAAGTCGCCCTTTCGGGTTTTCAACTTGTCAGGTTATTTTATGCGTAGTATCTTTTGACTATGTCTGTGTTCGCAGGGTGTGGCAGGTCGTCGCCGTCCATGGTGGTCAGAATCATTTCCCCACCAGAAAAGATATTTTTGATCACAAACGGTCCTTCGTATGTAGGAGTCCATTTGCCCCTGGGATCGCTTTGCGGCAAGATGATCCGCTTGATTACAAGATCCCCGACTTGATATACTTGTCTCTTGACTTTCTTGTTGAAGGCCTTGATCATGCGTTTTTGATACGCCTGACCATGACAGACAGCAGTAAGTAGTTTTTCGTCAATCAAGTTAAGTTGATCAAGTCGGGTCTGAATGCAATCGTCTTCACTCAAACCAGCATCCTTCATAATTCTCAAGGAGGGGATCTGAACCTCGATAGGTAAAACAACTTTCAGGTCGTATACCAAAGAAAAGGGGGTTGCCACAGTTGAAGTGCATGCCTTGGTACGATACCCGTGCAGAGCAAACGGTAACATCTCATGCCAGTCCTTGTAGGTGATTGTCATCTTTTGAATGATCTTCTTGATATTTTTGTTCGCAGCTTCAACAACACCGTTCATCTTTGGCCGAGAGGGAGATGAATTGTGATGTTGAATCTTGAACTGCTCGCACAGAGCGGTGATCATAGTATTGTTCAAATTTGTACCGTTGTCCATAATGATCCTGTCGGGGATACCATACCGGCATATGAGGTTCTACTTGATGAAGCGGGCAACCACATTCTTTGTAACAGAGGCGAAGGAAGCTTCTTCGACCCACTTGGTAAAGTAATCAATGGCCACCAGGATGAAACGGTGTCCATTGGATGCTGTAGGTTTGATCTCTCCAATCATGTCGATTCCCCACATCGCAAATGGCCAAGGAGCTGTTAAGACATTGAGAGGAACTGGGGGAATATGTCCCTTGTCAGCATAGACTTGGCATTTGTGACAAGTGCGGGAATGTTGATGACAATCAGCTTCCATGGTAGACCAGTAGTAGCCTTCCCTTAGAATCTTCTTAGCCATCGTATGACCGCTTGAGTGGGTGCCAATGGTGCCATTATGCAGTTCAGCCATGATCTGATCAGCTTCAATCTTGTCCACACAGCAGAGTAGGACACAATCAAGATTGCGCTTGTATAGGATACCATTGCTCAGAAGGAATTTGTCCGCGAACCTCCTTAAGAACTTTTTGTCGTTGACTGAAGCTCCTTCAGGGTACTCTTATGCTTCGAGATGCCTTTTGACGTCATGAAACCAAGGTCGGTCCACCATTTCTTCAGTATTAATCTCGTGACAATGTGCAGGTTTGTCCATTCGTTCAATGGTGATTTGAGGAGCCTCATTATCCCAATTAAGTTTAAACATGGAGGACATTGTAGCTAACACATCCGCTAGCTGATTTTCTTCTCGCGGGAAGTGCTCAAAGGTAATCTGCTCGAAATGAGGCAACAATGTCAGGACATGTTCTTTGTATGGGATGAGATTAGGATGTTTAGTGTCTCACTCTCCTTTGATTTGACTGATAACCAAAGCTGAGTCCCCAAATACAATCAAAGATTTGATTCCAAAGTCAATAGCAGCCTTGAGACCAAAGATACAAGCTTCATATTCGGCCATGTTGTTGGTGTAGCTGAAGCAGAGTCTAGCAGTGTGTGATACGGTGGGAGAGAACTGACTGTTTTTGGAATGCTGGTTCACGTTTTGCGTTTGTTTTTGCAAAATGTCGCGGTAAGTAAGAGTCGCCACCGTCTTTTATTTTATCCAACAAGGAAAGGAAAAAAGCACAGAAAAATTCCTTTTTCAAGATGTTTCTCGGGTCCGGGGGGTAGATTATAGAAAGGGAAGGTGTTTGCACCCTTTCTATCCGTGGTTATCTATGGGCTCTTAGGTACTTGCTCAAAGTGTTTTCAAAATTTGCTTTTATTTGTGTTTGTGGGTTTGAAAGGAGTTTTTGTTTTGAAGAGAGTGTAAGTGCGAAAAGTTTTTGTTTCGAAGGAGCAAGTACTTAAGAACCATCTACCTACTCGAAAAAGGAATCAATCTATGCTAATGTCCTTTAGACAATTCTATCCCACTATGAATGAGTAGGTAGCACCGTCGTTGGAGTTTAAGGGTCAATTCGATTAAGGGACATGTGGTCACAAAAGAAATGTTAGGACGCCTTAGCGGTAACCCTAATGTCTTAGATCATTTTTCTGAGGCAACCGTTTCGAGGCAACTATGATCTTTGGACAAGAGGGCGACCTCTAAAACATCCTATACTCAATGACCACGTTCGAAGGCAACCAAGTGAGGTGTACCCTAAGAGTGCACATGTGCGAGTGTGTTGTTTCGGTTAATTTTATCTTTGTACATGTAAATGGTTATCTATGTTGATTTTAGGTTCAAACATTTGATCTTGTCGTGCATTCCCTATTACCAAACATCTAACAGTTTATAAGTTGCGGAAATTAAATTGCGGAAATTAAATCTAACTATTACAAGGCGTCGGGTATTTACATCGCCAAAAGAAACCCTTGAATTTAAAATGCGGAAAATGAATAAAGCGATAAAATAATTAAAGTCCTAATTTAACTATTACATTCTGGGAAACAATTACATCAATATGGCAAAATAGATCGCATGCGAAAAGTTAAATCGAATACGAGTTTTTTAAGGTTTTGACCCTTTTTTGAAAGAAAGTATTTTTTTGTTATTTTTTGAATTAAAAGAAATTAAATCTAAGTTAATAATTAAATTAGTAAACTAATTAATTAATTAAAATATTTTTTTGGATTTTTGGATATTTAAAGAAATAAATTAAATTTGATCAAAGTTGGTAAATACCTAATTATCTACATTAATTTTAATTATTTGCAAAAGATATTGAAAATTATACCTAATTAAAACAAAGTTAATTCAATTAATATTTATTTACAAAAATAAAGTGTTGAATTTAATTTTAATAAATTAAATATTTTTTGTGTTTTTTTTTGTTTTTATGAGAAAAAAATTAATTGGTTAATGATTAAAAAATAAAACAAAATAATTAATTAAAAGAAATAATAAAAAGAAAATAAAGAGAATTAGAAATATATGGGCCTGATTTTGGGAGGTTTGGATAGCAACTCAGAGGCCCAAACGTGCAAGCCTGCATTGACCTTCCCTGATTCCCTATGGCACGTTGACCTGGCCTCACCATAGACCATCATCCTTGAACTACCAGATCTGGCCTGGGGCCATCTGGCGCTTTGAGATCTGAGGGCGTATCATGTACTGCACGCTGGAGTTTACACCAAATAACCTATTGAAAAATAATGCAAAGGAATATGGTGGACCTGGGATTCGAACCCAGGTCCTGTTAGTTACCAAGCATACGCCTTGCCACAGAGCCAACGCCTTTCAATTGTCATAGTATTAGGTAATAACAATAATATGGGAAACAAGCCAATATGCCAGAATTAAAAAAAATAAAAGCGCGAAAATTTGAATGAGCGAATTGGATGGGGACACGTCTTCGTCCATGTCCTTGGATTTACACAGAGATTACATGCGGATTTATATCCGCAGCTAAATCCCTAGGTCGAACCTAAAACCTATTCCAAGCCATGAAAATTCAATCTGAGGCCATGGTCCTGTTCGTCTGGACATCCTGAACACATCTAGACCATCCTTGAACCTTGATTTCACCTGCAAACGAAATGCCCAAAAATATGATCCAAGAACCCTAGAATCCGCTAGGGGTTACAGGCCATGAAAATGCAATTCAATAATGCAAAAAGCTTCTAAATGGAACGATAAGCATGAGTATGTAAAGATTTTGCAAGAAAAGTGCAAGAATAATGATATGCGATTTCAAGTGAAAGGTGATTTTCAGAGAAACTTACAGCACGATTAAGAGGGTGAAAGAGCTTGCTTTTGATTGCCTCTCACTCAGTGGATGTCCAGCAAGAGAATAGTGTTGAGATTTTGCGTTGAAAGCACCTCTAAGACGGATTTCGGTTTCAAGCTTTTTTGACAATTTTCCAAGTTTGGTTCTTCTGATTTTGCAACTTCTAGGTCCTGATTCTCGTGCCTTTGCATTGTATAAGTAATATGGAATGCATTAGGTTAACTTTCTTGGGCTGAATCCTTATGCATTGATGTTTGAAGATGTGATTTGATTCACCATTAAAAAGCTTCCAAAATTGTCCAAATTCCATCTTTTTGTTCATGATATGGTGAGATACGATTTTGATCATGTTCATGATGACAATTAAGACCTATATCAATCAAAAAGATCATAAGTTATTAATATTTAAATTTTATTTGGATTTAAATTGATTTAAAATGAACTAATTCAATAAAAATAAAATAAAATAGAAAAATTAATAAATGGACACAAGGCTGAAGTTAGGACACGTGTGGAGTGTCACAAGACCAAATCAAGTGGAAAAGAATGGGCCCATTTGACAAAATTTGGAGTTTTGGGGACAGTTGACTTTTGGCAATTTTGCAAAAATGCGTAACTTCAACAATGCATAACTCCTTCAATTTGGAACTTTTGGAAGTGTTCTTGGACTTTTTTGAAATCTTGAGATGTCCTCTAACAAACCTTTTGGTCTCATCTCATTTTGATATTCCATGCTCAAGTTATATGCTTTGGCAAAAAAGGTGTTTTTGTTGACTTTCAAAAATGACATATAATGTCCAAATTTGTAACTTCTTGTGAGTGAATTTTTTGATCTTAGGGTATGAAGATGGATTGTATGAAATTTCATCCTCTTCAAAATTATCTTTGGATGGGTCATTTCTCATAAATTATGAGAAAGTTATGCTTAGTCAAAGTTGAGTTGACTTTTCCTGCAAAACCCTAATTTAGCAATTTTTGAGTCTTGATGAATTTTGAGCAATCTTTGATGAATCATGATCAACCCTTTATAAAATGATGAAATAACCTTCAAAATGAGAATGTTGACAAAAAATCTTGAAGTTTGACTGTATATAGGTCCCAGTTGACTTTTGCCCTAGCAGAGTCGATTTTTGGACCTCTTGAGCAATTGACTGGCCAAACTTCCTCAGCAAGGCTTGAAATTTGACATGGATGAACTTGAGAACATATTAGGACATTGGGGAGCACCTGAGGTCATTTGGATGCAAGGAACTTGATGCAACACAAAACCCTAATTTGAGGTTGTCTGCCTTAGGAGATGATTTGACTGTCCAACTCTTGAGCAATCTTGAGCCATTTGGAGATTATTCTTGCAATGTTTTGAGAAATATGGGAGGGCAAATTTTGGGGTACAACAGTTTCCCCTGTTCAATTTTCTTAACCTTAGGATATAGATTGGCTTTCGGGCCTTTCGTGATCCGAAGGTGGAAGATGATTGAACACTAGAGTGCCCAGAAATTTGCACTCGCATGAAGTGGTATCAGCATCGTGATGTCGGGAATGGGCTTACATATGCCATTTGGAGACTGTTTATGGGTGGTTTGAACTTCGACTGGAATATGACTCAGGGAGATCTTATCGGTGATCTGACTGAACCAGAGGAGGTCTTGGATTAACTTTGACTGGATCGACATCAGAAAAATCTTTAGGAATCGATTTAATTGGACCAGACAAGGTCTTGGAACAACTTCAACTGGATCGACATCATAAAAATCTTTAGGAATCGATTTAACTGGACCAGAGAAGGCCTTTGACTGGATCGGCATCAGAAAAATCTTTAGGAATCGATTTAACTGGACCAGACAAGGTCTTGGAATAACTTCAACTGGATCGGCATTAGGAAATTCTTTAGGAATCGATTTGACTGGACCAGAGAAGGCCTTTGACTGGATCGGCATCAGAAAAATATTTAGGAATTGATTTAACTGGACCAGACAAGGTCTTGTAATAACTTCAACTGGATCGGCATCAGGAAAATCATTAGGAATCGATTTGACTGGACCAGAGAAGGCCTTTGACTGGATCGGCATCAGGAAAATATTTAGGAATCGATTTAACTGGACCAGACAAGGTCTTGGGATAACTTCAACTGGATCGGCATCAGAAAAATCTTTAGGAATCGATTTAACTGGACCAGAGAAGGCCTTTTATTGGATCGGCATCAGAAAAATCTTTAGGAATCGATTTAACTGGACCAGACAAGGTCTTAGAATAACTTCAACTGGATCGGCATCAGAAAAATCTTTAGGAATCGATATAACTGGACCAGAGAAGGTCTTGGATGAACTTTAACTGGATCGGCATCAGAAAAATCTTTAGGAATCGATTTAAATGGACCAGAGAAGGTCTTCCACATAGTTGAGAATTTAACTGCATCTTTCCTGAAAGTTAAAGGTCAGTCATATGCAATGCATGATATGGATCAAGCAATGATGTTCTCAACATAAATGAGATTGTATGGTATGATGCGTATATGCATGTATCATGATGTATGGAAATGTAATGTTTTAGCTGGGGAAAATAAACCCCGGATAGCTGCTGGAGAGTAGAGTTGAATTCTTCGTTTCCGCTGGGGATGATGAACGAAGGTAATAAACCTGCAAGAGAGGAGAACTCCGTTGGGGAATAAACTGATGAGGAGGTTACTCTGTGGGGAAGAAATGCTCTGTTGAGGATTCTACTGATAAACTCCGCTGGGGATGGATTACCGTTGCGGGTGATACTGAATCTGTTAAGGATTGAATTCATGTTTGTGAAAGGAAAGAACTTCACTGGGGATGATCTTTTAGTTGCAACTTGCTGGGGATAACCTTGTTAGGCTTTTGTGGGGATAATTCTCTGAATTCTGCTGGGAATGATCCTTTGAACTCGGCTGGGGAGATTTATTTTTGTACTTCGCTGGGGATAAACTTCCAGAGTCTACTGGGGATGATGATCCAACTCCGTTGGGGAAGCTTTTTTCGGACCGTGCTGGGGAAATATTGACTCCACTGGGGGGTATGTTGTATTCTGCCAGGGAGCATTCTTATACTCCGTTGGGGAATATTAAGACTGCCGGGGATATTAAGCCTTTTCAGTGTTGATGGTAGATAAACTCTGCTTGGGGAAAGCATTGCTGATTCGTTCACAGTTGCAAGTCTCAGCTGGGGGAGAGCTATCATTACTGTCTTACTCTGCAGGGAGTGAAGGTATATTAGCCATGTTCTTCAGCTGAATCTACCTTTGTACCTGGTGGACAGAGCAACTATACAGTTATGACAATTCTTATTTGCCCCTGTTTCTGCTATTACCAGTAATTCAACTTTTGTTTCGCATGTAAATATTTATGAGCAGCAATTAATGTCAAATGCATATATCAAAAATGAACATTGGACGTTCTTTGCAAAGCAAAACGGATAAAGGAAAAACAGTTTGAAATTTTTCTGAAAATGAATTGTATTGATTTTGAAGTTTGGCCTGTAAATATGCGTTTTTGTACAAGAGGCTGACGTCCTAGTAAGAGAACGCCGCCGAGCAGATAGAATTTACACAATTTGTGAAAAACTAAACAAAACAGCTATGTGAATAATCCCACTGGGTTCCAACTCTGCTATATCCTGTATATCCTCGAGCATCTCATCACTTTGCTACTGGTTAAAGGTGAATCATATTGATTAGTGTCGTTCGAGCTTGACAGTTGATACCGAAGTCTGGATGCAAGGTGATCCAATGAGACATAGTGTTACGCTTTGATCCCTAATTTTTTCCTGGACCGCCCTTTCGGGTTTTCAGTCCATCGGGATACCCTTTTTTGCCCAAGCCGCCTTTTCAGGTTTTCGACCTGCCGGGTGTACAGATTTTTTCATTTTCATCCCTTATTTTTGCCCGAACCCTTTGGTTCGTGGGGAAGCCCTTATTTTTGCCTAGGCCAGTCAACCTAGCAGGTCTTTGATTATGCGTAGTATCTTTTCACTATGTCTGCATTGACGGGGTGAGGAAGGTCGTCACCATCCATGGTGGTTAGAATCATAGCTCCTCCTGAGAAAATGTTCTTAACCACGAATGGCCCTTTGTAAGTAGGGGTCCATTTTCCCCTAGGATCACCTTGAGGTAAGATAATGCGCTTGATTACCAGATCCCCAACTTGATACTCTTGTCGTCTGACTTTCTTGTTAAATGCCTTGATCATCCATTTTTGGTACGTCTGACCATGACAAATAGCAGTAAGTCTCTTTTCATCGATTAGGTTCAGCTGATCAAGTCAGGTCTGAATCCAGTCATCTTCACTAAAACCTGCATCCTTCATGATTCGGAGAGAGGGTATATGAACTTCAATAGGAAAGACTGCCTCCATGCCATATACCAAGGAATAGGGTGTTGCCCCTGTTGACGTCCGTGCTGAGGTACGGTACCCATGAAGAGCAAATGGTAACATCTCGTGCCAATATTTTTATGTCACTGTCATCTTCTGCAAAATCTTCTTAATATTCTTATTAGCCGCTTCTACAGCCCCATTCATCTTCGGCCAGTAGGGAGAAGAGTTATGATGCTGTATCTTGAATTGCTCGCAGAGCTCAGTGATCACCTTGTTGTTGAGATTGGTACCATTGTTCGTAATGATCCTCTCTGGTACACCATATCGATAGATCAGATTATGCCGAATGAACCGTGCCATGACGCTTTTGGTTACAGTAGCAAAGGAAGCTGCTTAAACCCACTTCGTAAAGTAATCAATTGCTACCAGGATGAAACGATGCCCGTTGGATGCCGTAGGTCTGATCTCGCCGATCATATCAATTCCCCACATTGCAAAAGGCCAAGGTGCCGTCAAGACATTCAGAGGTACTGGAGGTATGTGTACCTTATCAGCATAGACCTGACACTTGTGACATGTCCGAGAATGCTGATAACAGTCAGCTTCCATTGTGGACCAATAATATCCTGCCCGAAGGATTTTCTTTGCCATGGTGTGTCCACTGGAGTGAGTTCCGAAAGTACCTTCATGTAACTCTGCCATGATCTTTTCTGCTTCATTCTTATCCACACATCGTAGTAAGGTCGAATCATGGTTACGCTTGTAAAGGATGTCATTGCTGATGAAGAACTTCGCTGCGAACCTCCTCAGAAACTTCTTGTCATTAACAGATGTACCCTCGGGGTATTCCTGAGCCTCAAGATATCTCTTCACTTCATGAAACCAAGGCTTTTCTGTTACCTCTTCAGTCTCAATGTCACAGCAATGCGCAGGTTCGTCCAGTTTTTCAATGATGATCTGGGGAGCTTCGTTATCCCAATTGACCTTAAACATAGAAGACATCGTAGCCAGCGCGTCCGCCAACTGATTCTCCTCTCTCGGGAAGTGTTCAAAGGTTATCTCCTCAAAATGGGGAAGCAACGTCAATACATATTCCTTTTAAGGAATAAGGTTCGGTGTTTCGTATCCCACTCGCCTTTGATCTGACTGATCACGAGAGCGGAATCACTGAAAACACTTAGAAACTTAATCCTTAGGTCAATTGCTGCTCGAAGACCCATAATGAATGCCTCATACTACGCCATATTGTTGGTGCAGTTGAAACATAGTCGAGTGGTAAATGGAGTATGATAGCCTTTAGGAGATATGATCACCGTGCCAATGCCATTACCCAAAGCGTTTGAAGCTCCATCAAAGTACATAGACCATCGGGAACCCTCCTCAGGTCCTTCATCCGGTCCAGGTGTCTCACAATCAGTTACCAGCATGATATTCTCGTCCAGAAATTCAAAGTTCATAGACTGGTAATCATCCACTACCTGATGTGCCAAATGGTCTTCCAACACACTTCCCTTAATCGCCTTTTGGGTCGTGTACTGGATGTCATACTCAGTCAAGATCATCTGCCATCTTGCTATTCTTCCGGACAAAGCAGGCTTTTCGAAGATATACTTGATTGGATCCATCTTTGATATTAATAGAGTAGTGTGAGTTAGCATATACCGTCTCAGCCGGCGAGCAGCCAATGCCAAAGCGTGTCAAGTTTTCTCGAGCAGTGAGTATTGGGTCTCACAGTCGGTAAACTTTTTGCTAAGGTAATAAATAGCATGCTCTTTTCGGCCAGACTCATCATGCTGACCCAGCACACACCCCATGGAGTTGTCGAGTACTGTCAAGTATAAGATCAGAGGTCTGCCTTCAACTGGAGGCATCAAAATGGGTGGCTCTTGGAGATACTCTTTGATCCTTTTGAAAGCGGCCAGACATTCATCATTCCAACGTACTACTTGATCTTTCTTCAGTAGCTTGAAGATTGGTTCACAAGTAGCAGTCAAGTGCGAGATGAATCGGGCAATGTAGTTTAGTCGTCCCAGGAAGCCTCTGACTTATTTCTCTGTTCTGGGAGCTGGAATTTCCTGTATAGCCTTCACCTTTGCAGGATCCACTTGAATACCTTTGTCGCTTACAACGAAACCCAGCAGTTTACCAGATCTCACCCCAAAGGTGCACTTGTTCGGGTTTAATCTCAGCTTGTATAACTTCAACCTGTCAAACAACTTCTGTAGATGGTCAAGGTGTTCTTCCTCAGTCTGGGACCTTGCAATCATATCGTCGACGTATACCTCAATCTCATGATGGATCATGTCATGAAACAAAGCAACCATGGGACGCTGATACGTTGCCCCATCATTTTTCAATCCAAAGGGCATGACCTTGTAGCAAAAGGTGCCCCACTGAGTAACAAAGGTTGTCTTCTCCATGTCTTTGGGAGCCATTTTGATCTGATTATAACCGGAGAAACCATCCATGAAGGAGAAGACTTTATGCTACACGATATTGTCAACCAGAACGTCGATATGAGGTAGAGGGAAATCATCCTTGGGGCTCTCCCTGTTCAAATCCCTATAGTCAACACACATTCGAACCTTGCCATCCTTCTTCGGTACGGGAACCACATTAGCCACCCACTGAGGGTAAGAAGTAACTGCTAGAAAACCGGCGTCGAACTGTTTCATAACTTTAGCCTTGATTTTCTCAGACATCTCTGGGCGCATTCAACGGACCTTCTGTTTCACTGGAGGACAGTCTTCCTTGGTAGGCAGGCGGTGAACCAAAATATCGGTATCCAAACCAGGAATATCTTCGTAAGACCAGGCAAAGATTTCAATGTAGTCATGCAGCATCTGAATCAACCGTTGCTTCACACTAAGCTCCAAATTTGCACCGATCTTAACTTCTTTCTTATCTATCTCAGTATCCAGATTCACTGATTCCACCGGCTCTTCGTGCGGCTGAATATCCCTCTCTTCTTGGAGTAACAGTCTTGCAAGTTCACCAGGCACTTCGCAATCATCTTCACCTTCGTCTTCGGCTAAGTTGATCGGATTTTCGAAGTCATAACTGGCAGTAGTAGAGTCGTTACCAGTGAGATCCAGAGTGGATGTGGACCTGTATATGTGAGTGTGTGTAAAATAGCTGTTTTGAAATATATAATAAATAAAAACAAGGAGCGCAAAATTTGAAATGCAAGAAACGTCCAACGCTTTTATTAATGATATATGAAAATGACACACATAAAGCCCTCACAAATGAAACCGCGGTGCCCCGGGTAAGACATCGGGCCATAAAGTTTAAAACATTGTTTGTTACATATTCAAAACAAAAGTTTCATTACCGGGTAACAAAAGAACTAGGGATGAAGTCCTTTGCTGTCCAGTTGCTTGGTCCACCGTCGGTCGTAGGATAGATCCAACTGTCGAATTCAGTCTCTTCTACATCGTCTTCAATGGCATTCACTCCCGAGTTGCTGATGAACACGGGAGGTCTTCCAATCCGTGCATTCCGAACAGCCCTTTGAGCTTCTGCAGTGAAACCCAAACCAAACTTGTTAGTCTTCTGTGTAAAATCAGGGAGTTGTCCCCAATTCGCACACCCACCTTTCTCGAAAACAGCCCGAGCATCCTTGAGGGAAGCCATCTTCATAGGAGAATCTTCAACAACAGTCTCAGCTGACGCCAGTGTCTGGGGAACCTCTTCAAAATGCTGAAATGGGGTCTCAATGAACTCCCCATCCATCTCTACATATCGGAAAGAGTTGAGGTGGCTCACCGTGTACTCTTTCTCTCCTTGCACTGTCACAATCTTCCCTTTGACTGGGTACTTCAGCTTCTGGTGGAGCGTTGAGGTTACGGCCCCAACTTTGTGGATCCATGGACGACCCAACAAATAAGAATAAGATGGCCGAATGTCCATCACATAGAATGTAGAGTTGAAAACCTGAGAACCAACCTTGATCGAAATATCCACTTCTCTATGCACCATTCTTTTAGACCCATCAAAGGCCCTGACGACAATGTTGCTTGGTTTCAGCTCCAACCCTTTACAGTCCAACCAGTCTAGAGCTTTCTTAGGCAAGACGTTCAATGAGGAACCAGTATCCACCAATACACGTGCAAGAGTAGTGCCCCTACATTCAATGGAGACATGCAGGGCATCATTGTGATTCTTCCCCTTAGCAGTTAAGTCAGCGTCAGAGAAACCCAACCCGTTATCAGCAGTCAGATTAGCCATGCAGTCTGTAAACTTATCAGCTGACGTCTCTTGTGGTACGTGGGCAGTCTTCAGAAACGTAATCAGAGCCTTGGCATGGGCCTCTGAGCACAGCAACAGTGACAACATAGAAATCTTGGACGGGGTCTTCCCCAGCTGTTCAACTATGTTGTAGTCACTCTTTTTAATAATTTTCAGAATCTCTTCCATCTCTTGTTTAGAAGCCTCAACAGTAATCGTCTTCGGTGCCTCCGTTTGGGCAGGCACATCAGTGGTGATCCCTTTGCCCCGAGTGTCAGATGACTCGGTGACAGGGGTAAGAATAGGAACTTGAACAGGAATGGTAGCCGGTACACTGGTAGGTGTAATAATAACGGGTTTTCGGACAGTTGGTGGAGAGATATCAGGCGAGAAAATTCTATCGCTGCGGGTGACTTTAGCTGGTCCAACAATATTGCTGACGTCAGTATCAGCGTCCAACTCTTGCTTAACTCCATGAAAATAAACATCAGCCTCGTAATGCCAAGGGATAGCTTTATCAAAGGTATAGGGGATAGGCCCAGGAACAGTGATGATCACAGGTGCGATTCTTGGAACAGATGTAATCCTAACAGGCTTCCTCGAGGGAGCCTTGGAAGAATTTTCGAAAATGGTAATGATGGCAACTTCTTTAGTAGGAACTGAGGGAACAACAATCTTCTCAAATAGAATTTCTTTACTATCCATCAGGCGTTGGACACCTGACTTCAAAAGATGGCAACCGGTAGGTAGAACATCACACATATGGCAACCTTCATCACAGCCCGGAAATAAACCGGCCAGCAAAAGGTTCTTCTTCACAGTAATCAAAGGGGTAGCAATATCATTCACTGAAACCACAAATGAGTCTTCATCTATAGCATTTACTCCATGCTTGGGCATAGGAGCAGTCATAACATTAGGCTTCTCGGGCGCCTCGAACTCAATCTCCTTCGCATCAATTAAGTCCTGTATCTTATTCTTCAAAGTCCAACAATCATCTGTATTATGCCCCGGGCTATCAGAGTGATAAGCACAATGGGCATTAGGGTTATACTTCGGTGATATTGTATTTGGATTCTTCGGGGCTTCCCTTGGAATCACCAGATTGGTTTTCAACAACTGTGGCAGAATCTGAGATAAGGTCATGCTGAGACCGGTGAATTGCCTTCGAGGTCTCTCGTCCTTCTGTTGATTGTTGTGCTGAGGAGCACCAGCAGGGTTTGAAATAACAACCGCATTAACAGCTTGGCGGTGTTCAGGTCTATTCTGTCTTCTTGAATTGTAGACAACACTGGACTCTTTCTTAAAGGGCTTATTCTTGGTGCTTGATGAGGCACCCTTCTGTATCTTACCAGCCTTAATACCAGCCTCAATCCTCTCACCGGTCATAATGAGCTCCGTAAACCCCGACGAAGAACTTCCGATCGGATGGTTGAAAAATGGACCAGACAGCGTCCCCAGAAACATATCCACAAGCTCCCGATCAGCCAAGGGTGGTTGTACTCTTCCGACGAGGTCCCTCCACTTCTGAGCATAATATTTGAATCCTTCACCCGTTCCCATTGACATACTCTGGAGTTGGGTACACGTGGGAGCAAGGTCGGAGTTGTACTGGTACTGCCTGTAGAAAGCAGTAGCCAAATCCTCCCAACTGCAAATACTGGCTTCGTCCAACTGGTAGAACCATTCAAGATGAGTCCCTGAGAGACTGTCTTAAAAGAAATGGATCCATAGGTTCTTATCAGCGGTGTACGGATGAATCTTTCTTACATATGACCGGAGGTGTAGCTTCGGACAAGAAACTCTGTCATACTTAGTGAAGGCTGGTGCCTTGAATTTGTGTGGAATCACCACCCCAGATGATAGACCTAGATCACCAAAGTCCAGACCAGGCACCTTCTGAACTTCCATAGCACTCAACCAGTCTTCCAGTTGTTTGTATCTATCCTCAGCAGGAGGATACTGGTCTTCGTCGAAGTCCGTCTCGTTGTCGGAGACCACAGGGCTAGGAGCCCCCCTTTCTTCTTGACTATCTTTCCCTCCATATGAGGTGGTCAAATCAACTTCATTCTGTAGCCTGTTTCCAAACCTGTGCCCTGTGTTAAACAGGATTGTCCTCTTCTTCTTCTTCTTCTTCTTCTTTTTCTCTTTCAGAATCAAGGTCTTCAACTCCTGCTGACCCTTAGCTAGATTCATGAACAGCTCTTGGAATTGGGCATTCTGGGCCTGTAGGGCCTTGATTGCTTGCTCAGTTGAAGGTTCAGCATACATGATGAGTGCTGAAATAAACAGCGAAGAAGATAAGAGCCCTGTAATGGGTACCTGTTTATGAAGTGAATGGGATGAAATGCGTATGATTATGATTTTAAAGACAATCGGGAGATTCAAATTTGTAAACAAGAAAGGAAACACACTTTATTAGATAAACTTTGGAATTCAAATTGTTCAACTGATGCCCTCAGGGTGTTACAAGAATGGAAATACTGAAAAGTAAATAAAAACTGGAAAAGAACAATCAAAGGTCAATCAGTGCTCCCAATGTCTCTTCTTGTCGGTGCGGACATAGTCATTGAGAATCCGCTCGTTCTCCAACTGCCTAGTCAACCTCGGATCTTATGTTCTTGCTCGTTAAACTTCTCTCGGTAAGCATCCCATTCCTCTCTCCGCTGCATCCAAGATCTCTTCAGTGCCCCAATGTCAGTGGGCATGTAAGGATGGAGGATGGTCGGAAGAACCCCTTCTTCATTAGCAATTTCAACAATGATAGGCCGGACGACTTCATATGGCATACCCAACTTTTGGGCACGGATACGGACCCATCTGAGATATGGCTCCATTGGAAGAGAAGTCTTTGGGCCCAGCTCGTGTGGATCAGATATATGAACTCTATCCCAAGCCCTTATGAATCTGCGACGTTGCTCATTGTTAACCCCTTGAAAATCAAAGATGATACTAGGCATTAGCATCTCATGAGGTCCTTCTCTTCTGGCTCGCCCAAACTGACGTAAGGCCAAGCATGGATTGTAAGAAATTCCTCCATGGGTTCCAATCAGTGGAACATTGGGGTACTCTCCACAATGATCAATAACAACCACCTCATCCATACCCTTGAGAGTCCAAATGATATCATTATGAGAGAGAGACATAACCCTATAGGCCCAGCCCATGCCTTCTTTGTTCTTCAACACTGATTTGGGGAGGTGCGAAATAAACCACCTCGCCAATAACGGAGCACAGCACATCAAGGTTCCCCGCTTTCGGGCAGTACGAGCATAAAGCTGTTGAAAAATGTCACCCAAGAGAGTGGGTACAGGATTACAAGAGATGAAGATTTTCACCGCATTCACATCAATAAAGGAGTCAGAGTTCGGAAACAATACCAAACCATATATCAGAAGACCCAGAATATCTTCGAATGCCTTGAAGTCTAGACTATCCCAGAAATAATTAGCCTTACCAACCAAGAATTTAGTCAGAAAGCCTTTTGCTCCACTTCTAGTCTCCCAATTAGCCATTACCTCATCCTTGGTCAAATGAAGGGCTGCAGCAATCTCTTTGGGCCTAAGAATCTTCTCCCAACCAGTAAACGGAGTCTGTTTCAGAATAGAGATACCGAGCAGGTCAGAAAACTCTTCTAAAGTGGGAACCAGCTGGTAGTCTTGGAAAGTAAAACAATGGTACAATGGATCATAGAATTGGACCAGAACATTCATCATCTGCTCGTCCAATTTGGAGGTGATCAAACTGAGAAGATAACCATGTCTTCTGAGGAAGGAAGTAGTATCAGGCATCTTTGCAATCAATTCCTTAAGCACAGTGGGAACCAGGACAAAGTTGATCCGGATGGTATTCCTACGCATAGGCATCATGACCTACAAAATAGAACAAAGATGAATCCCTCCTGTCTTTGAAATAGGTTAGTCCAATGCAAGATGTATGCGATGTTATGATGTCATGATGTCATGATAGAAAGCACACCACAAGTATCCACAAATAGCAAACATGGTAAAGGCACACAAGTCACACAGAGAGCCCTTAGATTTCAGGCTGGCAAGGAGCTTAGGTACCACCCTCTTTCAGTTCAGTTGGTTTAAACCTGTCCTAAAAATAGTAACCGGGTTCTAGAGGATCTCAATATCACTGACTACCCTCAATCGGTCATAATTCCAGTTTAGCAACCTTTTCTTGCAGCCGGAATCATCGCGAGAGTTTGGTCTCAATGAGTGTAGCATACTGCTACTGTTATATGGCCAAGTTGGTCAATTTAAAGGTTCTAAGGTCAGTTGGTGCTTAATGACCCCTTAGCAGACCCATATTCTCCTCGTTGCGCCACAAGGGATATTGGTACAATCTAAAGTGCCACACCAACGTAGCTACTGCTTCAACCGTATCGGTCTATGCCGTACAGTTCCCTCACAGTTTATTGCTACTTACCTAAAGGGTACCCCCAGATCCAGGTTAGGATCTATAGTAACTCTGATACAAGCCCACAAATATAAATCATACAAAGCAAGCAATTGAAAACACAATGATCTAATCCTAAGGTATACCTCACTTATAAGGATATTCCCCAGCAGAGTCGCCAGTTCTGTGATACGGTGGGAGAGAACTGACTGTTTTTGGAATGCTGGTTCGTGTTTTGCGTTTATTTTCGCAAAATGTCGCGGTAAGCAAGAGTCGCCACCGTCTTTTATTTTATCCAACAAGGAAAGGAAAAAAGCACAGAAAAATTCCTTTTTCGAGATGTTTCTCGAGTCCGGGGGGTAGATTATAGAAATG
This sequence comes from Vicia faba, assembly GCA_948472305.1. Classification (NCBI taxonomy): domain Eukaryota; kingdom Viridiplantae; phylum Streptophyta; class Magnoliopsida; order Fabales; family Fabaceae; genus Vicia; species Vicia faba. The sequence continues at coordinate 356,050,736 of OX451740.1, read as the reverse complement.
GAAGGTGTTAGCACCCTTTCTATCCGTGGTTATCCACGGGCTCTTAGGTACTTGCTGAAAGTGTTTTCAAAATTTGCTTTTCTTTGTGTTTGTGGGTTTGAAAGGAGTTTTTGTTTTGAAGAGAGTGTAAGTGCGAAAAGTTTTTGTTTCGAAGGAGCAAGTACTTAAGAACCATCTACCTACTCGAAAAAGGAATCAATCTATGCTAATGTCCTTTAAACAATGCTATCCCACTATGAATGAGTAGGTAGCACCGTCGTTGGAGTTTAAGGGTCAATTTGATTAAGGGACATGTGGTCACTAAAGCAATGTTAGGACGCCTTAGCGGTAACCCTAATGTCTTAGATCATTTTTCCGAGGCAACCGTTTCGAGGCAACTATGATCTTTGGACAAGAGGGCGACCTCTAAAACTTCCTATACTCAATGACCACGTTCGATGGCAACCAAGTGAGGTGTACCCTAAGAGTGCGCATGTGCGAGTGTGTTGTTTCGGTTAATTTTATCTTTGTACATGTTAATGGTTATCTATGTTGATTTTAGGTTCATACATTTGATCTTGTCGTGCATTCCCTATTACCAAACATCTAACAGTTTATAAGTTGCAGAAATTAAATTGCGGAAATTAAATCTAACTATTACAAGGCGTCAGGTATTTACATCGCCAAAAACAACCCTTGAATTTAAAATGCGGAAAATGAATAAAGCGATAAAATAATTAAAGTCCTAATTTAACTATTACATTCCGGAAAACAATTACATCAATATGGAAAAATAGATCGCGTGCGAAAAGTTAAATCGAATACGAGTTTTTTAGGGTTTTGACCCTTTTTTGAAAGAAAGTATTTTTTGTTATTTTTTGAATTAAAAGAAATTAAATCTAAGTTAATAATTAAACTAATAAACTAATTAATTAATTAAAATATTTTTTTGGATTTTTGGATATTTAAAGAAATAAATTAAATTTGATCAAAGTTGGTAAAAACCTAATTATCTACATTAATTTTAATTATTTGCAAAAGATATTGAAAATTATACCTAATTAAAACTAAGTTAATTCAATTAATATTTATTTAGAAAAATAAAGTGTTGACTTTAATTTTAATAAATTAAATATTTTTTGTGTTTTTTTTTTTGTTTTTATGAGAAAAAATTTAATTGGTTAATGATTAAAAAATAAAACAAAATAATTAATTAAAAGAAATAATAAAAAGAAAATAAAGAGAGTTAGAAATATATGGGCCTGATTTTGGGAGGTTTGGATAGCAACTCAGAGGCCCAAACGTGCAAGCCTGCATTGACCTTCCCAGATTCCCTGTGGCACGTTGACCTGGCCTCACCATAGACCATCATCCCTGAACTGCCAGATCTGGCCTGGGGCCATCTGTCGCTTTGAGATCAGAGGGCGTATCATGTACTCCACGCTGGAGTTCACACCAAATAACCTATTGAAAAATAATGCAAAGGAATATGGTGGACCTGGGATTTGAACTCAGGTCCTGTTAGTTACCAAGCATACGCCTTGCCACTGAGCCAACGCCTTTCAATTGTCATAGTATTAGGTAATAACAATATTATGGGAAACAAGCCAATATGCCAGAATTAAAAAAATAAAAGCGCGAAAATTTGAATGAGCGAATTGGATGGGGACACGTCTTCGTCCCTGTCCTTGGATTTACACAGAGATTACCTGCGGATTTGTATCTGCAGCTAAATCCCTAGGTCGAACCTAAAACCAATTCCAGGCCATGAAAATTCAATCTGAGGCCATGGTCCTGTTTGTATGGACATCCTGAACACATCTAGACCATCCTTGAACCTTGATTTCACCTGCAAACGAAATGCCCAAAAATACGATCCAAGAACCCTAGAATCGGCTAGGGGGTTACAGGCCATGCAAATGCAATTCAGTAATGCAAAAAGCTTCTAAATGGAACGATAAGCATGAGTATGTAAATATTTTGCAAGAAAAGTGCAAGAATAATGATATGCGATTTCAAGTGAAAGGTGATTTTCAGAGAAACTTACAGCACGATTAAGAGGGTGAAAGAGCTTGCTTTTGATTTCCTCTCACTCAGTGGATGTCCAACAAGAGAATAGTGTTGAGATTTTGCGTTGAAAGCACCTCTAAGACGGATTTCGGTTTTAAGCTTTTTTGAAAATTTTCCAAGTTTGGTTCTTCTGATTTTGAAGCTTCTAGGTCCCGATTCTCGTGCCTTTGCATTGTATAAGTAATATGGAATGAATTAGGTTAACTTTCTTGGGCTGAATCCTTATGCATTGATGTTTGAAGATGTGATTTGATTCACCATTAAAAAGCTTCCAAAATTGTCCAAATTCCATCTTTTTGTTCATGATATGGTGAGATACGAGTTTGATCATGTCCATGATGACAATTAAGACCTATATCAATCAAAAAGATCCTAAGTTATCAATATTTAGATTTTATTTGGATTTAAATTGATTTAAAATGAATTAATTCAATAAAAATCAAATAAAATAGAAACATTAATAAATGGACACAAGGCTGAAGTTAGGACACGTGTGGAGTATGACAAGACCAAATCCAGTGGAAAAGAATGGGCCCATTTGACAAAATTTGGAGTTTTGGGGATAGTTGACTTTTGGCAATTTTGCAAAAATGCCCAACTTCAACAATGCATAACTCCTTCAATTTTGAACTTTTGGAAGTGTTATTTGACTTTTTAGAAATCTTGAGATGTCTTATAACCAACCCTTTTGGTATCATCGCATTTTGATATTCCATGCTCATGTTATATGCTTTGGCAAAAAAAGGTATTTTTGCTGAGTTTCAAAAATGACCTATAATGTCCAAATTTGTAACTTCTTGTGAGTGCATTTTTTGATCTTTAGGTATGAAGATGGATTGTAGGAAATTGCATCCTCTTCAAAATGAGCTTTGTATGGGTCATTTCTCATAAAGTATGAGAAGGTTATGCTTGGTCAAAGTTGAGTTGACTTTTCCTACAAAACCCTAATTTAGCAACTTTTGAGTCTTGATGAATTTTGACAATCTTTGATGAATCATGATCAACACTTGATAAAATGATGAAATAACCTTCAAAATGAGAATGTTGACAAAAAATCTTGAAGTTTGACTGTATATAGGTCACATTTGACTTTTTCCCTAGCACAGTCGATTTTTGGACCTCTTGAGCAATTGACTGACCAAACTTCCTCTGCAAGGCTTGAAATTTGACATGGATGAACTTGAGAACATATTAGTACATTGGGGAGCACCTTAGCTCATTTGTATGGAAGGACCTTGATGCAACACAATACCCTAATTTGATGTTGACTGCCTTAGAAGATGATTTGACTGGCCAACTCTTGAGCAATCTTGAGCCATTTGGAGATTAATGTTGCAATATTTTGAGAAATATGGGAGGGAAAATTTTGGGGTACAACACAGTGAAAGGTGTGTGGCAACCTTCTGGAGAGATAAGTACCGCGCCGATACCGTTGCCAAGTGCATTTGAAGCACCATCAAAGTACATGGTCCATCGGGATCCTTGTTCAGGTCCGTCATATGGTCTATTTTCTTCACTGTTGCTCAAAGTCATGATATCCTCGTCAGGGAAATCGAACCTCATAGATTGGTAATCTTCGACGGCTTGATGAGCTAGATGGTCAGCTAGTACACTCCCCTTTATAGATTTTTGGGTTGTGTACTGTATATCATATTCGGTGAGGATCATCTGCCATCTAGAGATTCTTCCGGATAAAGCAGGCTTCTTGAAGATGTACTTGATCGGATCCATTTTAGAAATCAACAGAGTGGTATGTGTCAACATATACTGCCTTAACCGGCGAGCAGCCCATACCAAAGCGCAATAAGTTTTCTCGAGCAGTGAGTAGCGAGTCTCACAGTCGGTAAACTTTTTGCTAAGGTAATAAATGGCATGCTATTTTCGGCCAGACTCGTCATGTTGGCCTAGTATGCACCTCATTGAGTTTTCCAAAACAGTCAGATACATGATTAAAGGTCTTCCTTCGACGGGCGGCATCAAGATAGGAGGCTCCAGCAAATACTCCTTGATCTTATCAAAAGCCACTTGACAATCATTATTCCATTCAACCACCTGATCTTTCTTCAACAGCTTGAATATTGGCTCACAGGTAGACATTAGGTGAGAGATGAACCTTGCAATGTAGTTTAAGCGTCCCAGGAAACCTATGACCTCCTTTTCAGTGCGGGGGGCAGGCATTTCTTGTATAGCTTTAACTTTAGCAGGATCAACCTCAATGCCTTTGTTACTGACGATAAATACCAAGAGTTTATCGGACCTGACTCCGAAAGTGCACTTTCTAGGATTCAGCCTAAGCTTATATTCCTTTAACCTGACAAACAACTTTTGCAGATGGTCGAGGTGTTCTTCTTCTGTCTGTGAACGGGCTATCATGTCATCTACGTAGACTTCAATCTCATGATGTATCATGTCATGAAACAAAGCTACCATGGCTCGCTGATAGGCTGCCCTAACATTCTTCAGTCTGAATGGAATCACTTTATAACAGAAGGTACCCCACTGCGTAACAAAAGTAGTCTTCTCCATGTCTTCGAGGGCCATTTTGATCTGGTTGTATCCCGAGAATCCATCCATGAAGTAAAATACCTTGTGTTGAGTTGTTTTGTCAACCAAGATGTTAATGTGTGGTAGTGGAAAATCATCTTTAGGGTTAGCCCTGTTTAGGTCTCTGTAGTCCACACACATTCTGACTTTGCCGTCCTTCTTAGGTACGGACACAATGTTAACAACCTATTGTGGATAGGAAGTAACAGCCAGAAAGCCAACATTGAACTGTTTCATCACCTCAGCTTTGATCTTCTCAGACATGTCGGGTCTCATTCGGCGAACTTTCTGTTTGATCGGTGGACAATCTTCTCTTGTAGGGAGACGGTGAACCATAATATTTGTATCTAGTCCCGACATGTCTTCATAGGACCAGGCAAAGATCTCAACATATTCATTCAACAGCTGAACTAAACGCTCTTTGACACTTGGCTCCAGGTTGACACCCACTTTAACCTCTTTTCTGTCTTCGGAAGTTCCCAAATTGATAGTCTCTAGCAAATCTTCATGGGGAAGAATAGCCCTTTCCTCTTGTTGCAAAAGTCTGGCTAACTCTCCGGGCACTTCACAGTCTTCATCACCTTCGTACTCGGCATGATTGACCAAATCTTCAGAGTCACCGAATGCCAAAGTAGAATAGTCACCCATGGAATCTGGAGTGGATGGGTACCTGCATTTTGTGAGTGTGGGTGTGTGTAAGGGATAGCCATCCTTAAACAAAACAAAATGTAAAAAGGAAAGAAAATGAACACAATAGTTTATAGATGAAAACGTCCATGATTCATTAAAAATGGCATATGAAAATGAAGAATCAAAACCCTTACAAATGGACCTATATTCCCCGGGTAAGGCATAAGGCGAAAAGAGTGTACAAATTGTTTAATTATTACATACCAAACAAGAAATGTTCAAAGATAAATTACTGATTGATGAAAGTAATGGGAACGAAGTCTTTCGCCTCCCAGTTGTTCAGTCCCCCTTCAATGGTTGGAAAGATCCAATATTCAAAGTTACCTTCTTCATTATCATCTTCCAAAGCATGAACTCCATGGTGAGTGATTTTTAAGGGTGGTCCTCCATCCCAGGAGCGACGCACAGCTTTCTGGCCATTAGCAGTGAAATCCAATCCGAACTTGTCTGTCTTGTGAGGAAAATCTGGCAATTTCCTCCACACTGTACTTCCTCCTTCCTTGATTACAGCCCCCGCATATCTAAGGGATGACATTCAGGACACAGGCTTGGTAGGCACATCAGTCATTGTCTTTGCTACTGCGACTTCAGGAGAAACCTATTCAAAGTGTTGGAAAGGTGTTTCTATGAATTCGCCATCTAACTCCACATAGCGGAAAGAGTTAAGGTGACTTATCATATACTCCTCCTCACCATGAACCGTTATGATCTTACCCTGAACTGGATATTTTAGCATTTGGTGTAGAGAAGAAGTGACTGCCCCAACGTTGTGGATCCATGGCCTTCCCAACAAGCATGAATATGAAGGACGGATGTCCATCACATAAAAAGTAGAGTTGAAAATTTTTGTACCCACTTTGATAGGGATGTCCACCTCTCCGTGAACCATCCGCTTAGAACCGTCGAAGGCTCTAACAACGATATTACTAGGCTTTAGGGTCAAACCTTCACAGTCCAATTTTTCCAACGCTTTCTTTGGTAAAATATTTAAAGATGAACCGGTATCAACCAGAACATGAGCAAGTGTGGTCCCTCTGCACTCTACCGAGACATGCAGCGCATCATTATGTTTTCTTCCCTTAGGGGTCAAATCAGCATCAGAAAATCCAAGACCATTGTCGGCTGTAAGGCTATCCACGCACTCTTGAAACTGGTCCGCAGAAGTTTCTTGAGGCACATGTGCCGTCTTCAGAAATTTGATCAAGGCTTTGGCATGAGCCTCGAAGCAGAGTAATAGAGCCAGCATAGAGATTTTGGAAGGGGTTTACCCCAGCTGCTCTACGACATCATAGTCGCTCTTCTTGATTATCTTTAAGATTTCTTCCATCTATTTTTGGGTGGTCTCAGGGAAGACCAAAGTCTGAGCCTTCGTCCTGACAGGCGCTTCTTGGATCCCCTTACCTTTATCGATGGTAACAACAGAGGGTTCAACTTCGGGAGTAACAATATCTTCAATAACCGGACTTTGCACAGATACTTTGACAGACACAGAAGCTCTTGAGGGTCCGAAGACTTCCCGTGGAGGAGCAATCTCCGGAGAGAAGATTCTTAAACTACGAGTTATCTTACTCGTTCCCGCAATAATCCCTATATCAGAAGTTTCTTCATAGGAATTCTCTTTGAATGATTCGATCTGCTTGATACCATGGTAGAAGATCTCTCCTCCATAGTTCCATGGTATCGTCTTGTTGGAATTATACGGGATAGGCCCCGGCATGGTAATCTTCAGCGGTACAAACTTAGGATCAGGCATAATCTTAATAGGCCTTTTGCAGGTCTTGGAAGGATTGTCGGAGATGGTGATTATAGAAATGTCATTAATTGGAGTAACAAAGGTAGCAGGAGTAACATGAGTGATAGTAGCAACAGAGGTCTTCTGAAAGAGGATCTCTTGAGTATCCATCAGGCATTGGATGCCAGATTTCAACAGTGGGCAGTCAGATTGCAAGGTTGAACAGAAGTAACAGTCTTTTCCACATCCTGGGAATATCCCGGCTTTCAACAGATTCACTTTAATCATCGGCAACAGAGTCATTAATTCATCAAAAGCGGTAACATGAAGATCTTCCACAATTTCATGCACATTATGACCATGTTTTGGCATAGGAGCGGATATCACATTAGGTTTTTTGGGGGAATCAAACTCTACCTCCTTGGCATCTATCAGATCTTGGATCTTGTTTTTAAGAGTCCAACAGTTGTTGGTATCATGCCCTACACTGTCCGAGTGGTATGCACATTTTGCATTGGAATGATAATAAGGAGAAGAGGTATTTGGGTTTTTCGGCGCTTCTTTCAAGTTGGTAAGGTTCAGCTTTAACAAGTGAGAGAGGACTTGAGCCGGTGTCATATTGATTCGGGTGAATTGTTGTTGTGGCCTTTCTACCATTTGCTGGTTAGCTCTTGGTTGATTGTTTTGAGGTTGATCGGTTGAGGAGTTTTGGATCATCACAGCCCCCACTGTTGGTCGGCGCTCCATTCTTCCCTGATTTCTCTGGGTATGAATAGCAAAAACTTCCTTCTTGGCTGGGAAGGTCTTCTTAATAGCAGTGGAAGCGGAGGCATCCTTCTGAATTTTACCACTCTTAATGCCAACCTCGACCCTTTCACCGGTTAGAATTAATTCGGTGAACCATGCAGATGAGCTCCCGATCAAGTGATTGAAGAATGGATCTGACAAGGTCCCCAAAAACATGTCAACCAACTCTCTATCCGATAATGGTGGCTGCACCCTTCCAGCCAAATCCCGCCACTTCTGGGCATACTCCTTAAATCCCTCATTATAGGCCATACCCATACTTTGTAGTTGAGTACGAGTAGGCGCTAAATATGCGTTGTATTGGTATTGTCGGTAGAAAGCAGCAGCTAAATCTTCCCAGTTATGAACATCAGATCTCTCAAGTTGATAGAACCAGTCCAATTGTGTACCCGACAAACTATCTTGAAAAAGTGGACCCATAGATCTTTATCAGAAGAGTGAGGTTGGATCTTCCTGACGTAGGATCTCAGATGCATCTTTGGACAGGACAAACCATCATATTTAGAAAATGTAGGTACTTTGAACTTGGGAGGAATGACGATCCTAGCAACCAACCCTAGTTCTTCGAAATCTAGCCCAGGTACCCTTTGCAACTCCATGGCTGCCAACCGATCCTCAAGATTTTTATACTTATCATCCGCCGGAGGATATTGTTGCTCAGAGTAATCTTCATCCTCTTCCTCTTCTTCTTCTTCAACTTCAGATTTAGAGGGCATTGCAACGCCTTTTCCTTTACCAACCCCTTCGTCAGACGTCGAGGGGAACTCCAGAATTCTCCTAGCCTGATGCTCGAACCTTCTTCCCATAGTTGCCAAACCAATCCTTTTCTTTTTCTTCCTTTCTGGTTCCTTCTCTTTATATAACAGTGCTTTAAGATCCTCTTGACCCTTTGCTAAGGTCACGAGGAGTTGTTGGAATTGCGAATTATATGCTTACAGATCTTTAACCGTCTGCTCTATATCCATCTTGCTGAAATAACCAACAGAAAGGTAAGGAAATCTGGTGTGGAGACCTGTTTATGCATATGATGAATGATATGTTATTCATGTAATGCATTCAAGGATTTAGAAATTCAAATTTGTTGCAAACAAAAAGAACACACGTCTTATTAATAAGAAGAAATTTGTTAGTACATAAATTCCCCATGGGCAAAATATTACAAAATTCTTAATGTAAAAAGACATTGCGCATCCTCTTTGGCGCGGTGTAAGTGTTGAGAGTCTCCTCTTCATGGAGTCGGCGGGTAAGTTCCAAAACCTTCTTCTCACTGGCACAGAAGTTGGCTTCAAAAGTGTTCCGCTCTTCCTTGAGTTGTATCCAACTCTTCTGCAATTCTTCCAATGATGTTGGCATGTCTGGATGTAGGAGGGTGTATGGAACCTCTCCTTCCACAACAGGCTCTTTGATCACGGGGAGAATGTGAGTATATGGCATCATAAGATTCTGGGCGCGGGTTCATACCCACTTGAGGTAAGGCTCAAGAGGGATGGAATTCTTGTGTCCCAGTGTCTTACTATCCACTTTGTTGGGAATCCTCCAAGCTCAGATAAAACTTTGTCGAAGTCCTTGAGCGTCGTTGTCGAAGTCAAAAACCAAGTCAGGAATCAGCATATCATGAGGGCCATCCCTTCGGGCATACCCAAATTGCCTCAAAGCTAAACAGGGGTTGTAGGTAATGCCTCCCCTAATGCCAAGTAGTGGGACATTAGGGAATTCTCCACAACGATCAATGATGATGACATTTTCTCTGGACTGAGAACACCAATGAACATCAGAATGTGTGAGGGTCATCAATCATTGTGACCACCTTAAACCCTGCTCATTCTTCAAAACTGATTGGGGAAGGTGAGAAATAAACCCCCTTGCTAGAAGAGGAGTACAGCACATGAGAACACCTCTTTTCCTCATTGTTCGTGTGTGAAATGAGTGTAGGATGTCCCCAAGCAATGTAGGCATAGGATTCCGAGAAATGAAAATCTTGACAGCATTCACATCTATAAGCTGATCAGGGTTTGGGAACAAGACCAACCCATAGATGAGAAGTGCTACAATCTCCTCAAAGGCTTGTAGATCTAGAGAATTCCAGCAGTCTTGTGCCTTCTCAAACAGAAACTTTTCCAAAAAAACCCTTGACACCACTTCTGGTTTCCCAATGACTTTTGATATCAGATGGTTGCAAGTGTAAGGCTTGAGCAACATCTTCAGGCTTTGGTTCTCTTTCCGTACCGTTGTAGGGTAGTTGATGAAGAATAGGAATCCTCAAGAGTTGAGAAAATTCCTCCAAAATAGGTACTAGTTGGTAATCAGGAAATGTAAAGCAATGGTGTAGGGGGTCAAAGAACTGGAAGAGAACTTTCACCATGTCTTCTTCAATGTTGGAGTTGACCAAGTTAAGAAGTCTACCATGTCTTTCACTGAAGAGAGAATTCTCTGGAATCTTGGAAGTAACCTCTTTGAGTTGAGGAGGGATTCTCACAAGGTTGGCCTGAATTGTCTTTCTACGAAGAGATTCCATAACCTACAAAACAAGAACAAAGATGAAGATCCAAATCCTTGAAGTGGTTAGTGGATGCATATGATGCTTTATGATGTTCATGATGTATGCACAAGTATATGTACAAGTAAGTCACACAAGATCCTAGTTTCAGGCTTGCATGGGGTTTCATAGGTAAGTACCCTCTTGAAGTTAGTTGGCTTAACATGTCCTATAAATAGTAACTAGGTTCTAAGGAGCTCAATATCACTGGATTATTTTCTGTGTTCATCGTTTCAGTTTAACCACTTAACTGGCGACCGAAATATTCCAAGAAAACAACCCTCAATGAGTGTAGTATCGAGTATCTACCAACTTCGGACAGCACCAAAGTCGGTCATCTCACTACCCCTAATAAGGCCAAGATGGTCAAGTAAGGTTCTAAGAATCCATTAGTGCTTCATGACATCACTCAGCGGCCTTGTATTCTCTTTGATTGACTCAAAGGCTACGGTACTCACAAATATGTCGCACTAATATAGCTATTGCTTCAACCATGTCGGTATACCCCGCACAATTTCCACAACGTATTGCTATTTACCTATGAATGTTTCCCCAAATCGGGGTGGAGGATTCAAACCCAAACAAGAGATCCAAATGAAAAGCAATCAAAGAAAACAAGATAAGCATGCAAGGGTGATCTAAACCCTAAGGTTACTCCACTTTTAAATAAATCCCCAGTGTAACACCCCTTCTAAAATACCCTGAATAATATTAATTATATCAATGATTAAAGACATATTCCATCAGAGTTAACACGGAACAAGGGATGTCACAACTATGAAATAAATAAAACTTCCAATAAAATAGTAGTCATGCTACACTGAGGGTCATTATTCAAATAATTCAATCAAATTAAGACCATGTCTTACACAACGGAAAAATACCATAACCAAAACGGAATAAACCAAAACATAATTATTCCCAATGAAATTCAAAGAAACAATTGAATAATAACTAATTCCTCAACTAAATGTTCCCCAGTGTTACAACCTATCAGAGCACGACACTGACACGCGGACTTAAAGTAACATAGCTCTAGAGCCATCCTCACCAACTCCTGAGCTGCTAACTTTAATCTGAAATTGTTAAAGTAAGGGTGAGATTTCTCATAATTAACATGCATTATAAGCTTCTCAATCAACATTATATCACAAGCATATTATTTCACCCATTTTATCATAAATTCAGATTCAACACGCAGTTCCAATCATACAAGTCATTATGCACAAATCAATAATCAACCAAAGAATTGTAACACTGGAAGACATCCTAACATGTTACAATTCCATGCAAACACAAATGCAGACACAATGCATGTGGTACAACCACGTGACCAAGTCACCCAACACTGATCCATCATCAACCGGATACAGCAACCATCGATTCGTCCATAAACACCCGGACACGAATCCAGCCTAACCACCCATCATCACCCGGGCATCAGTTAACGGCAATACAAGTCAAATTCCACACAATGGGAATTAACTTCACCAAAACAATGCATATGCACGCACATCACTAGCATGCAACATCAAATCCGTCTATGAAATACATCAATTTATCATAACTGAACCAAAACCAAAAACATGATATCTCAACGATAATGCACACCATCATTAGCAACATAAACATGCCTTTCATTCATACAATACTAATACATCCATCCATCACAGGTTCACTGCTACATACACACCCATGTGCGTTAGCCAATAATTACTTATTCCGGGATTTGACTCATTTTCAAAATAATTTCAGGTTTTAGGAAATCTTTTCATTTTATAAAATAGAGCATTAAATTTAAGAAATAACGTCCAAAACGGCACTAAAAGCGGACTTACAGTTTGAAAGTTATGAATTTTCAAAGTTTAATATTTTTCAAAAGTTACAGCAGAACCCGGTTCCTACATATGCAGGAATCGGTTCCTGCGAAGTTCAAAAATCACGCTTCTGGAAAAATGTACGGGAACCCGGTTCCTACCTATACAGGAACCGGTTCCTACGTGCATTTTTGCCAGTTTTTATAAATTCACACAGTGGAACCCGGTTCCTCCCCACTGGGAATCGGTTCCTACGACCTGCAGAGTCAAATTTTGCACTTTTGACAGCATTTATTCATTCTAAACCAATTCCAAACATACCCATACGAATTGAAACATGAGAAACACCAAAACACATCCATTTTGCACCATTATAACATCAAACAACATTATTTCATCATTCCTTTTTATCATCTGACACCCTAATGGTTTTCAACCTACAATTCGACGCAATAGGGACAATTCTACGGAACCCTAGAATTCCAAATCGGGATTCGCTAACATACTATGATCCATACTATTGAATATCTAAACCGATAATACGAATTAACTAATCGAAATCACCCCTTACCTTGTGGGTTCTTCGAATTCTGACGCTTCCGGTTTTCTCCTTCTTTTTCCTCTTCTCAAATGCACGTATGATGAATATTCCAAAATAACTCTCTTTCTCTTCTTTTTCCTTTTAATACTCCTTTTATTATTCCAATAAAATAATTAAATTAGTAATCAGTAAGAGTAGAGTATTTTACCCCTCACACCCTCTAATCACTCTTCACACCACCAATACTTCTTCCCCTTAATTAATTAAATTAATTCCAATAATCCAAAAATACCAATAATTAAATTTCCAATTAAATTAATAATTAAAAATTCTAATTATTTAATAATCGAATTATTTGGGGTGTCACAACTCTCCCCAACTAAAAGAGTTTTCGTCCTCGAAAACATACCTTAGACGAACAGTTCGGGATACGAGTCCTTCATCTGACTCTCCAGCTCCCAAGTGACATTTCCATCTGCTGGTCCTCCCCAAGCCACTCTTACCAACGCGATCTCCTTTCCTCGCAACTGTTTCAACTTCCGATCCTCAATTCTCGCAGGTACCGCTTCCACAGTCAAATTCTCTCGTACCTGTATATCGTCTACCCGAATCTCATGAGACGGATCAACAATGTACTTCCTTAGCTGAGATACATGAAAAACATCATGCAAATTTGCAAGTGACGGCGGCAAAGCAATCTGATAAGCAACTTTCCCAACTCTCTTGGTAATCTAAAACGGACCAATAAAACGTGGAGTCAACTTCTTTGACTTCAAAGCTTGACCAATACCAGTCATCGGAGTAACTCGCATAAAAACATGTTCTCCTTCGCTAAACTCAAGATCTTTCCTCCTCTTATCGTGATAACTTTTCTGACGACTCTGAGAAGTCCTCATCTTCTCCTGAATCATCTTAATCTTTTCCGAAGTCTGTTGGACAATTTCCGGTCCAATCACAGCACTCTCTCCAGATTCATACCAACACAACGGTGTCCGACACCTCCTACCATACAATGCCTCAAACGGAGCCATACCAATGCTCGAATGAAAACTATTGTTGTAGGTAAACTCAATCAATGGTAGATAACTATCCCAAGCTCCACCTTTCTCCAACACACAAGCTCTTAACAAATCTTCCAACGACTGAATCGTTCTCTCTGTCTGACCATCTGTCTGTGGATGATAAGCGGAACTCAAACGCAACTTAGTACCCAAAGCTTCTTGCAATCCCGTCCAGAATTTAGATGTAAACCTCGGATCTCGATCCGACACAATACTAGAAGGAATACCGTGCAAACTCACAATCTTCTCAACATACAATTCTGCCAACCTTTCCATCGGATAATCCATTCTTATCGGAATAAAGTGAGCAGATTTCGTCAACCGATCAACAATAACCCAGATAGAATCACAATTCTTCGATGTCCTTGGCAAACCAGACACAAAATCCATAGAGATTCCATCCCATTTCCATTCCAGAACAAACAACGGTTCCATCAATCCTGACGGTTTCTGATGCTCAATCTTCGACTTCTGACAAACCAAACAAGCATACACAAACTCAGCAATTTCCTTTTTCATTCCCGGCCACCAAAACAACTTCTTCAAATCATGGTACATTTTAGTAGCACCAGGATGAATACTCAATCCACTACGATGTCCTTCTTCCAAAATACTCTTCCTAATCTCTGCAACATCCGGAACACACACCCTATTACCAAATCTCATAACACCATTCTCATCAATCCGGAACTCGCCTCCTTGGCCTTGGTTGATCAATGTCAATTTATCAACTAACCCAACATCGGACTTCTGTTTATTCCGAATTTCTTCCAGAATACCACTAGTCAGTTTCAACATACCCAATTTCACACTATTCGGAGTAGTTTCACATACCAAACTTAAATCTCTGAACTGCTCAACCAAATCTAACTCACGAACCATTAACATCGACATATGCAAGGACTTCCTACTCAAGGCATCCGTAACAATGTTTGCCTTACCAGGATGGTAATTCAAACCGAAATCATAATCCTTTAGAAATTCTAACCATCTCCTCTGCCTCATATTCAACTCTTTCTGATCAAAGATATACCTCAGACCTTTGTGATCACTAAACACCTCAAACCGAGAACCATATAAATAATGCCTTCACAACTTCAAAACAAACACAACAGCTGCCAACTCCAAATCATGAGTCGGATAATTCCTTTCATGTACTTTCAATTGTCTCGAAGCATAAGCCACCACCTGCTTATCTTGCATCAACACACCACCTAATCCCATTAATGATGTGTCACAATACACAACAAAAGAGTTAGTCGGATTTGTAAAAATCAAGATCAGAGCACTTGTCAACCTCCTCTTCAGCTCTTGAAATCCTTTCTCACATTCAACATCCCAAACAAACATCTGACCCTTCCTGGTCAACTTAGTCAACGGTAACGCTAATTTGGAAAATCCTTCTATAAACTTCTTGTAATAACCTGCAAGACCCAGAAAACTACGGATCTCAGAAGCATTCTTCGGCGCTTCCCACTGAGATACTGCTTCTACCTTCGTAGGATCCACAACAATTCCATTCTTGGAAATTACATGGCCAAGAAAACTTACTTCACTTAACCAGAATTCACACTTGGACAACTTCGCATAAAGCTTCTTCTCTTTCAACAATTCCAACACAACTCTGAGATGTTCTGCATGCTCTTCATCGCTCTTCGAATAAATTAGAATATCATCAATGAACACCACCACAAACTTATCAAGATACGGATGAAATATCATGTTCATATACTCCATGAAAACACCAGGTGCATTAGTAACTCCAAACGGCATAACAGAATACTCGTAATGTCCATACCTCGTTCTAAATGCAGTTTTCTGAATATCTTCCGACTTCACACGAATATGATGATATCTAGATCTCAGATCAATCTTACTAAATACACAAGCTCCAACTAGTTGATCCATCAAATCATCTATCCTCGGCAAAGGATACCGATTCTTGATTGTAACTTTATTCAGCTGTCTGTAATCAACACATAATCTCATTGAACCTTCTTTCTTCTTAACCAACAACACCAGAGCACCCCACGGCGAAACACTCGGACGAATAAACTTCTTCTCAAGTAACTCCTCCAACTGTTTCTTTAACTCCGCTAATTCAGATGCCGACATACGGTAAGGCGCCATCGACACCGGACTAGTTCCAGGAATCAAATATATAGTAAATTCTACCTCCCTCTAAGGTGGCAATTCACTAACGTCTTCCGGAAACACCTCTGGAAATTCATTCACCACTGGCAATCCATCACTCTTTGCTTTTCCCTCCGCTTCTATTGCAGAATACAACATAAATACCACAGCACCATCTTTCACAGCTAGGTTCATCTGTTTAACCGACATAGTCACATCTTCGACACCAACCTCTTCAGGAAAAATAACCGTCTTCGCAAAACAGTTGATATGAACCTGGTTGAATTCCAACCAGTTCATTCCAAGGATGATATCCAGTTGTTATAACGGTAGGCACACTAAATCCATACCGAAACCCCTACCAAAAATCACAATAGGACAATTCCTACAAACATACGAAGTAGTCACTGAACCCGACGCAGGAGTATCAATAACCATACTTCCATCCATATTAGAAATTTCCAAATTCAATCTTTTAGCACAATCCAAAGCAATAAAAGAATGCGTAGCTCCAGTATCAATAATCGCAATCAAAGGTATGTCATTAATAAAACATGTACCTTTAATCAGCCGATCATCTGGCTTAGTCTCTGACCCAGACAATGCAAACACTTTACCACCAGCTTGCTCCTTCTTGGGTTTTGTACACTGAGGACGAGTATGACCTTCTTCACCATAGTTGTAACAAGTCACCACTCTTACTCTGCAATCATTGGCCACATGGACGAGATTCCCACACTTGAAACACTTCTTATCATTACTTTTGCAATCCACCATACGATGTCCTGTCTCACCACACTTGTAGCACTTAATGGAAGAACTAAAATCTCCTCCACCAAACTTCTTCCAACCACCGGGTCTCTGATTACTTCTATCATAAGGCTTACCACGATCCATCTGTTGCTTACCCTTCCTATCAACATACCCTCGAGCATTCGACTTAGTGCTAGCAAGATCCTCCTCTAAAATCCTACTACAGTCAACCAGATCAGGAAATCTTCGGATACGCTGATACTGAATACCCTGCTTAATCTCATCACGAAGACCATTCTCAAACTTGATACATTTGGAAAATTCTCCATCTGCATCGTTAGTATAATGAGCATAATACTTCGCTAACTCAGTAAACTTCGAAGCATACTCACTGACAGTCTTGTTACCCTGCTTGAGTTCCGGAAACTCAATCTCCTTCTTGCCTCTGATGTCCTCAGGAAAGTACCTCCTCAGAAAAGCCCTCCTGAACACAGCCCAAGTCAACGCAATACCATCTTCTTCCATTTCATTTCTGTTAGCAACCCACCAGTCACCAGCTTCCTCTGCTAACATGTGAGTTCCGTATCTCACCTTCAGCTCTTCAGCACAGTCAATTACTCTGAAGATCCTCTCGATCTCCTTCAACCACTTCTGAGCACCTTCGGGATCATGTGCACCCTTGAACAACGGAGGATTATTCCTCTGAAAATTCCCCAATTGTCGGTCAGCACCAATCACAGCTCCCTGCTGGTTCCCTCCGAGTACTCCAACCAACATTCCCAATGCTTCAGCAATAGCATCATCGTTTCTTCCGTTACCTCTTCCGGCCATTGTTCTGTAACATTAAAAAACAACCTCATCAGCACACAAGTATCGACAGTGTCATCTTACACTAGTCGCATACAAAAGGGATAACGACACAAGACAAGACCAACTATGCTCTGATACCACTATTGTAACACTCCTTCTAAAATACCCCGAATAATATTAATTATATCAATGATTAAAGACATATTCCATCAGAGTTAACACGGAACAAGGGAGGTCACAACTATGAAATAAATAAAACTTCCAATAAAACAGTAGTCATGCTACACTGAGGGTCATTATTCAAATAATTCAATCAAATTAAGACCATGTCTTACACAGCGGAAAAATACCATAACCAAAACGGAATAAACCAAAACATATATATTCCCAATGAAATTCAAAGAAACAATTGAATAATAACTAATTCCTCAACTAAACGTTCCCCAGTGTTACAACCTATCAGAGCACGACACTAACACGCGGACTTAAAGTAACATAGCTTTAGAGCCATCCTCACCAACTCCTGAGCTGCTAGCTTTAATCTGAAATTGTTAAAGTAAGGGTGAGATTTCTCATAATTAACATGCATTATAAGCTTCTCAATCAACATTATATCACAAGCATATTATTTCACCCATTTTAGCATAAATTCAGATTCAACACGCAGTTCCAATCATACAAGTCATTATGCACAAATCAATAATCAACCAAAGAATTGTAACACTGGAAGACATCCTAACATGTTACAATTCCATGTAAACACAAATGCACACAATGCATGTGGTACCAACACGTGACCAAGTCACCCAACATTGATCCATCATCAACCGGATACAGCAACCATCGATTCGTCCATAAACACCCGGACACGAATCCAGCCTAACCACCCATCATCACCCGGGTATCGGTTAACGGCAATACAAGTCAAATTCCATACAATGGGAATTAACTTCACCAAAACAATGCATATGCACGCACATCACTAGCATGCAACATCAAATCAGTCTATGAAATACATCAATTTATCATAACTGAACCAAAACCAAAAACATGATATCTCAACGATCATTCACACCATCATTAGCAACATAAACATGCCTTTCATTCACACAATACTAATACATCCATCCATCACAAGTTCACTGCTACATACACACCCATGTGCGTTAGCCAATAATCACTTATTCCGGGATTTGACTTATTTTCAAAATAATTTTAGGTTTTAGGAAATCTTTTCATTTTATAAAATAGAGCATTAAATTTAAGAAATAACATCCAAAACGGCACTCAAAACGGACTTACGGTTTGAAAGTTATGAATTTTCAAAGTTTAATATTTTTCAAAAGTTACAGCAGAACCCGGTTCCTACATATGCAGGAACCAGTTCCTGCGAAGTTCAAAAATCACGCTTCTGGAAAAATGTTTGGGAACCCGGTTCCTACCTATACAGGAACCGGTTCCTACGTGCATTTTTGCCAGTTTTTATAAATTCACACAGTGGAACCCAGTTCCTCCCCACTGGGAACCGGTTCCCACGACCTGCAGAGTCAAATTCTGCACTTTTGACAGCATTTATTCATTCTAAACCAATTCCAAACATACCCATACGAATTGCAACATGAGAAACACCAAAACACATCCATTTTGCACCATTATAATATCAAACAACATTATTTCATCATTCCTTTTTATCATCTGACACCCTAATGGTTTTCAACCTACAATTCGACGCAATAGGGACAATTCTACGGAACCCTAGAATTTCAAACCGGGATTCCCTAACATACTATGATCCATACTATTGAATATCTAAACCGATAATACGAATTAACTAATCGAAATCACCCCTTACCTTGTGGGTTCTTCGAATTCTAACGCTTCCGGTTTTCTCCTTCTTTTTCCTCTTCTCAAATGCACGTATGATGAATATTCCAAAATAACTTTCTTTCTCTTCTTTTTCCTTTTAATACTCCTTTTATTATTCCAATAAAATAATTAAATTAGTAATTAGCAAGAGTAGAGTATTTTACCCCTCACACCCTCTAATCACTCTTCACACCACCAATACTTCTTTCCTTTAATTAATTAAATTAATTCCAATAATCCAAAAATACCAATAATCAAATTTCCAATTAAATTAATAATTAAAAATTCTAATTATTTAATAATCGGATTATTTGGGGTGTCACACCCAGAAGAGTCGCCATTTCTGTGATACGGTGGGAGAACTGGCTTGGGATTTTGCGTTTGTGTTCGCCAATCACTTTCATCCCTCAGTAATTTGTCTTTACATTTTTTGTTGGATCTGTAATATTCAAAAACAATTCGCACTCTTAAAACCTTGTGTCTTACCCGAGGCACAATGGTCCATTTGTAAGGGTTATTATTTCATCTTCATATGACATCAATGAATCATGGACGTTTTTGCATTCAAACTTTTGTGCTCATTGTTTTTCTTTTACATTTTATTTTCTTTCAAAGATAGCTATACCCTTACACACACCCACACTTACAATGCAGGTATCCATCCATTCTGGATCCCATGGGTAACGATACTGCTATGGCATTTCGTGACTCTGAGAATCTAATCTACTAAGCCGAAGACGAAGGTGAGGAAGATTGTGAAGTACCAGGGAAACTTTCCAGACTACTACAACAAGAAGAAAGAACCATTCAGCCTCATGAGGAACCCGTGGATACTGTGATACGGTGGGAGAACTGACTTGGGATTTTGCGTTTGTGTTCGCAAATGTTTCAGTTTAGCAAGAGTCGCCACCGACTTTTTATTTTATCCTAAGGAAAGGTCAAAAAGCACAGGAAAGACCTTTGAGATGTTTTCTTGGGTTCGGGGAGTAGATTATGAAAAGGGAAGGTGCAAGCACCCTTTTCATCCATGGTTATCCATGTGCTCTTAGTTACTTGTTTAGATCACTTGCTTTTGCTTTTCAATTGTTTGAAATGGTTCTTTGTGTATGGTTTTGAAAGATATTTTGAAAAGAGGACATCGTTGTGGCAACCTTTGTAATGATTCTTGTTTGAATGTATACAAAGATGTTTTTGTCTTTTGAAAAGATTTCAATGTTTGAAAGTTTGATTTGGGAAATGTTTTGAAATTGTATTGTGAAGTGTGTTTGAAAATAGCAAGGATGTTTTTGCAAGCTTTGATCAAGTAACTAAGAGGTATCTACCCTATTTTACTCAAAGATCTTTCTTATGTTTTTTAACCCTTTTGACAGTGTTATTTCACCATTGCATTTGGTGAACAACCTTGTGTTAGGATGTTAACGGGACAGGCGCGGGTCATCGTATAGACCATGATAGCAATGGTGTTAGGTATTTTTGGCAAATTTTTGAGGGACTTGATCATTTTTGTTTAGGCAACCAAGATAGCGTCATCGAGGGACTATGATCTTTTGTTTTGTTTTTGTTTTGCCAAAGTACCCAACATGCGTAACATGGCCCATTTTTTAAGGCAACAAGTGGATTGTAACCCTAGGGGTGCAAGTGTGTATTGTGTTTGATTTTCATGAATTTTTGTCTTTGATTTGGTCAAGCTATTTGTTGATTTTGATTTTTGCATACAAACTCTAATTCTCTAATCATGGCATAATTGAAAGCATAAAGTGCGAGAATTAAAAGTCTAAGCTATTACAACATGATTATGGGGATGGGGGTACAATTTTTGAATGGGGGGTATTTGACAAGAAATATAAACCCTAATTTACTATTACATCCAAATTGAATTCACAATGCATAAATATTAAATGAACAATATTTAAATAAACAAGATAAATAAATATATTAAATAATATGAAATATGCAAAAAAAGGTTTTTGTTTATTTATGTATGTAAAAGCATTTAATGTAAAAAATAAAGACATAAATAAAAAGATTTTTTATTTGTTTAAGGGTAAAACCCTAATTTCTTTAAGAAAATAAATACATTTTATTATTTATATACAATAAAATATATTAATATATACAAAAATAAAATTTACTTAGAAAAAGTATTTTTAGTATGAATAATAATAAAAGTAAAAATGTAATATTTTATATATTTATTCTAAGGTATTTAATAAAATAAAAGTATACATTTATATAGGTATTTTTTAAATATGATAAACTAAAATAAAATATGTACAAAAATAAAATATATTTATAATAATATTTTCAGTGTGAATATAAAATAGAAATAAAAAATAAAAGTATATTTTACATATTATTTTCAAGTTTAAATAAATAAGATAAAAGTATTTAAATGCTTTTTATGTTAGAAAAATTAAAATAAAATGCCAAATAAATGTGAAAAAATTATGAAAATATTTTTGAGCATTTTTTATATTTGGAAATAAATAAACAAAATCAGAAATGAAAACAAAAATGCAAAAATATAAAAATACAAGAAATTGGGCCAGGGGGTGTAAAAAGGAAAATGGGACGTGCCAATAGTGAGCCAGACCAAGCCCAGCCCACCACTTTATCTTCAACCTCCAGATTTTGAAAAAACGCACGCGCCTGTTATCCAACATGAACATCCTGCATACGAGCTCTATTGCAAAAACACATTACATCAAACTTGTAGAGAATTTCAAGACGATTCCAACCATATAAACAACTTGTATTAACTCTCAAAGACCAGAGATAATTTCTCTGCCCCTAAAATCTGACCTAGTTTTTTCAGCATGTTCATGGATGAAATTCTCTTAGCACACTTAATATAAATGAAAACTGAGCATATGTACAGCTTCATGGCAATGTATACTACATTTTTTATTCACAAATCTAAAGCTAAATGTTCCTAAATAGAGAGATAGGAAGTGGAGAAAAACCTGTTTCAGCTGACTTCGTGTAGGGCAATGTAGTGCTTTTCAACAAGGCTTGAGATGTCTGGTAGCTTACTTGGACTTAACTTGACCTTCTCCAATAGCCTGCTTGCCTTGAATGTCCTTGAATCAGCCTATAGAACTCAACCTGCACAAGCTCAAAATGAAAATGGCAAACAATGTAAATGGAGTTACAGTTGGTGTTTGAGGTTTGGGATAGCTTGGGTGAGTTGAATGGAAGGTGTTTGAAGCAACTTGGGGCAAAACGCACGAGCCAAATGAGCTATTGAACTTAAGTTGCAGAACCTGCCCTGTTTTGCCAAAGGAATGTGATTTCTGGCTATGGGGTGTTTAGAGGCTCAAGCAATCGTGTTTCTAGCTCAAAGGGATGTGAGAAAGATGTTCAAACTGTTTGCATAAGTTGGTATTGGCTGGTTTTCAAGTTCTAAGGTTTTTGACAAGTTTCTTGTTTTTGAAGTAAGAATATGGAAGTAGTGAAAATAGGCCTGTACAGGCTACCCTTATGCTTGCATCTCTTGCCCTTGGTCCATCCAACTTGTGGATTTGATTAGATGTAAAAGATTTGGATCAATGCTCAAGAAATTAGTTTTGACATAAAGCAAGATTTAAACAAAAATGGAAATTTGCCTTTTTCTACTTAGGGCTTAATCTTGTGTACAATGTCCAAATGGCCAGAACAAAAGCTTAGACTGATGGATTTTCATTTAATTATGGAGTGTGAAGTGGTTTAGAGGCCTGTAAACTAGTGTGAGGCATGCTGACTTGAAATTGCAACTTGTATGAACATGAAAATGCCATGGATGAAAAGTGAGTTTTTGCCAACTTCAAGCCTTCGATTTTCCCTAACCACAAATGTGTTTGAGGAGTTCTTGGACAATTTGGAAAGCTCGCAACATTCCCTATAATCCATATTTGAAATGAAACTTGAGATTGCAAGTGGAACCATGTGAAAAATGGCCAAGAAGATAGGTTAAAATCCTGCCTAAACTAGGGCAAAATTTCACTAAGTTAAAAGTTTTAGGGACCCTTGTTCCAAATATCATAACTTGAGATCCAATCTTCTTTTGAGAAAACTTTGTGAATAAAAGTTGTAGACTTTGTGGAGGACTACAACTTTAATGTTGGAGGTTTTGTTTGAATCCAATTGCATCATGGTGAAAATGTTGGGCAAAGTTAGGAAAAATTAAGAAAATTTCATAACTTAGAAAAATTCTAAGTTATGAAAATTTTCAATTTAAAACCCTAATTTGCAATTTTGGGTTTCTTGATGAACAAGTTTCATTTTTTGACACATATTGATGAAAAATGACCCTTGGCACTTGGTTTTGACCAAAAAGTCAAAGTTTGACTTTTCAGTGTACAGTCAAATTTTGATCAGTTGACTGAAAAATTCATATGTCAATCCAATGCAATTGAGATCTTTTGAACTTGTTGAATAGGTCAAGATGATCCCATTGAGTCCTTGGGTCCATGTTTTATCCCAATTTTCCATTGGCTAGGTTAAAAAGTCAGAAATTGCCTTTGTATAGTCAAAACCCTAAAAATGACCATTTTGCCCTTTTGGTGATCTGATTAAATTTCTTGTGGAGTTGTGGTCCAAACTTGATCAAATGACTCATATGAGTTCATAATGTTGATGTGGGTTAAAATGCATGAGGTTTGACTGTAAATTGGCCACAGTTGACTTTTCCCCCAATACAACTGATTTCTAGGTCAACTGTCCCATTGACTGGGCAAAAATTGATTCAAGGCTTGAAACTTGGTATGGACAAACTTATGAGTCCAATATGAAGTATGAAAGTCATTTTGAGCATTGAAGGTCCAAAAATCCCTGTGCAAACTAAAACCCTAATTTAGGTCATCAGTGCAAAGAGATGCCTTGAGCAGTGCAAACCCTAACTTGGTCTTGAGTTGAAAGAGTCTTGTGAGGGGAAATCTTGATAAAATGAGAGGTAAAATTTTGGGGTACAACAGATACAATCAACCTTGGTACCGAAGAAGACAAAAAAGTGGTCAAAGTGGGCACCAATCTAGAACCTAGTGTCAAGAAGTGTTTGATTCAATTATTGCATGATTATGTCGAAGTCTTTGCCTGGTCATATGAAGACATGCCAGGACTTGATGAAGATATTGTGGTACATCGTCTGCCTACAAGAGAAGATTGTCCGCCTGTAAAGAAAAAGGTACGTCGAATGAGGCATGATATGTCAGAAAAGATCAAAGCAGAGGTCATGAAGCAATTTAACGCTGGATTCTTGGCAGTCACCTCTTACCCCCAATGGGTTGCCAATATTGTTCCCATACCCAAAAAGGACGGCAAAGTGCGAATGTGTGTGGACTATCGAGATTTGAATAGGGAAATCCCCAAGGATGACTTTCCACTCCCCCATATTGATATCCTAGTTGACAATACGACACAACACAAGGTATTTTCCTTCATGGACGGGTTCTCTGGTTACAACCAAATCAAAATGGCACCTGAGGACATGGAGAAAACAACATTTGTCACACAATGGGGCACATTCTGCTACAAGGTAATGCCATTCAGACTGAAGAATGCTGGGGAAACCTATCAGCGTGCCATGGTAGCTTTATTTCATGACATGATACATCATGAAATAGAAGTCTACATGGACGATATGATAGCCAGATCGTAAACAGAAGAGGAGCACCTTGATCACTTACAAAAACTGTTTGAGAGACTAAAGAAGTACAAGCTAAGGTTGAATCCAAACAAGTGCACATTCGGGGTACGGTCTGGTAAGCTCCTAGGTTTTATTGTCAACAACAAAGGTATCGTGGTTGATCCTGCCATAGTTAAAGCAATACCAGAGATGCCTGCTCCTCGTACTGAGAAGGAAGTTAGAGGATTCTTGGGACGTTTGAACTATATTGCCAGATTCATTTCTCACCTGGCAGCTACTTGTGAGCCAATCTTCAAACTATTGAAGAAAGATCAAGTAGTCAAATGGAATGATGAGTGCCAAGTTGCTTTTGACAAAATCAAAGAATACTTGCAAGAGCCTCCTGTGTTGATGCCACCAGTCGAGGGAAGACCACTGCTCATGTATCTGACTATTTTAGAAAACTCAATGGGGGTGTGTATTGGGGCAGCATGACGAGTCTGGCCGAAAAGAGCATGCTATTTATTACCCGAGAAATTTTTTTACCGACTGTGAAACCAAATATTCACTGCTCGAGAAAACTTGCTGCGCTCTGGCATGGGCTGCTCGCTGGCTAAGACAGTATATGCTGACTCATACTACTTTGTTGATATCTAAAATGGATCCGATAAAATACATCTTCGAGAAGCTGCTCTTTCTGGGAGAATAGCTAGATGGCAGATGATCTTGACAGAGTACGACATATAGTATACTACCCAGAAAGCTATAAAGGGCAGTGTATTAGCCGATCACCTCGCTCACCAAGCTGTAGAAGACTATCAGTTCATGAAGTTTGATTTTCCGGATGAAGACATCATGACACTAGACAACTGCAAAGAATTCAGGCCATATGACGGACCTGAACAAGGATCCCGATGGACCCTGTTCTTTGATGGAGCATCCAATGCACTTGGTAATGGTATCAGTGATGTACTCATATCTCCGGAAGGGTGTCATACTCCCTTTATCGCCAGACTTTGCTTCAATTGTATGAACAATATGGGGTAATACAAAGCGTGCATCTTTGGTCTCAGAGCTGCCATAGACTTGGGGATCAAATCATTGGATGTATTTGGAGACTCAGCTTTGGTCGTCAGTCAGATCAAAGGGGAATGGGACACCAAACACCCTAACCTTATCCCTTACAAAGAACATGTTTTGACATTGCTACCACATTTTGAGGAGATTACCTTCGAGCATTTCCTGCGAGAAGAAAATCAGCTAGCAGACGCTCTAGCCACAATGTCCTCTATGTTTAAACTTAATTGGGATAACGAGGCTCCCCAGGTCACCATCGAATGAATGGATGAACCAGCACACTGTCACGAGATTAATACTGAAGAAGTAGTGGACCAGCCTTGGTTTCATGAAGTCAAAAGGTATCTCGAGGCTCAAGAATATCCAGAAGGAGCTTCAATCAACGATAAGAAGTTCTTAAGGAGATTATCTGCTAAATTCTTTCTTAGTAATGGCATCCTGTATAAACGCAATCATCACTATGTGTTACTTCGGTGCTTAGATAAGGTTGAAGCGGAAAGGATCATGGTTGAATTACATGAAGGCACTTTTGGCACCCATTCTAGTGGGCATATGATGGCAAAGTAAATCTTACGGGCAGGATATTACTGATCTACCATGGAAGCAGATTGCTATCAACACCTTCGAACCTGCCAAAAGTGTCAAATTTATACTGACAAGGTGCATGTACCTCCGGTTCCTCTGAATGTCTTGACGGCTCCTTGGCCCTTTTCTATGTGGGGAATAGATATGATTGGGGAAATCAAGCCGACAACCTCCAATGGTCACCGCTTCATCCTAGTGGCCATTGACTATTTTACAAAATGGGTGGAGGCCACTTCCTTCGCTTTCATCACCAAGAACGTTGTTGCCCGCTTCATCAAGCAAAATCTCATTTGTCGGTACAGTATCCTCGAAAGGATCATCATTGACAATGGTACAAATATCAATAACACTATGATCACCGCCTTGTGCGAGCAATTCAAGATTCAAAATCACAATTCTTCTCCCTATCGGCCAAAGATGAATGGTGATGTCAAAACTGCGAATAAGAACATTAAAAAGATCATACAGAAAATGACAGTCACATACAAAGACTGGCATGAGATGTTACCATTCGCTCTCCACGAATATCGTACCATGGCCCGCACATCAATAGGGGAAACACCCTATTCTTTGGTTTACGGCATGGAAGTTGTCTTGCCTATCGAGGTTCAGATCCCCTCTCTGAGGATTATGAAGGACGCAGAGTTGAACGTAGACGATTGGATCCAGACTCGACTTGATCAATTGAACTTGATTGATGAAAAGAGACTTACTGCTATTTGCCATGGTCAAATGTATCAAAAATGAATGATCAAGGCTTTCAACAAGAAAGTCAGATGCCAAGTGTATCAAGTTGGGGATCTAGTGATCAAACGCAACATATTTCCACAAGGTGATCCCAGGGGAAAATGGACTCCTACCTATGAAGGACCATTTGTAATCAAAAACATATTCTCTGGTGGGGCAATGATCTTGACCACCATGGATGGTGATGACCTACTGCACCCTGCAAACGCGGACATAGTCAAAAGATACTACGCATAAGAGACTCGCTAGGTTGACACACCTAGGCAAAACAAGGGCATCCCGGCGAACCAAAAAGGTTCGGGAAAAAGTTAGGGATAAAACAAAAAAAAATTGTACACCCGGCAAGTTGAAAACCTGAAATGGCGACTTGGGAAAAAAAGGGTTTCTCGGTGGACTGAAAACCCGAAAGGGCGGTCCAGGTAAAAGTTAGAGAATTAAGGCGTACGACTATGTCCCGTCAGATCACTTTAAAAACAATCTTCGGCTTCCACTGACAAACTCAGAGGTTCTGATAAATTCAATCATCTTCAGACGAGACAACAAATAGACAAGATGCTCGGAGATACGAAGGCTATAGAAGAATGGGAACCCCATGGGATTATTACACATAGCTATCTTTCTTTGTATCAAATTTTTCTTATTTTACGACAACATTCTCTTACTAGAGTGTTTGTTTCCCTTTGTACAAAAAATATTTACTCAAAGTCAATACAAAGATATCCCTTTGAAAGTGCAAAAGCTATTTGTCTTTTTCTTTACACTTGTGTTTTGTTTACAAAAACGTCCAATAATTCATTGTTGAACATATGCATATGAACATAATTACTGTTTACAAATAAGCAAAAATGGAAAGAACAATTACTGATAGGTTGAAAGAATAGGAAAATGTATCTAGGCTATTCCATAAGTAATCCCCTACAGTACGTCATTTAAATCCCCAGTGGAACAAAGTTCCCAGTTATCAATCCTCAGCAAAAGTCGTCAAATTTCTCGGGACTCCCCAACAGATTTTACAAGCAATACATGACATTTCCCTTACAACAGAATTTATTTCTCTCGGCAGAAATCCATCAATACTTCAACTTCAAGACACGAAGACTCACATATCCTCAGCAGCATTCAGGGATTTATTTTCCTCAATCCGACAGCAATACAGCAAATCATCTCACATACGCATACATTGCATCCATACATCATAAACATTGATAAAGCAAATACATTGCATCATACATTTCATGCAACATAACTTTGTATTTTAGCTAACATTTTACCCTTTTCAGGATAAGATTAACAACTATCGTTAACAATATGCAATCTTGATACAGTTCAGATACGCTCCAGATACGGATGCCATCCTGATACTCATTCAGATTCAACCTTTTGGTACAGTTCAGATACGCTTCAGATACGGATGCCATCCTGATACTCATTCAGATCCAACCTTTTAATACAGTTCAGATACGCTCCAGATATGGATCTGATACTCATTCAGATCCAACTTTCAGATACAGTTCAGATACGCTCCAGATACGGATGCCATCCTGATACTTATTCAGTTCCAGCTTTCAGATACAATTCAGATACGGATTCCATCCGGATACTCATTTAGATCCAGCTTTCAGATACAGTTCAGATACGCTCCAAATACGGATGCCATCCTGATACTCATTCAGATCCAGCTTTTAGATACATTTCAGATACGCTCTAGATACGAATGCCATCCTGATACTCATCCAGATCCAGCTTTCATATACAATTCAGATACGCTCCAGATACAGATGCCATCCTGATACTCATTCAGATCCAGATTTCAGATACAGTTCAGATACGCTCCAGATACGGATGCCATCCTGATACTCATTCAGATCCAGCTTTCAGATACAGTTCAGATACGCTCCAGATACAGATGCCATCCTGATACTCATTCTTTCAACTTACAAATTACAATTCAACAAGCATTCTTGGATGGCATCTACAAGACCATCTCCAACAAGATTCTATCACCTCTCCAAATGACATCTTTAAGCCCATTCCTCCTATTATCGCATCGCCGAGTGCAAATTTCAGGGCACTCTAGTGTGCAATCATCTTCCACCTGAAACGAAATGGTCGAACCTGTCATTTGGATGTTAATGAAACATCAATGAAGTCGCCACCGAACGTCTTTTATCACGCCAAAAGGGAAAGGTAAACATCGAGAAAACCTGAAGAGGGAGAAATCACGATCTTTCGACCGAGAGATCGGGTAAGGGAGTCTGTTATGCAAGGGGA
Organism: Vicia faba; assembly: GCA_948472305.1. Lineage (NCBI taxonomy): Eukaryota > Viridiplantae > Streptophyta > Magnoliopsida > Fabales > Fabaceae > Vicia > Vicia faba. Next base: position 356,021,115 of record OX451740.1, on the reverse strand, counting down.
AGGTGTTAGCACCCCACACGCCCGTAGTACTCTACGGTATCCACTCTTGTTGTCAAATCTAATAAGTGTGGTCAAATCCTATGTCTATGGCTTAAAGCTGAAAAGGGAATGCATGCGAAAGAAAAAGGAAAACAATGTAGGGAAAATAAAAGTTATGCTCGATCGGGCCCTACCCAAATGCCTACGTATCCCTTTTAAGGAATCAGAGCAGCCGTAGTTTGGCTCATATATTTTGGTTGGTTTGTGTTTTTTAATTAAGACAAACAAAAACTATCAAAATGGCAAAACATCGAATTAAACAACAAACAAATGAGATGGTCAAACATCGAATAAATAAAAACAAGGTAACATGTCAAAGATGGCAAAACATCAAATGATAAAACAAAACATTGATAAAACGGATGATAAAACATCATACCTAGCGATGATATTGAGAATCAAAGCAGGATAACAAACAAATGCAATGGCGAAACATCGGCTTCAAACAAATGTGTGATGGCGAAACATCGGCTAAAAGATAACAAGGCATCATGGCAAAGATGGCGAAACATCGATAAAATAGATGACAAAACATCACACCTAACATTGATATTGAGAACCAAAGCAAGATAACAAATAGATGCGATGGTGAAACATCAGCTTCAAACAAATGTGCGACAGTGAAACATCGGCTAAGAGATAACAAGGCATCATGGCAAAGATGACGAAACATCGATAAGATAGATGACAAAACATCACACCTAGCAATGATATTGAGAATCAAAGTAGATTAACAAACATGTGCGATGGAGAAACATCGACTTCAAACAAATGTGCGATGGCGAAACATCGGCTAGAAGATAGCACAGTATCATAACAGAGATGGAAAAACATCAATGAATCGAATGACGAACCATCACACCTAACAATGATATTGAGAATCAAAGTAGGATAACAAACATGTGCGATGGCGAAACATCGGCTTCAAACAAATGTGCGATGGCGAAACATCGGCTAAACTAGGTTTAAAAGCAAAGCCAAGAGGCACACAGACAAAGCAATATTGGTATGTATCTTTTACTCTGAAGAATGGTTTAAGTTTATTAGAAATGTTTTTATGATTTGCTAAGAAAACAAATTTGTTTTAAGATGCAAAATGCAAAGAAAGGAAAAAAACAACTAAGGGAAACTAGCCTAGCATTATCCCTAATGTTATCATACAATGGTTGACCCTAAGATCGAGGTTAAAGGAAAATCCTATCCTATGTTAGCATACATGGATTCCTATCTTAGTCAACATGTTAAAGGAAGCTTAACAAAACTATCCTATAGGGAACATGCAATGAGAGCAAAGTAGTGATCTCAATTTCTAAATTGAGTGACTCATCGATCAACAAGTAAAGAAGAAAAGCCATAAACATCCTATAGGGAACATGCAATGAGAGCGAGGTCGTGATCTCAATTTCTAAATTGAGTGACTCATCGATCAGCAATTAAAGAAGAAAAGCAATAAACATCCTATAGGGAACATGCACTGAGAGCGAAGTCGTGATCTCAATTTCTAAATTGAGTGACTCATCGATCAACAACAAACACAACACATGTATTAGACAAAAACCAGAGGGCCTCCCGACATATATCAGCAACAGAGGTCCCATCATGCAATTAGAGAACTATGCAAAGTGAAACTGGGAGAAAGGAAATAGTGAAATACCAAACGGATAAATATCCTTTGCAACTGAGGAAGAATAAAAGAAACCCAGAGAACTTCAAGCAAGCTGGCATCAATAGACAAATCAAGTCATAAATTACCCTATAAGGATGTAGGTAATGAGATTATCAGATATGAACAGGTCCCATGGGCAATGTGTAACATTCACAATCAAATGTATATATCCTGCATAAACCATCAAATATGCCAAGCACAAGAATAGTGCCAATATAATAAGTTGTGTTCCACAAATAAAGTGAAACACAATAGCCCCAAACCAAAAAAATGGAAACTTTCCTCAAAGTACTTCGCACATTTAACAACCAAGTTAGTATTCCATAAGGTGAATGATAACTCATACAAGGGATGTATGCAACATGTTAAAGTGAGAACAACATGATAACAATTATCAAACATTAGACATGATAGACAAAAGGAAACATGCATATACACAAATTGGCCAAAAGAATCAGAGGGATGTTGCTCCTTTCTATCACCATATTGAATTGACAATTGAATATCAATCAAGGATAATGGAAGCTTGGAAAGAATACAATAAAAGATCATGGAGGTCAGGGGAAAACACATTTCAACCATATACAATTAATTCAATCACAACTTCATGAACACAATAGAAGATGAAACCTACATGATGCATCAAGCAGGTTCAAACCTTTAGACAAAGGGGGACTAAGTGAAAAGAGTTGAGTTATCATGGATAATCAGAATCAAAATGATCATTAGGTGCCCAATTATAGGCCTCACTCAAGTTCATTGGCCATCAAACAAATTGCAACAAGATATGCAACCTTAATTGGGTACCTTCACTTCAAAAATACATCAAAAATAGAAAGTGATTTCAATAATTCAAACCAAAAATCTCTTGGCATATTTGAAGTGTATAGAGGTCAGAAAGAAAGTCTTGGGTTCATGAATGGTTGAAGAGGGGATCAAATGAGGCCCAAAGTTGAAGACTAGTTGGCAAAACTACCAAACTAGACAAGTTTTCAAAATTATTTGTGGAAAAATGTCAAACCAAGTTAAATAATTCAAGAAAAAAGATTTTCAGATCCTCAATACATTCATGAACCCTAATCAAGACTTGAATTCTATTGAAAATCCAGGGCATAGTGGTTTTGAAAATGAAACTTGCACCATAAGCAACAAAACCCTAAATTTTGACATTTAATCTTAAATATTGATTAAGTAAGATCAAAATTCAAACAAATTAAACCAAGGTCATAAAAATCACCAAGAAACCCTAAATGTCATAAAATATATTTTTTCACATTTTTTGAATTGAAGAAAAGTTAAAAATGAAATTAAATTCAAACAATTAGACAATTAAACAAATAATCATTTCTCAAAATAGAACTTTAATCAAAAAGTCAGAAAAACGTCCAACCAAAATTATATTCAAATATTAGAATTAAAAACACACATCCCTGATTTTTTGTGGAATTTTTGAATCAAAGGAAATACTAAAATAAAAAATAAACAAACAATTAACAATTAAACTATTATTTAAATGGCAAAATGCAAACCCTAGCCAAAAATCAACAAAAGGTCAAAAATGAAATTATATTCTGACTCCATGATTAAAAAAAAGCTTACATGATTTTTTTGAATTTTTTTTGGATTAAAGGAAGTATTAAATTAAAAATCAAACAAATGAATATTACAAATAAACTTTGAAATTAAATTTTTAATCAAAAAAAAAATGATAAACCAAAATTAGAGTCAATTTTTACATTATTTTATGGGTTCAAAGTACTTTTTGTGGACTTTTTAGATCAAAGGAACTATTAAAATAAAAATAAACTTTGAACAATTAATTAATTAAACCTATGAATTTTTTAAACCAATCAAATCATTTAAAAAAATCCAAAAAAAAATGACAAATACTAGAAAATAATATTGGCCTATGGTAATTTTTTCATGATTTTTAAAAATATTTTGATCAGAAAATAAAATCAAACAAAATACCAAATAAAACAAATAATTCAAATGAGACAAAAATTCAAACGGACCAATCATGCAGTGCCACCACATCATCTTCAACCTTTGGACAAACTCAAAAGCGCGTGTAACACTCAGTCTTAGGGCTCATGTTCAGATCAGCATAACATACTCATTTTCACACCATTTTTTATGAAATCAAGGGCAAATTAAAGCTAGCATAACAAAGAATCCATAACAACTCGAATTACCCAACATCATCAAGTGTAAGTTCCGTACGAAGCTCATGAAAACTCAAAAAAACAATCTGCACACAGAGTTTCAGAAACTCCAAAACATGATTCAAGCTCAAATCAAACACAAAGTATACCTCAGACCTATTTGTCTGGCCAACTAATACATCATGGATATGGAATAATTCATCAAATCATGCTAAATAGAGCAAATCGAAGTTCAAAAATCTCACCTCAATGCGAAATTGGAAACCTTGATTCCTTAGTTCCATAAGCCAACAAACTCCATGATCTTGATCTACACACTTCAAGGAAGATGAATCCACAGGAAATTTGATGAATGCGCGAAGAAGATGAGAGAATCGAAGAAAACTTCAGCAAAAGCAAAAAAAAGTTCAGATCTAGATTTGTGATGAAAGGAGCGTGTCTAGCATGAAATGGGGCTTTCAATACATTATATAGTGTGAGTAGAGAAGGTTAGAAGAGGAAATTGGTCCTCAAAACTGTTTAGGGGCAAGCTTGGAAGATTTGGCCAAAAAATGGGTGCACATGGGCCTCAGCTGTTTGCTCGTGCATTTCTTCAATTTCCTTGCATTTTATGAGCCAAGTAATCTCAGAAACAAATCCTCAAAATGCCATGTCATAATCATTTGAAATGAGAGAGTATGGATCAATTTGCCAATTTGAGCAAGTTTGTCATTTTTGTACCCAAGCAAACACCATGGTCCATAGAGCACGAAATAGATGGCATTATGGGCCTTATTAAGTCACAAATAGGTCATGGGCTGGATTAGAAACAAAGAGAATGGCTGAAACTTGAGTTCTCATGAATTGGCCATTTTGCATATTTGTCAAATTTCAATAAAATGCCTCAAAATTCCAAAGCTCATAACTTTCTCATACTTTTGAATTTTGACACAAATGAGCATAATTTGGAAAGGTATTGAAAAGGTCTACAATAACTTAGTTTTGAGTTTTTGCAATTGAATCCATTAAGGTCCTCAAAAGTTAGCTTGAAATTCACTAATTTTGGAAAATGACCCATAATTTTGTGACTTCAAAAGACCATAATTCTTGATTCCTTTTCAATTTGGACATGAGACCAAAAGGAGATGAAATATCATCCTCTTAGCTTTCCAAGCATGTTTCATTTGCATTTTCTTGATCAAAGATGAATAAACTATGAATTTTTGAAATTAAGTCCTTATTTTCCAAAATTAGAAACTTTTAGGGTTTCTTCATGAACAAGTTTCAACCCAAACTTCAATCTTTTTGATCCAATAATCAAAATGGACTTGAAATATGAAAAGTACACCCTTGAATTGATGGTTTACCAAAAGTTCACTTGGTCAACCTTGACTTTGACTGATTTTGACCAAAATGACCATTTTGCCCCTCTGAATCAATTGATCCACTTCCCTTCAAAATTGATGATCAAAACTTCCAACATATGATCTTCCAAATGTGTAGAGGCCATGTACAAAGTTTCACTTCAAAATTCTCAAGAAAACCTGATAAAAACCCAAACCCTTATTTTGGTCAACTCTTTAGGAGACTGATGAATCATCTCCAAAACTTCAAATCCTCTGGGAATCATGACCAATTCATTGTGAAAGGATTTTTTCAAATGCCAATGAGATGTTGTGGCTTCCAAAACAAGACTTGTACTTTGATCAATAGCCTTAATCAAGAAAAACTCTAATTTGACTGTTGAATCAAAGGAATGATTCCCTTTTACAATCAAACATAAATTCAAATCTTCTGGGGAATCCAAAGAGATGAATAAAGCATCTTGAGATATGCAAAAACTTTTGAGCTTGAAAGAAGAGGTTTAGATGATAAGGTTCTATTTGAGCCACATGTCAATGCAATCAACCTTCAAAGTTTGAGGAAAACTTGATAACCAAAGTACTTTGATCCTATCACAATGTATGAATGCAATGCAATATGATGTTTATGATGAAACATAAGCCTAAATCAAGAGGGTAAATTTTGGGGTGCAACACCACCTTCGAGTCACGAATGGCAGAACTCGCCAATCTTACTCTTCAGGTTTAAGAAGATTGAACAGGGGCAGCTATTGTACCCCAAAATTTGCCCTCTCATTTGTCAAGTATTTGCTCACAAGATATTCTACAACATCAAGTTTGCAGCACTGATACATCAATTTAGGCTTGAAATTGGCACAAGGGCAAGATGGTCAATTGCATATTGGAAAGTCAAACTTTGAATTTTTGGTCAACATTAAGTTTCAAATATCACAATTCATCAAGACATTCAAAAATATCAAGCTTGGTCATTAAGAAGTTAAGAAAGTCAAAAGTCAACTTGAAAATTCAAGATTTCCAAGACTTAGAAATTTTCTAAGTGTTTTTATACATGATAATTTCATCACTTCATGCCATTCTTTCACCAAGATGCAAGACGGTTCAAGGGAAACTTTCAACATGAAATTTGTAGATCTCCATGATATCTACAACATTGCTTTACACAAATTCTCCTAAATATGCTTGGATCTTGTTGTACCCCAAAATTTGCCCTCCCATATTCTTCAAGGTTTGCTAAGATCATGCTTCAAAATCTCCCAAAGGTTGCACAGTTCAATGGCCTCCTAACAGTCAAAAATTAGGGTTTTGGTTCTGGAAAAGAAATTGAAATTTCCAAGGGTCCAATCAAGTCCCACATGCCTATAAACATTGTCAAGCATCCTTATGCCAAGTTTCAAGACTTACAGCACAAAATTGCACAGGCAAAAACCCTAATTGCTCCACAGTCAACTACAGGGGCAAAATGGTCATTTGACAGTCAAAAGTCAAAATTTTTGGTCAACATCTTATTTTGAAGCCACAAGCATCATTTGATCAATTCTTGATCATGATTCTCAAAGCATGGCTCAAAAAGTCTCAAGATGCAAAAGTTTCTATTTTTGGACAGTTGAAAAAGTCAACTGCAAATTGACCAAGGCATAACTTCCACATGGTTTATCAGAAAAATTCCATCCAAAGCTCATTTTGAAGAGAATGAAATTTCCTACAACTCATCTTCACACTTTAAGTCCAAGAAATGCTCTCAAAAAAAGATATCAATCTCAACATTATAGGTCATTTTCAAAAGTCAACAAAAAGGCACTTTAAGTCAAAGACCATAACTTGAGATTGGTAAATCAACATGACATGGGACCAAAGCCATTGGTTAGAGGACTTCAAGACCTTTCCAAAATGTCCAAGAACATGATCAAAGCTTAAAAATTGAGCAAGATATGCCTTGTGGAAGTTGGGAAATATTTGGGAATTTTGAAAAGTCAACTTTGCTTCAAATGCCTCAAAATTGCTAATGGGCCTCAATTTCTTCCATGAATCATCACCCAAAGTCCATGCACGACCCATTGACCCAAAGGGGAGTTATTTTCTTATTTTTAATTAATTAATTGAGTTTTTAATCCTATTAATTCATTTAATTAAAATTAAATATGAGAAAAATACTAAAACATGTTTTCCAAATCTTTTTGTGCAGCATATTCTCTCATTAAGGCCTAAATATTTCGTGTACCACATCAAGGGACAAAATCTTCCAAAATAGGCAAGTTTCTATGACAAAAAAGGATTGAAAAAGATGATTGAAAATCAAATATTGAATCATTGAATACATGGATTTTGGGCCAGTTTTTCTAACCTAATTCAGTCACACATATATGGACATTGCAAACCTAATGCCTAGAACACAGAAGCTGCGCATAGAACAAAGAAATAAAACTTGCATTTTTTGACAAAAAGTGAGAAACTGTTTTCATAGCTAGAGGGTGATTCAAGGTCTAAAAAGTATTCCAATCCACTCCTGGCATTACCAGAAGCTATTCCAATTGAAATCAAGTCTCCACGCACAAGGAATTGGTAGAACAGATTCACTTTTCTTTCAAAATTATTCATAATCGTATTCCATTTTCCATGCATTATTTGTGACTTTTAATCATTGATTTGTACTAACATGGGTATTCTGAAGCTAATGGCATGCTTTGATTGAATTAATAAGGCATGTATGAGAATCCACCATGGAAGCTTTTTAGGGTTTCAGAGGTTTGAAATTAGGGCTTCTTTCATGTGGAAAAATTGGACCATAAGACCAGCACCATTGGAATCGTGACATCTAAACGGATTGAAATCACCCATCGCGCCCTTTTTCTTTTTGCTTATGAGCTAATCGATATTATTCACTGTGCTATTTAGTGGGGGTTTAAAACCCCCGCTACTTGTTTGATATTTTTGCAGAAAGAAGAAGACGAAGCTGGCGTGTCATCATGTGACTGGAGTATTTGAATCTGGCGCGTTTTTATTGTTTTATATCATTAGCTTTTATTTTCTCATTATAATATTTGTGTTCCATTATATTATCAAAGCACACAAACAGCACAACTGGCAAAGCATTAACATGGCAAACGCAGGGACCTGGGTTCGATTCCCAGGTCCCCCTCTTCCTCTATAATTTTGTCCATAACGTGCTTCTGTACAGCGCCACTTCCAAAGAGCACCATTCATCCCAATACCCAGGCTTGCCATGTGTCTCTAATGATCAACCTGAAGGCCATGATATGAATTCCAGGGTACACGCTCAGTCAACCACAAGCATAGGAACATGGAAAGTCAAAAAAAGGCCTCATTCTGTTGGGCCAAATTGCTCTTGCATATACCTCCTAATTGGGCCAGAAAACCCCCTATGGTTTGCATATTTTTATTCTTTATTTTAATTTTCCTTTACATTCTTTTATTTATTTCATTGTTTTATTTTAATTGACAAAATAATTTTGATAACACAAAAAAAAATCAGAAATCATAAAAACAAAAAAATATGTTTTATTTAATATTTAAACCATTAATATTTCTTTGTAAATAAATTTCAATAATCTAATTAGTTTAATTTTAGGTTTTCAACCTTAATGTTTTTTTTCTTAAATAAACTAAAAAATTTAGAATTAGGGTTTTAGTATTTTTTATTCTTTTTCTTAATAAATAACCTTTTTATCATTATTAATTATTAATCATCTTTGTAAATACTTGTAATTAAATAATTAGTGTAAATTAAGTCAAAACTTAAACATTTTTTTAATAATTAAAAACAAACTTAGAATTAGGTTTTTTATTTAATTTCTAATTTCAATTAATTCTCTTTATTTCCATTAAATACCAAAAAACATAAAAATAATTTCTTTTCTTTATTTAATCATTAATTAATTTGTAATTTCAATTCAATTTCCTCCAAGGGTCCAATGCCCTCGCACTCTCGATTCTAATTTATCTTCGCGCGTTTGTCCTTTATTTTCATTTCAAATATTATGTAATTACCCCAAAGCCTTGTAATAGTAATTAGGACATTTACTTTCCGCATTTTTATTCAAAATCGGGTCTTTGTTAATTTGGCGATGTATAGACCCGCGCCTTGTAATAGCGTAGGACTTTCTTTACCGCACTTTAATTTCCGCACCCCTTAACTGTTAATAATTGCATGAAAGAATGAATGGCCCAAATAAAATCAAAACGTAGCTCACCCAATGCATGACAAGATAAAATATAACTGAAAATGACACACAATTCACACACCACTCCTAGGGTACGTCTCACTGTTGCCTTCCCCCTCGAAACGTGGTCGTCGAGTATAGGACGTCTTAGTGAGTCCTTATGTTCCATTGATCTAGTTGCCTCGGAATAGTTGCCTCGAAACGGTTGCCTCGGAATAAAAAGATCAATGGCATAAGGGTAGCTTCTAAGGTGTCTTACTGTTGCTCGGTGACCACACTGTCCCTAAACTCGAATTGACCCAAACACCTCCAACGGTGGTGCTACCTACCTCTCAATGGTGGGATGGCACTACCTTAAAGACATTTACACAGCCTAATTCCTTAGGGTAGGTGGATGACTCATGGATACTTGCTCTCTTCAAAAACAAACGAAAATCTTTTCACACCGACACTTTTCAAAAAGCTTTCAAAACAATTTTTCAAACACTCTTGAGGACTGATACAAGAGTCGATCTGAAATCTTTAAACGAAACTTTTTCAAACCCACTCACACTTGAAAAGCAAACAAATATTTTGAAAACACAAATGAGCAAGTATCTAAGAGCCCATGGATAACCATGGATAGAAAGGGTGCTAACACCTTCCCTTTCTATAAATCTACCTCCCGAACCGAGAGCTAATCTCATAAGGAATTTTTCTGTGCTTTTGTCCTTTCCTTGTTGGAGAAAATAAAAGACGGTGGCGACTCTTGCTTCCGCGACATTTCGCGAACCAGCGTTAAACAGTCAGTTCCAGATCCACCGATCACAGAACTGGCGACTCTGCTGGGGAATGCTTATAAAGTGAGGTGTACCTTAAGATAGTTCATAAACTGTGTTTTCAATTGCTTTGACTTGTTTTCTTTAAATTGTGGGTACTGTCTTGGGAGTTCTATAGATCCTAACCCGGATCTGGGGATACCTTCTTAGAAAGTAGCAACAAGGCTGTGAGGGAACTGTGCGGGGTATACCGACATGGTTGAAACAGTCTGCTACGTTGATGTGGCACTTTGGTGTGTACCGGTAACCCTTGAGTTCAATCAAGGAGAGTACGGGGCCTCCGCGTGGTGTCGTGAAGCATCAACTGACCTTAGGAACCTTAATTGAACAATCTTGGCCTCTTTAGGGTAGTGAGATAACTGACTTTGGTGCAGTCCGAGGTTGGTTGATACTCGATACTACACTCAATTGAGGGTTGCTTTCCTGGAATATTTCGGTCGCCAGTTCAGTGGCTAAATCGAAACGATGAACAATGAAAGCAATCCAGTGATATTGGGACCCTTAGAACCCAGTTACTTCTAATAGGACAGGTTGAGCCCACCAACTTCAAGAGGGTAATACCTAGACCCCATGCTGGCCTAAACTCTAAAGGGCTGTCTTTTGTGACTTGTGTGCCTTCAAACTTGACTACTTGCATGCTTGTTATCTGACACTTGAGTTTCTTGCAGGTTTTGTTTGCAGTCCTTAACCGGGACTCATAACAGGGTTACTTATATCACCCCATGCATAGCATGACATTATACCATCATACCATTGCATACATCCTACATAAGGACTAACCCATTTCAAGGATCTCAAGGGCTTGTGATACAGGTCATGATGAACCAACTGTCCAGCAAGGGGAAAAGGGGATTTATTTTCCTCTAGACAAGGTTGTCAGGGGCTATGACCCACTGGATATGGTGAGCCTTTGACCCTTGAAGAAGGATTCTCAGCAACATGGAGTTCCTTCAATCAAGCTACAAATTCAAATGCTAACAATCTTCTGGTTTACCCTGCGAGGTCCTTGAAAACATTGCATACATATCATACATATCATTGCATTACAGGTACCCTCTTGACAAGTCACTCACCATCTTCGCTGTTTATTTCAGCAATGGCTTTCCAACCGGACAACCAAGATCTCCGGACTCAGAACGCCCAACTGCGAGAGATGTTCTTGAACCTATCCCAGGGGCAAGAAGAAATAAAGGCTCTCCTCACTAGGAACTTGACCCTAGGGAATGCAGGGGGTATCAGGAACGATCAGCTAGAAGGGCTACAAATTGAGTTGGCAACCATGAAGATCCAAATGATGGGGCAGTTGATGGGCCAAATGACTCTCATTCAGGACTTAGCCCAAAAACAAGAAGAGCTCCGGGTCCTCGTCACCAAGCTGCTTCAAAATAATCTAGTAGGGCAAACAACCAAGGTTGAAGTTCCAGTCATCATTCAACCACAGGCGGGGCAGGAAGACAAAGGAAAATCTCCTCAGCTTGCTTCAGGGTCACGAGCCCAGCCTCAACGGGGTAGTCAGCGTAAACGATATACGCCTGGAAGACACTTCTCGGAGACTAATATACCATCATCCTTTATACTGAAGCGCTTGCTGGAGGTCAATCACTCTAAAGGACCCTCCTAAGAATCCGAATATGACACCTTCAAGGTATAACCCCGACACCCGCTGCGCTTATCATTCAGACAGCCCGGGGCATGCTACAGACGACTGTTGGACCTTGAAGAACAAAATCCAGGACTTGATTGACGAAGGGGTGCTGGAGTTCATGCCAGATGGCGAGATGAAAATCTTCCGCTGAGAAATGACTAGTTCAAACTAGAGGATTTTTGTTCATTAGAATTTTTCAAGTTGTAATTTTCTTTTGATTGTTCAAACAATTATTGTCATAGCAAACTTTATTACTTTATCAATGCATCGCATATGTCTGTTTTGAACCCATATATTCGCATTCGCTATATTCAAACTGTTTTCATATTTTTTGTGATGTTTGATGCTCGGTTAATAATTCTAAGCCTCTTGAGGGAGGATGACGAAAACGATACCGCAATCTACAATATGCTTTTGAACAGACCCCACTGATGAGGTACAAACATTGTTTCAATCCCTAAACACTGGAGTTATAAGGAAGATAATCCCTCGTCAACCCCTCTGAGCCAAAGAAGTAGGAGTTTTTCTTTTCGAAAATTAAAACCCTTAATCATAACCTGGGGCAGGGTAGTTCTCTCAGTTGATCTAGGTGCACAATGAATGACATCAAAGAAGTCTTTCCGAAACAAGAAGACAGTGATGATTCCGAATAATCATAAGGATAGGCAGTCATTATATCTCAAAAATAAAAACCCAATAAGTCAAAACCTATGAAGGGGACTTACAAAACTGGGGCATCCCGCTGACTGTAATGACAAAAGAAACAGTTCAGACAAAAATCAGGGATAATAAAATTAAAAAAGAGAGGTCTTACAAACCCTTAACAAAAAAGGAAATGACTGCCCATTCAAAATAAACTGTCAATATCCGAACCATCACCGGAATACCAAGCAAGGACTCAAACAAGGTCTAACGTACGATCAACTGAGTTTAGGTTTGAAGAACATCACGAAGAGCGGGTGGGTACAAATAATTTGAGCCTTTATCCTTTGTTTCTTAAACCGTGAACCAGGCCACGTTATAACCCTCAAAAGTCCTAGCTGAAGCATGGGTTAGTTCGAAAGCATACTGTTACCAAAGGTATCCTGACTCCTTCAGGCTTGCTATAAAATATTGAGTTGACATCATATTTTACAAAATTTGTTGGTTTTACTGAAAAATGCATTTTTCAAAAACTTCAAGACAGACATAAGCTTTGCATTTTTAACATAACTTTGTTTGTATATGATTATTTGTTTGAACAGCAGAACTTTGCGCAACGAATATCCGATGAACGAAGGTCTTCTCAACAAAAGAGTCACCTCCAGTGGAAGAAACGCTTCCAATCAAGGGGCATGGCATGATCATTGTCCATCATCTGGGGCAGTTAAGTCAAGATTCAGAGAATCTCTCAAAAGGCCAACCAGCCTGGGGCAAATCTCCATCTAGATCACTTGGGGCATTGGACGATCAAATGAAAATCTTCTGGTGGTATGGCAACACAATGCTACTGACAGGGGCAACTCCCTACATCCTGAGAGCGTGGACATAATCGAAAAAATACTACGCCAAATCAAAGACCCGCTAGGTTGACACACCTAGGCAAAAATAAGGGCTTCCCGGCGAACCAAAAGGGTTCGGGCAAAAATAAGGGATGAAATAAAAAAATCTGTACACCCGGCAAGTCGAAACCCTGAAAAGGCGGCTTGGGCAAAAAAGGGTATCCCGGTGGACTGAAAACCCGAAAGGGCGGTCCAGGCAAAAATTAGGGATCAAAGCGTACGACTATGTTCCTTCATCTCGTCCCTTGCCTACCAGAGGAAGATTCGTAAATCGACAGGTATCAAGCACCTCATAGGCCTCCCTCTCCCACAGAAACCGGGGCAATAAGAATGGTCTGAACGATCTAATTGCTCTATCCACCAAGGTACCAGGGTAAGTTCAGCTGAAGAACATAACCAATATACCTTAATTCCCCAGAGAGTGAGCCAACAAGTCAATGCACTCTCCCCAAGCAAAGTTATACTGTCAGCCCTAAGGAAGGTGGGTATCCTCCAACAGATCTCAACATTCCCCAGTGCAGTATACGAACATTCTTAACAAGCATCCCCGGCAGTCTTGATCTAAGATTGTTCCCCGGCAGTATACCAGACATTCAGTAGAGCCACTTCCAATACAAAATTCCCCAGGAGAGTCCAGCATAGTTCAAGATTTCCCCAGGACAGTTTGAATCATCTCCCCAGCAGTAAGCTTATCCCCAGTAGATTCTGGAAGCTTATCCCCTGCAGAGCACGAACGCGTCTCCCGGCTTTATTCAAAGGTTATTTACCTACCAGGATATAACTGGGTTATCCTCAGCCAAAAGCCACGGAAAGATCGTCCTCGGCGAAGTCTTCTTATCCCCAGCGAAGTTATCATCAACATCTCAACAAGGTACCTCTCTCCCCACAGAGTACTGTTCCCCAGCAAGGTAGCTAGAGTAATTTTTCCCCGCAGAGTAATCCATTCGCCAAATTTATTCCCCAAAGGAGTTATCTTCTCCTACCGGTATTCTTGCAACCATCATCCCCAGCGGAAACAACAAAGCACTATTCTCCAACATCAGCCCAGGATGTGACTTCCCGGCATCCGTCAAGGATTTATTTTCCTAAGACGAAAACGTACATTCATAAACATCGCATTTCCATACGTTATAGCATGCATATACGCATCATGAACACACAATCTCATTTATGTTGAGAGCATCATTGCTTGATATATATCATGCATTTCATACGTCATGACATTGCATATGACTTACCCTTTACCATTTCAGGGAAAGACGAATCAGTAAACACTGCTGACCACTCATATGACCTAGTAGTCCCCTCAAAAGAAAAAAAAACTACATCTATGGAAGACCTTCTCTGGTTCAGTCAGATCGACCCTAAGATCTCCCTGATTCTTATTCCAGTTGAAGATGTTCCAAGACTTGTCTGGTTCAGTTAAATCGATTCTAAGATTTTTCTGATTCTTATCCAGTCAAAGTTAATCCAAGACCTTCTCTGGTTCAGTCAGATCGACCCTAAGATCTCCCTGATTCTTATTCCAGTTGAAGATGTTCCAAGACTTGTCTGGTTCAGTTAAATCGATTCTAAGATTTTTCTGATTCTTATCCAGTCAAAGTTAATCCAAGACCTTCTCTGGTTCAGTCAGATCGATGCTAAGATCTCCCTGATTCTTATTCCAGTTGAAGATTCCAAGACCTTGCATGGTTCAGTTAAATCGACTCCTAAAGATTTTTCTGATGCCGATCCAGTCAAAGGCCTTCTCTGGTTCAGTCAGATCGATGCTAAGATCTCCCTGATTCTTATTCCAGTTGAAGATTCCAAGACCTTGCCTGGTTCAGTTAAATCGACTCCTAAAGATTTTTCTGATGCCGATCCAGTCAAAGGCCTTCTCTGGTTCAGTCAGATCGACCCTAAGATCTCCCTGATTCTTATTCCAGTTGAAGATTCCAAGCCCTTCTCTGGTTCAGTTAAATCGACTCCTGAAGATTTTTCTGATGTCGATCCAGTCAAAGGCCTTCTCTGGTTCAGTCAGATCGACCCTAAGATCTCCCTGATTCTTATTCCAGTTGAAGATTCCAAGACCTTGCCTGGTTCAGTTAAATCGACTCCTAAAGATTTTTCTGATGCCGATCCAGTCAAAGGCCTTCTCTGGTTCAGTCAGATCGACCCTAACATCTCCCTGATTCTTATTCCAGTTGAAGATTCCAAGACCTTGCCTGGTTCAGTTAAATCGACTCCTAAAGATTTTTCTGATGCCGATCCAGTCAAAGGCCTTCTCTGGTTCAGTCAGATCGACGCTAAGATCTCCCTGATTCTTATTCCAGTTGAATATTCCAAGACCTTGCCTAGTTCAGTTAAATCGACTCCTAAAGATTTTTCTGATGCCGATCCAGTCAAAGGCCTTCTCTGGTCCAGTTAAATCAATTCCTAAAGATTTTCCTAATGAAGACTCAGTAGAAGACATCCAAGATTCCTTCATCGTTACTGTTGAGGTAGTAATCGCCCAAGGTTCTCTCATCGTTACTGTTGAGGTAGTAATCGCCCAAGGTTCTCTCATCGTTACTGTTGAGGTAGTAATCGCCCCAGGTTCTCTCATCGTTACTGTTGAGGTAGTAATCGCCCAAGGTTCTCTCATCGTTACTGTTGAGGTAGTAAATCGCCCAAGGTTCTCTCATCGTTACTGTTGAGGTAGTAATCGCCCAAGGTTCTCTCATCGTCCCGTTGAGGTAGTAACCATCCCTGATTCATTCATAACCTTTTGAAGCTCCAGACTCGATTCCTGTATCTCGCCAGGGCACATCTGAAGAGGTTTAAAGATCCGATTCTTGTATCCAGCCAGGGCGCATCTACACAAAAAGTTTGAAGATCAACTCCTGTAACAGGCCAGGTAATCATTTTCTTTTTCAGGTACGCAAGTTCTCGCTAAGGAAACTCTTACGCGATCGACACCCAGATGGCATCTATAAGCCCATCCACCTATCCATCACCTCTAAACATGGCATCTATAAGCCCATCCTCCTATCCACTAATCTCCAAATGGCATCTGTAAGCCCATTCCCACCATCACACTACTATGTGAGCACAAATTTCTGGGCACTCTAGTGTTCAATCATCTTCCACCTTCGGATTACGAAAGGCACGCTAGCCAATCTACATCCTCAGGTTTAAGAAGATTGAACAGGGGCAACTGTTGTACCCCAAAATTTTCCCTCCCATATTCTTCAAGGTTTGCTAAGATCATGCTTCAAAATCTCCCAAAGGTTGCACAGTTCAATGGCCTCCTAACAGTCAAAAATTAGGGTTTTGGTTCTGGAAAAGAAATTGAAATTTCCAAGGGTCCAATCAAGTCCCACATGCCTATAAACATTGTCAAGCATCCTTATGCCAAGTTTCAAGACTTACAGCACAAAATTGCACAGGCAAAAACTCTAATTGCTCCACAGTCAACTGCAGGGGCAAAATGGTCATTTGACAGTCAAAAGTCAAAAATTTTGGTCAACATCTTATTTTGAAGCCACAAACATCATTTGATCAATTCTTGATCATGATTCTCAAAGCATGGCTCAAAAAGTCTCAAGATGCAAAAGTTTCTATTTTTGGACAGTTGAAAAAGTCAACTGCAAATTGACCAAGGCATAACTTCCACATGGTTTATCAGAAAAATTCCATCCAAATCTCATTTTGAAGAGAATGAAATTTCCTACAACTGATATTCACACTTCAAGTCCAAGAAATTCTCTCACAAAAAGATTTCAATCTCAACATTATAGGTCATTTTCAAAAGTCAACAAAAAGGCACTTTAAGTCAAAGACCATAACTTGATATTGGTAAATCAAAATGACATGGGACCAAAGACATTGGTTAGAGGACTTCAAGACCTTTCCAACATGTCCAAGAACATGATCAAAGCTTAAAAATTGAGCAAGATATGCCTTGTGGAAGTTGGGAAATGTTTGGGAATTTTGAAAAGTCAACTTTGCTTCAAATGCCTCAAAATTGCTAATGGGCCTCAATTTCTTCCATGAATCATCACCCAAAGGCCATGCACGACCCATTGACCCAAAGGGGAGTTATTTTCTTATTTTTAATTAATTAATTGAGTTTTTAATCCTATTAATTCATTTAATTAAAATTAAATATGAGAAAAATACTAAAACATGTTTTCCAAATCTTTTTGTGCAGCATATTCTCCCATTAAGGCCTAAATATTTCGTGTACCACATCAAGGGACAAAATCTTTCAAAATAGGCAAGTTTCTATGACAAAAAAGGATTGAAAAAGATGATTGAAAATCAAATATTGAATCATTGAATACATGGATTTTGGGCCAGTTTTTCTAACCTAATTCAGTCACACATATATGGACATTGCAAACCTAATGCCTAGAACACAGAAGCTGCGCATAGAACAAAGAAACAAAACTTGCATTTTTTGACAAAAAGTGAGAAACTGTTTTCATAGCTAGAGGGTGATTCAAGGTCCAAAAAGTATTCCAATCCACTCCTGGCATTACCAGGAAGCTATTCCAATTGAAATCAAGTCTCCACGCACAAGGAATTGGTAGAACAGATTCACTTTTCTTTCAAAATTATTCATAATCGTATTCCATTTTCCATGCATTATTTGTGACTTTTAATCATTGATTTGTACTAACATGGGTATTCTGAAGCTAATGGCATGCTTTGATTGAATTAATAAGGCCTGTATGAGAATCCACCATGGAAGCTTTTTAGGGTTTCAGAGGTTTGAAATTAGGGCTTCTTTCATGTGGAAACATTGGACCATAAGACCAGCACCATTGGAATCGTGACATCCAAACGGATTAAAATCACCCATCGCGCCCTTTTTCTTTTTGCTTATGAGCTAATCGCTATTATTCACTGTGCTATTTAGTGGGGGTTTAAAACCCCCGCTACTTGTTTGATATTTTTGCAGAAAGAAGAAGACGAAGCTGGCGTCTCATCATGTGACTGGAGTATTTGAATCTGGCACGTTTTTATTGTTTTATATCATTAGCTTTTATTTTCTCATTATAATATTTGTGTTCCATTATATTATCAAAGCACGCAAACAGCACAACTGGCAAAGCATTAACATGGCAAACGCAGGGACCTGGGTTCGATTCCCAGGTCCCCCTCTTCCTCTATAATTTTGTCCATAACGTGCTTCTGTACAGCGCCACTTCCAAAGAGCACCATGCATCCCAATACCCAGGCTTGCCATGTGTCTCTAATGATCAACCTGAAGACCATGATATGAATTCCAGGGTACACGCTCAGTCAACCACAAGCATAGGAACATGGAAAGTCAAAAAAAGGCCTCATTCTGTTGGGCCAAATTGCTCTTGCATATACCTCCTAATTGGGCCAGAAAACCCCCTATGGTTTGCATATTTTTATTCTTTATTTTAATTTTCCTTTACATTCTTTTATTTATTTCATTGTTTTATTTTAATTCACAAAATAATTTTGATAACACAAAAAAAATCAGAAATCATAAAAACAAAAAAATATGTTTTATTTAATATTTAAACCATTAATATTTTTTTGTAAATAAATTTCAATAATCTAATTAGTTTAATTTTAGGTTTTCAACCTTAATGTTTTTTTTCTTAAATAAACTAAAAAATTTAGAATTAGGGTTTTAGTATTTTTATTCTTTTTCTTAATAAATAACCTTTTTATCATTATTAATTATTAATCATCTTTGTAAATACTTGTAATTAAATAATTAGTGTAAATTAAGTCAAAACTTAAATTTTTTTTTAATAATTAAAAACAAACTTAGAATTAGGTTTTTTATTTAATTTCTGATTTCAATTAATTCTCTTTATTTCCATTAAATACCAAAATACATAAAAATAATTTCTTTTCTTTATTTAATCATTAATTAATTTGTAATTTCAATTCAATTTCCTTCAAGGGTCCAATGCCCTCGCACTCTCGATTCTAATTTATCTTCGCGCGTTTGTCCTTTATTTTCATTTCAAATATTATGTAATTACCCCAAAGCCTTGTAATAGTAATTAGGACATTTACTTTCCGCATTTTTATTCAAAATCGGGTCTTTGTTAATTTGGCGATGTATAGACCCGTGCCTTGTAATAGCGTAGGACTTTCTTTACCGCACTTTAATTTCCGCACCCCTTAACTGTTAATAATTACATGAAAGAATGAATGGCCCAAATAAAATCAAAACTTAGCTCACCCAATGCATGACAAGATAAAATATAACTGAAAATGACACACAATTCACACACCACTCCTAGGGTACGTCTCACTGTTGCCTTCCCCCTCGAAACGTGGTCGTTGAGTATAGGACGTCTTAGTGAGTCCTTATGTTCCATTGATCTAGTTGCCTCGGAATAGTTGCCTCGAAACGGTTGCCTCGGAATAAAAAGATCAATGGCATAAGGGTAGCTTCTAAGGTGTCTTACTGTTGCTCGGTGACCACACTGTCCCTAAACTCGAATTGACCCAAACACCTCCAACGGTGGTGCTACCTACCTCTCAATGGTGGGATGACACTACCTTAAAGACATTTACACAACCTAATTCCTTAGGGTAGGTGGATGACTCATGGATACTTGCTCTCTTCAAAAACAAACGAAAATCTTTTCACACCGACACTTTTCAAAAAGCTTTCAAAACAATTTTTCAAACACTCTTGAGGACTGATACAAGAGTCGATCTGAAATCTTTAAACGAAACTTTTTCAAACCCACTCACACTTGAAAAGCAAACAAATATTTTGAAAACACAAATGAGCAAGTATCTAAGAGCCCATGGATAACCATGGATAGAAAGGGTGCTAACACCTTCCCTTTCTATAAATCTACCTTCCGAACCGAGAGCTAATCTCATAAGGAATTTTTCTGTGCTTTTGTCCTTTCCTTGTTGGAGAAAATAAAAGACGGTGGCGACTCTTGCTTCCGTGATATTTCGCGAACCAGCGTTAAACAGTCAGTTCCAGATCCACCGATCACAGATCTCAAGTTATAAATTCATGAAGTCATGACATTTTCATTTAACACTTAGAGATATTTTCAACAGATTTTATGCAGGATTTTATCCCAACTTCTTGGAATTTTTTCACATAGTTCCAAGATGATTTTGTCAAAATGGCCAACATGAAAGTTATAGAGGGTGTTTCAAGCTTTCCAAAACATCCAAGAGCATGAATTTATCATATTTGAGCTAGAAGATTTAAGGATCTGAAGTTGGACATTCATTATTGATTTACAAGGCAGATTTGTGATGAACAAGGAACAAAAATATTAACCATGTTGCATAATCTTCACTTTGTAGGCCTCTTGACTTGCAAATCTATCCATAATCAGATGTTTACACAATTGATTGAACCATTATCCAAGTGGTTCAAGTATTGTCCATTGCATCTTTCCCTTTTTGGCACAAAGGCACCATTGCCATTCTTGCAAAGTTCACTTTAATCATAGAGTCAATTTTTTGAGCCTCTAACTTGTTGTTCTAATCACAATCAACTTCTACAAGTCAGAAAAAAGATGTTTAAAGTGATCAACCACTTTACATAGCTTGGTACAAGCATTGGAAACATGTCCTTCATGTTTGCTTCAAAAACAAGCAAGATAACCATAACATGTGATTCAAAAATATGAGGTGCTTAAAGTCTTAAACCTTCTCTATAAATAGGGAGGCCAATTGCAAGAGAAAGAGAGTTAGAAAAAAGAGGGAGAGAAGATAAAAAAGGGAGAAAGAAAACCAGAAGTTTTGTTGACAAACTCTCAAAAATATCATAACTGGAAGAATGTCATAACAGTCCATAAAGCAACACCTCAAGCTCAAAACATAAATTCTAGCTGCAAGGTAAGTCTCCTTAACTTTAAACTCTTCATTTCAATCATCATCATTTGGTTCATTTTTTAGGCTAAAATGTAGTGACCTTTGAAGAAAAGGTTTGTAAAAAATCATGAATAATTTCCAAGATTGAGTAAAAGGTTTTCCATGATATAGCATCATGAACAGGCAGGTGTAAGGCAACTGTTTTTCAAAATTATACAGTGTGCAATCGATTGCACAACCATGCAAATCGGTTGCACGGGAAGTCAGTAGCCAATGTTTTGAAAAACTGAAGCATGCAATCGATTGCACTAACATGCAAATCGATTGCACTTAAATGAAAACTGAATTTTTGCTTTGAAAAAACTTGAATAAAGAGTTGGACAATATAAAATGTTTCCTTTTGACCATTGAGCATCTATATCTTAAGTTCAAGGTAAGTATCATAATTATACCTTGAAATTTGCTAAGGACTTGAACCAAAGACTTCATCCAAAGAGGCTTTTAGCTTGATCAATAATTTTTGCCTTCTTTATTAATCATGATTTGTCTTCATCAAAACAAGAGTGCATTCGAGACGCTAGAGTTTACGGCAATGTCATTATAACTTATGCATCCCTTTTGTACTGTCAATAGAAGTCTCAAATAAAAAACATTTCCACAACCGGGGGGACTATACATAAGCCTTCCAATAGAGTTACCTTGTTGTCTTGGACGCCATGGTCGGAAAATCTTATCATAAATAAACCTTACGGGGAATTCACCATATGTTAATTCCCTTCCATCTAGATATTTTTTATTCGCCTCAAACCAAGCCAAAAACATCGTATCAACTTCTTCGTTACGCATAACAACAAACTCAGCAGAAGTATTTTCTGAAAACATTATAGACTGCTCATCTTAAAATGAAATGAAAGCCTTATGACAACAGGACATTTGTGATGTATGTCATACTCAAAAATCCTCCAGGCAACCTCACATGGCACCAAATATCTACATTCATATTACTGCTTTATTTCATCCAGAACTCGCCCATTTTTAGTTTGATTTGAAATATTTATTGTGGCTCTGTCAGGGCCTTTATTAACATATTTAAACAAATACTTGATACCATTTCCCTTTTTGCAATACTCAACATTTATGTGCGCCTGATATTTAACCAAAAATTGTGGATTGTAAGGAACTACATATATATTATCCAAATGAATTCCTTTTTTCATAAAAGATAAACCAGTAACACGACACTTGTACTTTGGATAGCCTTCATCATTGACTATAGTGGAATTCTGGTAGTCATTCGGAAAAAATTTGGAGCATTGTCCATCTTTCATGCATGGCAAACTAACATTGGCTTTTGCACATGGACCGTGTATCATAAAACTCGAAACAACATGTGCAAGTTTTGGAAAAACTATTTGATCAGGTAGTTCTGCAGAAATGAACTTGTTGATGTCAATACCTGTCTTGAGTGAATTCGATGGATCAAGCCACAACAAAATGCGCGCGTGCAGAAGGCCTCTATTTTGGAACTCTATGGTGTATGTCCCTAATTAACAAAAATTGTATACAGTTAAGTCGTGATGTTTAAAAATACATTTCTAAGATTGACTGAGATTAGTAAATAAGTAATAAAACAACAAATGAAAACCAGTTAGTATCATTACCTGTAACAACTTCTCCAAATAGCTTATCTTTTTCAATAACACTTATCATGTGATCAAGCTTTACCTTAAAGATTCTACAAACAATATCCAAATGATCACTGGCGGTAAGTCCTCTATTAGTAGCACAATTTTTTTATTTTTTGCCAATTAGCGTTGCACGTGATGGTGATGAACAGATTAGGATATCCAATTTTTTTTTTCAAATTGCCATTGCATCCTAACATTTGTTAAACATGTATCGTGGCTCCCAGTAAAAGATGCAGGTAGGATGACACGTTTTCCTACTACAGATGGATGATTTTCGATGTTGTGTACTGCTTCTTGTAAACCACTCAATATATCACATCTTATTGATGCTTGATTCATGCGAACCCAACATATCCTTTGGGTCAATCATTAAGAAAGTATCAACAACAAATTTCTGAAATAATCGGCCAGCATTGACAATACCTCCACGTTCAAATTCTCTCTCTTGAATGCAAAATGCAACAAAGTCTCTAAAAGTGACTCGAAGCCGATTCCTTCTTCCTTCTCGGATAACAAACTCTCTATAAGGAATCATTTCAGGATATTGGTCTTCACCGTAGGGGAATAAAAACGGATATTGCAGAGGCAGGAATGAAACATGAGTTTCTTTTTTTTCTCCAAATGACGAGATATCTTACGAACAATAATATCTCTTCCAAGATCAAGATTGTCAAAATCTCCTATAATTAATGAAACAACTTCGTCACATGTGGGAAAATTATGTGTTCTTAGATCCTTTGTTATATTTCTAAATAGCCTCAAAAAAATTAGATGTGTTGTTATGTTGCACGTGGTTACGTACTTTCCTAAAAGACTTTTCCAAGACATTGTGTTCATCCACCATCTTTGCGATGTCTTCGACCAGAGTTTGCTCCAGCTTGTCTGTGTTGCCTTTGGATCTGCATAATATTACAACAAAATATTCACGTATAAATCGAACAATATAAAAATAATAATAGAATAATCAGGATATTAAGAATATACCATAAATGACTAATTCTATTCGATGTATCATTCTCTGTGTCATAAATATATAGCTGGGCAAATTTGGGTGTTACTCCTTCATCTGGAATCAGACTTCCAATTCTATGAAAATTTTGACCACTAAGAATAAATTGGGGAGGACCTCCACTCGAGTTAGACTGTACCTTCCCTCCCATAGAGGTAAAACAAAACATACTATTATAAGCCCGAATATTTTCTTTGTAATGTTTACTCCTAGAATCTTGTCCATTAATTAAGTTAAGTAGCAGATTTGGAGGACTTAATTCATATGTAAGCTTAACGGTTCCTTTCAAATAGCAGAGCGAAAACATAACATTCACGATTGTATTGTAACATTTGTTAGATCACTCATCATACTATATTTGGGCACCACAATAAGAACACACATATAACGGACCTCTAAAATCAATAACATCTGTTAAAAACATTAAACTCAATTTAAAGACAATACAACAAACCATCAAATACATAATTGTGCACTGTTAGTTTTAAAGTTTTTTGAATAGTTTGTATTACCTTCACATTCAGCATGTGCATATCTGTCAGAATGGAAAAATGTTCTCTGCTCATTCATGGTTGAACCTAATGGTTTAAAGACACATAGAACGTCAATGAAAATGTTAAAAAACAAAAACAAAATTGTTGAATAATGCATATTTACATTCAAGGACAGCAGGCTCGACAGTTGATTCTTCATGAAAATTCAAATCAAACGAAGGAATAGATTGAAGAACATGAGTTGTTTGTGATATAATTTTTGCAACACCTATGGACGTTAGATTTATTACTTCTCACATATAAGTGTGAGACGACAACTCAGTGACACATATACAAATAGAATTTGAAACAAAGAATTAAAGAGTGTAATAATATTTGAGTTGTTAATTTGGAAATAAGAAAAGTCGTTATACTAACCATTAACATCTTGCCTCGCACAGGTATCCTTGTTTCTTATCAACATCATCATACGGCTTCTAGACATTACTGAAGTATAAACAATATATTATAATGGATAAAATAAAAAATAACTAAGTAGTAAATACAAAAAAAGTAGTATATTTGTTTCAAAACATGCAGTAGGCGAACCTGCATCAGATTTAATGTCAGCCGAGGTTAATGCTGCTTAAGTTGGACTCTTATGTTTATTGCTCAAAATTACATAACAGTGTTGGACAGGAAAAATGGCTGCTACTTCAATAAGTTATGTGTTATTAGGAGTTACCCCAAAATTTACCCTATTGATTTAGGCTTATGTTTCATCATGAATATCATATTGCATTGCATTCATACATTATGATGGGAGCAAAGTACTTTGGTTATCAAGTCTTCCTCAAGATTTGAAGGTTGATTGAATTGACAAGTTGCTCAAGTAGAACCTTATCATCTAAACCTCTGTATCTTTCAAACTCAAGTTATTGCATATCTCAAGATATTTTATCCATCTCTTTGGATCATCAGAGGATTGAAGTTTGAGATTGATTATAAGAAGAATCACTCTTTTGATTCACCAGTCAAAATTAGGGTTTTGTTTGATCAAGGCTATTGATCAATGTACAAGTCTTGATTTGGAAGCTACAACATCTCATTGGTATTTGAAAAGTCTTTGTACAAGAAATTGGTCAAGATGCCCAAAGGATTTGAAATTTTCGAGATGATTCATCAGTCTCCTAAGGTGTTAACCAAAACTAGGGTTAGGGATTTTATCAAGATTTCTTGAGAATTTTGAAGTGAAACTTTGTACATGGCTTCTATATATTTGGGAGATAGTATGTTTGATGTTTTGACCATCAATTTTGAAGAGAAGTGGACCAATTAATACAAAGGGGAAAAATGGTCATTTTGGTCAAAATCAGTCAAAGTCAAGGTTGACCGAGTGAAATTTTGGTAAACCATCAATTCAAGGGTGTACTTTTCATATTTCAAGTCCATTTTAATCATTGGATCAAAAATATTTAAGTTTGGGTTGAAACTTGTTCATGAAGAAACCCTAAAAGTTTCTAATTTTGGAAAATGAGGACTTAAATTCAAAAATTCATATGTTATTCACCTTTGATCAAACAAATTCAAATGAAATATGCTTGGCAAGATAAGAGGGTGATATTTCATCTCCTTTCGGTATCATGTCCAAATTGGAAAAGAGTCAAGAGTTATGGTCTTTGGAAGTTCATGCCTCAAGTTACAATTATAGATCATTTTCAAAAATTAGTGAATTTCATGTCAAATTTTGAGGACCTTAGTGGATTCAATTGCAAAAACACAAAACTAAGGGATTGTAGATATTTTCAATACCTTTCCAAATTGTACTCATTTGTGTCCAAATTAAAAAGTATGGGCAAGTTATGGTCTTTTGAATTTCGTGCCATTTTATTGAACTTTAGCCATGCAAGCAAAATGCCAAAACTTGAGAACTTAATTTTCAGCCATTCTCTTAACTTCTAATCATGCCCATGACACATTTGTGGCCTATGGAAGCCCTTGATGCCAGCCATTTCGTGCCCATGTGATTGTTGTACTTGCTTGAGGCCAAAATTTCAAAACTTGCCCAAAATTGCAAAAACTCCAATACTTTCTGATCATGTGGAATCAAGGGCCAAGATTTTAAGGATGATTTTCTGAAGTAATTTGAACCACAAATGCATAAAAGGCTAAAGAATTCACGAGCAAAGGACCTGATCCTATGCACACCTTATTTTCTGTACAAACTTCCAATCCTGCCCTCCAACGATATTAAACTTGCATTTCCACCCCTACCCTCCTCCACTCACTCTATGTAATGTGTAGCGAGGCTCATTCGATGAAGGAAAGGCCTCCATTGCAAGAAATCCAAATCTGAGTTCAACTTCCTTTCTCCGCATTTTTTCTTCGAATCCCTTAATTCCTTGGTCGTTTCTTCAATTTCTTCACAGAGACACATTCAGTGGAGCAATAGGATCAAGTTGGAACCATTGATTTTCTTCTGGAGTGAGGGAACCGTGCATTCAGATTTTGATTTGAGGTAAGCTCATTCAACTTTGATTCATGATATATAGCTGTTTATTGCTGAATTTGAGCAAGGATACTTGCTTGTTGATGTTATGTGAACGATTCTGAAACTGTTTGAGGTTTTGGTTTGGCATATTATGCTTGTTTAAGATCTCTGCAACTCTAATTTTCAATGAGTTTTTGGTGATTTCATACTGAGATTTCTAGATCCATGGTTGTCTATTTGATGTGATTTTAATTGTGTTTAACTCCTTGCCATGTTAGCTTTGATTTGCACTTGATTTGATGAATTTTGGTGGAGAAATGAGATTGTATGATCGATCTGAATCTGAGGCATAAGCCTGAGTCACGCGCGTTTTCTGGTTTGGCTGGAGGTTAGGGATGATGAGGTGTCATCATCTGAATGGTCCATTTAAATTTTTGAATATTAGTTTATATTTTGATTTCAATTGATTTTCTTATTTTTGTTTCTTGATCAAAACAATTTAAAAAATTCTGAAAAAATTATCACAAGTCCAAAACAAATTCTACTATCTTGTGTAATTTTATTGGAATTTTTAAAAATGATTTGATTGGTTTAAAATTTCATAAGTTTAATTAATTGTTTGTTAAATGATTATTTTTATTTTAATAGCTCTTTTGATCTAAAAATTCCACAAAAATTATCTTTGACTCATAAAATAATTTAGAAATTGATTCTGATTTTGGTTTAGATTTTTTCTATTTTTGATTAGAAATTTAATTTGAGAAGTTTATTTGAAATACTTGCTTCATAATTTTTGTTTTAATACTTCCTTTAATTCAAAAATCCTCAAAAAAATCATATAAGTTTGTTTTGAATCATAGTGTTTGAATATAATTTTGTTTTGACCTTTTTATGACTTTTGGCTAGGGTTGCATTTTGTCATTAAATAATAGTTTAATAGTTTAATTGTTTGTTTGATTTTATTTTAATATATCTTTTAATTCATAAATTCCACAAAAAATCATGGATGCTAGTTTTTAATTCTAATATTTGAATATAATTTTGGTTGGATATTTTTCTGACTTTTGATTGGAATTTTATTTTTGATATGTGAATTTTTGTTTAATTGTTTAAAGGTTTGAATTTTGATTTTATTTTTGACTTTTTTTTAATTCTAAAAATTTGAAAAAATAAGTTCTCTAATCTTTGGAGTTTTCTTTATTTTTGTATGATTTTAGTTTGATTTGTTTAGAATTGGAACTTGATTAATCAATAATTGAGTTCATTTTCTAAATAATTAGGGTTTTGCTAATTCCCTTGTTTGTTTTGATTCCAAAAAGCAACTAGTCTTGAGTTTCAATTGAATTTAGTTCTTTTTTAAGGTTCATAGATGGATTGAGGTCTTTAAAAAGATTTTTCTTGAATTAATTGATAAGGTTTGGTATTTTCCACAAAAATATTTTGAAAACTTGTCTAGTTTGGTGGTTTTTGCCAACTAGTTTTTGATATTTGAAGTTTGATTGATCCTTTCCTCATCCATCCATGAACTTAAAACATGTTTGTTGAATCTTATACATCTCAGGGATGCTTAGACATTTTTTGTTTGAATTATGGAAGTCCTTTTCTTTTTTGATGTATTTTTGAAGTGAAGGTACCCAATTAATGTTGTATATCTTATTGCAATTTGCTTGATGGCCAATGAACTTGAGTGAGGCCTATAATTGGGCACCTAATGATCATGCTGGTTCTGTTTATTCACATAAACTCAAGTCATTTCACTTAATTCCCCATGT
Source organism: Vicia faba (assembly GCA_948472305.1). Classification (NCBI taxonomy): domain Eukaryota; kingdom Viridiplantae; phylum Streptophyta; class Magnoliopsida; order Fabales; family Fabaceae; genus Vicia; species Vicia faba. The sequence goes on along the minus strand of OX451740.1, from coordinate 355,992,478 downwards.
TTGAATGATTGAACCTTTTGATGCATGTTTTATGACTTTTTGCTTTCTTGTTGATCTTCAATTTGAAACTTGAGCTTTCAATTTGAGTTTGAGGCCACTAGATGGCCAATGATAACATGAAGGGAAATGATACTTTAATGATAGTCTCATGAGAACTTGAGAGTAATTGATCCCTATTACTTAAGTTAGTTCTAATCATGAATAGAGTTTGGTTTCTTTCTTTTATCCTTGTTGAATTTTTGAGGCATTTTGAATGCACTTGTGCAGCATGTTTTAGAATCAACACTTTAACCTTTTGATCATGTCCTAATCATGTTTTGGAAACTTTACTTCAGATCTTTTATTGTTACAAACTCTCTAATTTTTTCCTTGTTTGACTTTCTTCCATGGTTAGCTTGAAATCTAAGTCTTTGATGCATTGTGTGGGATTACTCTTCTATTATGCTTGTGAGTTGTGATGAAGTATTTGAGTATGATTGAATTGTGGTTGTTATTGACCTTCATGGTCTTTGATTGTATTCTTCTCAAGCTCCCATGATCCTTGATTGATATTCAATTGTCAATTCAATATGGTGATAAAAAGGAGCAACGTTCCTCTAACTTTTGACCAAATTGTGCATATGTTTGTTTCTTTTTGTCAATCATATCTAATGTTTTCATAGTTGCTATCATGTTTTCTCACTTCATTATGGTGTCATCCTCCATCCCTTATATGGTGTCATCATTCTATTTATGGGAATACTAACTTGGTTGTTGAATGCGCGAGGTACTCTGAGAAAAGATTTCCATTTTTGACTTGAGGCTACTGTGTTTCACTTTATTTGTGGAACACAATTTATTATATTGGTACTACTCTTGTGCTTGGCATATTTGATAGTATATATATATATATATATATATATATATATATGGGATTATGAATGCTATACATTGCCTATGGGATCTGTTCATATCTGAAAATCTCAATACTTACATCATGATGGCGTAATTTATGACTTGATTTGTCTGCTGATACCAACTTGCTTGAAGTTCTCTGGGTTTCTTTTATTCTTGTTCAGTTGCTACGGATAGTTATCCATTTGGTATTGCACTATTTCCTTTCTCCTATTTTCATTTTGTATAGTTCTATGTTGCATGACGGGACCTCTGTTGCTGATATATGTCAGGAGGCCCTCTGTTTTGTTTGATACGTGTGTTGTGTTTATGTTTATTTATTTAACCATTGATCGATAAGTCACTCATTTTAGAAATTGAGATCACGACTTCGCTCTCAGTGCATGTTTCCTATAGGATGTTTATTGATTTTTTTTCTTTAATTGTTGATCGATGAGTCACTCAATTTAGAAATTGAGATCACGACTTCGCTCTCAGTGCAAGTTCCCTTTAAGATGTTTATTGTTTTCTTTAATTGTTGATTGATGAGTCACTCAATTTAGAAATTGAGATCACGACTTCGCTCTCATTGCTTGTTCCATATAGGATAGTTTTTTTAAGCTTCCTTTGACATGTTAATTAAGGTAGGAATCCATGTATGCTAGCATAGGGTAGGATTTTCCTTTATCCTCAACCTTAGGGTCAATCATTGTATGATAACACTAGGGATAGTGCTAGGCTAGTTTCCCTTAGTTTTTTTTCCTTCCTTTGCATTTTGCATCTTAAAACAAAAATTTGTTTTCTTAGCAAATCCTAAAACACTTCTAATAAACTCAAACCCTTCTTCAAGGTAAAAGATATAAATAAATCTTATTTGTTTGTGTGCCTCTTGGCTTTGTTTTTAAACCTGGTTTATTGATGTTTCCCCATCTTTTCCATGACACCTTGTTATCTTATAGCCGATGTTTCGCCATCACACATTTGTTTGAAGCCAATGTTTTTCCATCGCACATGTTTGTTATCCTACTTTGATTCTCAATATCATTGTTAGGTGTGATGTTTTGTCATCCGGTTTATTGATGTTTCGCCATCTTTACCATGATACCTTTTTATCTCTTAACCGATGCTTCGCCATCGCATAATTGTTTGAAGTCGATGTTTCGCCATCGCTCATGTCGGTTATCCTACTTTGATTCTCAATGTCATGGTTAGGTGTGATGTTTTATCATTTGGTGTTTCGACATCTTTGACATGTTACTTTGTTATTATTTAGCCGATGTTTTACCATCTCATTTGTTTTTTGTTTTATTTGATGTTTTACCATCTCATTTGTTTTTTGTTTTATTTGATGTTTTACCATCTTGACTATTTTTGTTATCTTAACTAAAAAACACAAACCAACCAGAATATATGAGCCGAACTATGGCTGCTCTGATTCCTTAAAAGGAGTACGTAGGCATTGGGATAGGGCCCAACCGAGCACAACTTTTTATTTTCCCTACATTGTTTTCTTATTTTCATTCGCATGCATTCCCTTTTTAGCTTTAAGCCATAGACATAGGTTTTGACCACACCCATTAGATTAGACAACAAGAGTGGATACCATAGAGTACTATAGGTGTGTGGGGTGCTAATACCTTCCCCTCGCGTAACAAACTCCCTTACCCGATCTCTCGGCCGAAAGACCGTAATTTCTCCCTTTTCAGGTTTTCTCGATGTTTACCTTTCCCTCTTGGCGGGATAAAAGACGTTCGGTGGCAACTTCATTGATGTTTCATTACAAGATGACGGTTCGGCCAGGTTGTTTTAGTTGGCGACTTCACTGGGAATAGATTGACCTCTTTCTGGTCCATCCTGGAGTCGATCCTAGCTGTTGTTTGTTTTCTTTTTGGGTGTTTATTTTACCGCTTTGCATATTTATCTGTTTGCATTGCATCCTATGTGCGCTTTACTTTCTGCATACTGGATTTGGCTGGACTATTTGGATTTTGGATTTCTTGGTGGGTGGGTTATTCCATGAGGTAAAAGGCCTCATACCCAGGCTATGAGAAAATTCCATAGGAACTAGGAATAAAGTGGCCATGGCAGCTATGAGGCAGATGCTTTGTAGACCTGACCATGAGACCCATGACTTCAGAGGTAGTTCAGATAGGTGTTATCGTACGAGGATACTGACAGTCGAGATCTTGTACTCTGATTTGGCTTTTAACCTTACCTTGACCTAGACTACACCCGTGAGAGGGGCGAGAAAACTTTTCTTACAGGTACAGGTACTGTTGGTGACTTTGTGTTGCGAAGGTGACTCAGGCTCCCATGATAGTTTTGAAGCTTTGGGATTTTCTTTTGATCTTGAGTGGTGTTGTTCTGTAATGGTCCAGCCATTATCCAGTGTGAAACTTTGATCCTGTCATGTTGCATCATAGCATATTTATTTCTATAAAAAAATGATGTATAAAAAATAACTAGTATGCACATGTCATCTTCCAGGGACATTCGAGAGTCTTCTTTCCATCAGAAATGGTTGGCCTCCCGTCAGATGAGTTTGATTCAGTTCGTGTTAAAGAGCCCAACAGGCATACATTCGCTTATCAGATTCTTACTATTGATGCGTCTGAATTGAAGAGGTTGAGTTATTATCTGAAGAGTGATGTTCTGAATAATTTCAACAAAAATTAATGTAATTTGTTACTAATCCTTAACACTCCAGTTGACCCAATGGCTTTGATCACCCTCTTCCAGTTCTATGACAAGGAATTACAGTGTTTTACTTTTCAAGATTATCAACTGGTTCCCACACTAGAAGAGTATGCATACCTACTTAATATCAAGTTGTCCGATGAATTTCCTTTTGTCCAAGTGCCGGAGAAGCTGAAGTTCGAAGTTATTGCTGAAATTCTTCATTTGAATTTGAAAGAGGTGAAGGACAATTGGAAATTAAGTAAGGATACTACATGGTTTTATTTGGATTTCTTAGTGAAGAAAGCTGAAGTCTGGGCAAAGAAATGGAATTGGAGTGACTTCAGCTCTCTGTTTGTTCTCATGATACACGAGATCATCCTCTTCCCTCACAAGAGAAATTTTGTGGATTTGATGGCTATTTGTGTTTTTAGAAATAAGAACCCGGTACCGACACTCTTGGCAGATACTCTTTACACCATTCATTTCAGGCATGGAAAATGAGGTAATGTAAGTTTATGTCATTCGATGTTGTATCAATGGTTTAAGTTGTACCTACCGGTAAGTGGCCCTTTCGTGGATACCACACATTCTCTCTGATGGTCATCAAGACTTGTCAACCTTTCTTCATTTGATATTCGATGGAATTATGACATGGGGGAAGTACGAAGTATTATCACTAGCTGTGGAGATTTCCCTAATATTCCACTCATAGGAACTAAGGGGTGTATCAACTATAATCCTGTGCTTGCTTATCGTCAATTGGGATATGCAATGGATGGACCGCCAAAGGTTGAGGAGGTGTCTGAATAAGTGTATTTTGTTAGAGGAAGTGATCCTGTGATGTTGAAAAGAGTGACAGGTGCTTGGAAGGGAATTCACAAGAAGGATAGAACTACTTTGGGCAAGAAGGTTCCTATTGCTAGGGTTCCTTACTTGGAATGGATTAGAGACAGGGTTAAGATTTTACGGTTACCATTTGCAAGGTCGGCTCCTATATGTGAGCAACCTTCTACTATTCTGAGTAACACGGTGCCTACCAAGGTGTTCACCCAGGTTCATGTTGAGAACATTCAACTTCGTGCAAAAGACTGTGAGGCAGGGATGAGACTTTATTGGGTAGATCAAGAAAGGGACGACTTAGCTCGCAAACTCAAAGAAGCTCAAGGGGAAACTTCTGATGCAACCAGTTTTAGGAAAAGATCTCGTGCTGAAATAGAAGAAGAGTTGAGTAAGACCCAACAAGAGTGCCAGAAGCTTTAGGCATCTGAGAATAGCTACAGGAAGAAGATTCAAAACATGGAGAAACAGCTCAAAGACAAAGATGCTCAGCTCAAGAAGGAAGTAGCCCATAGGCGTGTCGCAGAGGATCGGTTTCAAGAAAGTAAAGTAGTCGCATCACAACTTTTGAAGGAGAAACCCAGGCTTGAAGAGTATTGTCAACACGTTGAAGCGTGTCTTGTTCCGGAGATTTAGTTTTGTTACTTACCTTTGGTGCATTTGGTCACCCCCAGGATTGTTGGAAGGGACCGTTGTTTGTTTTTATGATTCAGTTTTTTGTTAAGTTTACTTTGAAACACGTACTTTGTTATTTATCGTTACACTCTTAAATGTCCGAAGTCACTTGAACATCGTTTCTTTTGTTTATAAATAATTGGAGTGTTTGTCTTATTGTTTTTTTTTCCTTTGATTGTATGCTTGATTATTTTTTGGTTGCGCGCCATGATTGATGAATAAAAGGACTCTTGAATACCGGGAAATGACAAACATATCATGCACATCATGCATTTCATAACATTACAGGTTATCTCAAGACGGTATTCTTATTCTTCTACTTTTCTTATTTAGAATTCAACACGACTACTCATCGGTATTCCACCAGAAACAATTTTCCAAGACAGGTGGAACAAGTTCAAGTTGAACTCTCTGAAATAAGGGCCCAGATGGCTACTCACATGACCTAGTTCATGGAGGTCATCACCAATGTGAATCGCTGACATGAGGAACTGGCTGCCATTGTTAACAACCAGTGCCGCTATCCAGGGGATGGTGGAAATCAAGGGCTCTATCAGGACATTTCTGTAGGATTGGGGGATGTGCAAGATCAGCCTGTTAGAAATTTTCACAGGATGCCCGGAAACCCCTTTGTGCGCAACATAGGGCAGTTTCCCCCGTCTCCGGGACCTCGTCTTGTGGGGAACAAAAGAGATAATCAGGGCGATATAAGGGGCTATCAGGAGCAGGATTATGACTTTGACCAGGATGAAGATCAGTTTTCTGTTTGGCGTTCAGAGCCGGAAGTTCATGTTGAGGATAGGAAGTATCGGTTGTTGGAAGAACGTTTGAAGGCTGTGGAAGGGCAAGGAGCCCTTGGTATGGATGCTAATGATCTCGGGTTGGTGTCTGAGGTGAAAGTTCCTCCAAAGTTCAAGCCTCCTGTATTTGAAAAGTACAACGGAACGTCATGTCCTGTTACTCATGCAACTGCTTATTTCTGAAAGATGTCAGTGCATACTGAGGATCAGGGGCTTTTGATTCACTTTTTCCAGGATAGCCTATCTGGGGCATCCCTGGAGTGGTACATGAAGTTGGAGAAAACCCATATTCGTTGCTGGAATGATCTTGCTCGAGCTTTTGTCAAACATTATCAGTACAATGTGGATATGGCGCCTAATCGCACTCAGTTATAGAATTTGTCACAGGGACCAAGAGAATCTTTCAAGGAATACACTCAGAGGTGGCGTGAGTTGGCTGCGAGGGTTCAACCTCCACTCATGGAGAGAGAACTCATTGATATGTTTATAAGTACCCTGCAAGGGCCATTCTATGAGCACATGATAGGAAGTACTTCGGCAGGATTTGCAGACTTGGTTATGGCTGGTGAACGAATTGAAGTAGGTTTGAAATTGGGGAAAATTCATATTGGAGGTTCTAGTGGCTCATCAGGGGGCAGTAAGAAACCATTCAACACTTACCCTAAGAAAAAGGAAGGTGACGCAAGTGCGGTTTACTCTCATAGAGGAAGAGGAGAGGATCATCAACACCAACAAATCAATGTTGTTTCTATTCCTGTTAATGCTCCTCTGCAGTAGAGACCTAATACAGTGCCTCAACAACAAAGACATCAAGATGCTCCCTGTCAGTATAATAATCAACAACAGAGACAATTGAGAAAATTTGATCCCTTGCCAGTAACTCTTACTGAAGCACTCCACCATTTGCTCGATTTGAAGTTGATCGGTTTGAGAAATATGCCACCCCCCCCCCCCCCCCCCGCAAGACTTCCTCCTAACTATGATGCTAATGCAAGATGTGAATTCCATTCAGGCGGAGTTGGTCATTATACTGACAATTGCTTTGCGTTGAAGTGCAAAATACAAGACTTTTTGAATGCTAAGGAAATTGAGTTTACTCCAGTGACTGGTCCGAATGTTGCTCAGAACCCAATGCCTAGGCATGGAGGGGGTGTTGTTAATATGATTGATGATAATGGTGAAGTGTTGAATTTAATCATGAATTTGGAACAAGTAACTACTCCGTTGTGGTATGTTAAGAGGTATTTACTTGATAATTCTATTTTCCCGGGTTGTACTTCAGAGTGTGCCAAGTGTAGAGAGCAACCAAAGGGCTGTGATGATTTAAAAGCCGGTATCTAGTTGATGATAAAGAAGGGTTCCTTGCGGTTCGATAGAAAACCGAGCTACCGTAAGGTTGCCGAAGAAGATGTTGATGTGATATCTATTTCTTACACCCATGTGCGCATTCCTACCCCATCTAGGGAACCTCCTTTGATGATTACGGTACCTGGTCCCATGCCGTATACTAGTGAGAAGGCCATCCCATGGCATTTTGGTGCTGATGTTTATTACCATGGGGTGAAGCATGAAGTAAGTACTTGTTTGTCTGAGGAAGAACATGCTGAACGTAATGAAGGGGAAGTTCATAATTTTTCCGGTGTGGGTCGAATGACTAGAAGCGGGCGAGTATTTGGTCCTTCCAATGTGCAAGATGCGGAAGATGCTTCTGCAAGAGAAAAAGGAAAACAACAGGCGATGATTGGTAATCCAAGGGTTACGCCAGCCAATGTGACTCAAGCAATTCTGATACCAAAAGCTTCTTCAGTTCCTGAAAAGGTTGAAGAGTTAATGTGAATTATCAGAAAGAGTGATTATAGCACAATTGATCATCTGAGTCATAATCCTTCTAAGATGTTTATCTTGTCTCTGTTGATTTATTAAGAACCTCACAGAAATGCTTTAACGAAGTTGTTAAAGAATGCGTTCGTGCCACATGAGATAATAGTCAATCAGTTTGAGAATGTTTGTGCTAACATATTTGTCGGGAACGGTCTGGGCTTCACAGATTTTGATCTTCCTCCAGAAGGGCGAGACCATAACAAAGCGTTGCCTATTTCAATGGAGTGCAAGGGCACTACTTTATCCCGGGTTTTGGTGGACACAGGGTCGTCTTTGAATGTATTGCCTAAGTCAGCATTGATGAAGATTGATTATTCTGGACTGGAGTTGCGGCCTAGTGATTTGATGGTGAAGGCGTTTGATGAGTCTCGAATGTCAATGTTTGGGGAGGTGGATTTACCAATCAAGGTTGGTCCTCGCACCTTCACGGATAATTTTTTTGTGATGGATATATAGCCAGCGTATTGTTGTTTGTTGGGGCGGCCGTGGATTCATAAAGCAGGGGCAGTCACTTCTACTCTTCATCAGAAACTCAAGTATCCTACAGAGGGAAAGGTGATAACTGTGTGCGGCGAGGAAGAGTACATCGTGAGTAATTTTACATCATTCCGCTATGTTGAAGTTGAAGGCGAGATACATGAGACTCTGTTTCAGGCATTTGAGACAGTTCATGCTGTCAATTTTCCTCCTCCAGAGCAGAAAAGGAAGCCTGAAACTGTTATGTCTTCTCTCAAGGATGCGAGAGCTGTGGTGGAAAATGGTAACCCTGAAGGTTGGGGTCAGGTGCTAGACGTTACCCCAAAATTTAATAAATTTGGTCTTGGTTTTAGCCTAGGTCAGCAGAGTATAACTCCCAGAGCATCTAGTTTATCTACTCCTGTGAAGTTTTCCCGTCCTTGTGCTACTCAAGAAGGACACGTCAATGCAGTTGGCGACGATAGGGTTGATGGCTACAATATCGAAGATTGGATTCGTCTGAGTATTCCAGGCCAGACACTCAACAATTGGACTTATGTGGATGTTATCCAAGTTTCAAGCATTGAGGAGTAATTTTCTTGTTTTCTTTTATTATCATATCATAATTCCTACGCTCTGCCCAAGGCGTGGTGGATCATTTGTGTAGGGTCATCATGTTTATTTTCAAAAGTTTATCATGAAATAAAGGATATTTTTGCATTCAAAATTTTGCTCCATTTCTTTTTTTTATCGCAATGTTTCTCTTTTCACACAATGTCACTAAAAAACGCCAAAATGTCGTTCATGCAGATGCACTTCCACCACCGATTATATTGATAACGACTCTGCTATGGCTCATTATGACTTTGATACTCCTATTTATCAAGATAAAGAAGAAGCATATGAGGATTGTGGTATTCCTGAGGAATTAGCAATTTTTTTAAAACGAGAGGAGAAGGTTATCCAGCTGAATCAGGATTCGATTGAGGTGGTGAATATTGGCACAGAAGAGGTAAGAAGAGAAGTCAAGATAGGGGAAGATCTTGAAGAAAGTATAAAGGTCAAATTGATTGAGCTACTCCGTGAGTATTCTGATATCTTCGCTTGGTCTTATGAGGATATGCCTGGGTTGGATACAGACATAGTGGTGCATCGACTACCGCTCAAAGAAGGTTGTTCCCCTGTCAAGCAAAAGCTCTAAAGAACTCATCATGAGATGTCCAAGAAGATCAAGGAGGAGGTCCAGAAGCAGTTGGACGCATATTTCTTATAGGTCATCAATTATCCGCCATGGATTGCAAATATTGTGCCTGTGCCCAAGAAGGATGGTAAGGTCAGGATGTGCGTGGATTATAGGGATTTGAATTGGGCCAGCCCTAAAGATGACTTCCCTTTTCCGCATATTAATGTGTTGGTCGATAATACTGCTCATTCCAAAGTGTTTTCATTCATGGATGGTTTTTCGGGTTACAATCAAATTAAGATGGCTCCGGAGGATATGGAGAAGACAACATTTATCTCGCCTTGGGGAACTTTCTGCTATAAAGTGATGCCGTTTGGTTTGAAAAATACCGGGGCAACATATCAGCGTGCCATGGTCACTCTCTTTCATGATTTGATTCACAAAGAGATTGAGGTTTATGTAGACGATACAATTGCTAAGTCTGATACGGAAGAGGAACATTTTGTTCATCTGGAAAAATTGTTCGAGAGACTGAGGTAGTTCTTGCTGAGGTTGAATCCGAATAAATGCACCTTCGGGGTGAGATTCAACAAGCTGTTGGGTTTTATTGTAAGTGAAAAAGGTATCGAGGTGGACCCGGCCAAGGTAAAAGAGATACAGGAAATGCCTGAACCAAGGACAGAGAAGGAAGTACATGGTTTCTTGGGAAGGTTAAACTACATTTCTAGATTTATTTCTCACCTCACAGCCACCTGTGAACCTTTGTTCAAGTTTTTGAAGAAAAGTCAGATAGTGAAATGGAATGAGGATTGTCAGAAGGCCTTTGACAAAATAAAGGAGTATTTGCAGGAACCTCCGATACTCATGTGGCCAGTGGAAGGAAGGCCACTAATCATGTATCTAACTGTGTTGGAGAGCTCAATGGGTTGCGTCCTCGGTCAGCACGACGAGACAGGGAAGAAAGAGCAGGCTATTTACTACTTGAGTAAGAAGTTTACGGAATGCGAGTCGAGGTACTCATTGCCGGAAAAGACTTGTTGCGCGCTTGCCTGGGCCGCCAAACATTTGAGGCAGTACATGTTAACTCACACCACCTACTTGATATCCAAAATGGATCCAATCAAGTACATTTTCGAGAAGCCATCTCTTACAGGCAGGGTAGCCCGTTGGCAGATGATACTCACCGAATATGATATCCAATACACTACTCAAAAAGCAATTAAGGGTAGTGTACTGGCCGACCATCTTGCTCATCAGCCCATGAACGGTTATGAACCGATGAAGTTTGATTTTCCATATGAGGAAATTGTGTATATTTGGGATTGTAATATGCCAGACCCAGATGAAGGACCCAACCCAGGATCACGTTGGACGCTTGTTTTTGATGGTGCTTCCAATGCCATGGGCAACGGTGTCGGAGCTAGTATCACTTCCTCTGAGGGATGCCACATTCCTTTCACGACTCGTATTTATTTCGATTGCACTAACAACATGGCCGAATATGAGGCTTGCATTTATGGCATTGAAGCGGCGATTGACCTGCGCATCAAATTTTTAAAAGTTTACGGGGATTCCAATCCTGTTATCAGCCAGATTAATGGAGATTGGGAGACTCGCCATCAGAACCTAATTCCCTATCGTGAGTATGTTATGAAGCTGATTCCATACTTCGAAGAGATCAAGTTTGAGCATATTCCCAGAGAAGAAAACAGTCTAGCTGATGCACTGGCAACTTTGTCCTCCATGTTCAAGGTTAAGTGGGCTAATGAGGCACCTTCCATTACCATCAGAAGTTTGAGTGAGCCATCTTTCTATTTTGAGGCTATTTTGGAATCATATGGTAATCCTTGGTTTTATGATATTAAACGATATCTTGAAACACAAAAGTACCCTGAAGAGGCATCCGTCACAGATAAGAAGTTCTTGAGAAGATTTTCAGCCAAGTTCTTTCTTAGTGGCAGTGTGTTGTATAGAAGGCATCATGACGGTTTACTGCTCAGATGTGTTGACAAGAAAGAAGCAGCTAGAATCATTGAGGAGATACATGAAGGTGATTTCGGGACCCATTCCAGTGGGCATACCATGGCTAAAAAGATTTTGCGAGCAGGTTATTATTGGTCCACCATGGAGACTGACGGTTACAATCATGCACGGGTTTGCCACAAATGTCAAGTCTATGTTGATAAGATGCATGTACCACCAGTACCTTTGAATGTCTTGACTTCCCCTTGGCCGTTTGCGATGTGGGGAATTGATATGATCAAAAAAATTGAACCGACTTCATCCAACGGGCACCGTTTCATTCTGGTTGCCATCGATTATTTTACAAAATGGGTCGAAGTTGCGTCCTATGCCAATGTCACCAAGCAGGTGGTAACTCGGTTCATTAAGCACAATATTATCTGTCGCTACGGAGTGCCTGAAAAGATCATTACCGATAATGGGTCCAATTTGAACAACAAAATGATGAATGAGCTTTGTGAGTCCTTCAAAATCAAGCATCGTAACTCTTCCCCATACCGACCAAAGATGAACGGTGCTGTCGAAGTGGCCAATAAGAATATTAAGAAGATCGTACAGAAGATGGTGGTAACCTATAAAGATTGGCATGAGATTCTACCTTTCGCTTTGCATGGTTATCGCACCACTGTGCGTACTTCGACTGGGGCAACCCCATTTTCATTGGTTTACGGCATGGAAGCAGTATTTCTGGTAGAAGTCGAGATTCCTTCTCTTAGGATCATGAGGGATGTTGAGCTGGATGAAAGTGAATGGGTACAAAATTGGTTGGATCAGTTGGAACTTATTGATGAGAAGAGGTTGACGGTTGTATGTCATGGTCAGGTATATCAGCAGAGGATGAGGAAAGCTTTTGATAAGAGGGTACGGCCTTAGTGTTACAAGCCAAGTGACCTTGTGCTAAAAAAGATAATTCTCCCCCAGGGAGACCCTAGGGGCAAGTGGGATCTGACTTATGAAGGTCCTTTCGTGGTCAGAAAAATTTTCTCTGGAGGAGCGATGATGCTCACAACTATGGATGGAGAGTACTTCCCTCTCCCTATGAATGCTGACGTAGTTAAAAAATACTTTGCATAAAAAAAATCGCTAAACTGAAAACCCGAAAGGGTGGTTTAGGCAAAAAGAGGGTGTCCTGGTAAATCGAAAACCCGAAAGGGCGATTCAGGCAAAAGTTAGGGACTTAAAGCAAATAACTACGCTCGGCATGGGATCCTTTGTATCTTTCCTTCGTTCCGTCACCTAGAATAAGCTCGAAGCTAATCCAAGAATGATCTGTCTGAAAGCAGGAAGATGAAAGTGTAAGAGTCATAAGAGTCATAGCAGAGTCGGGACTTGATGGATATTCACATTCAAATTTCCATTTGTAAACACTTGTTTGCTTTGATTTTGTAATTACTTTCTTCCAAATGTAAATGCCTTTTTCACAGGATGATTTCTCAAAATAAATAGAATATCTTCTTTCAAGTATACGTATACGTTTCTTTTCGCCCTTTTTACTATTTTGTTTGCAAAAACGTCTAATATTTTGATAAGCATGTGCATATAAACTTCATGGGCCTTACACGGAAATGGTAATCTAAGTCATGGTTAGTTGATCGCTTGAAATACGGATAACAAACACAACTACTACTATGCAAGGGGCGTGTTTAGTTCTATGTTTAATGAGATTCTCATTCACTTTATTGGCGGAAGCCTCGCCATTTTGTTTCACAACTCCGTGTTGTTGGTAAAGGTCATGGGTCAGGGTAATATCAAGATTACGGCATGTCGGCGAGATCGACTAACCTAGTTCGAGATATTTCTTCCCCATAATGGCTTTTATTATGTTTCTTTGCCGCACTTTCATGTGTTATCTTGATTGATTGTTTTAGAATTATCTGCATATAGGATTTTGTTTATGGCCGAATGTCGGTCTTGATGCGTTGAATATTTTTTCCTTGAAGAAATTGTTTCATTTTACTTAATCCATCCAGTATCACTCTTTAATCGTTTTTTCGGGCATTTTGATACCAACTGTGCCAATTCTTTTGCTTAGCCAAGAGTTTGGAGGAAGGAGTTTAGCTAAAAATGATGGCTGTAGTGGTATGCTTTTGAGTAGAACCCCGTTGACGATGTACAAGCATTGTTTCAATCCCCAAACACCATAGATATAAGGGAGTTAGACCCTCGTTAACCCTTCTGAGCCTTCGAAGTAGGAGTTTCTTTTCCGTTAAAAAAAAACCTTATTTTTTTAACCAGGGGCAGGGTAGATGTTCAGTTAATTTGACCAAGCATTCAAATTTCAGAAGGAATGTCCCATATGAGGATCACCATATTTTATCTTTCGCATCATGAGATCATGTCAAAACCACAATGTTCATTTCCTCACAAAGTCCCGAGGCCGAGATCGAATCGATACAATAATGGCTATCCCTCGCCGACCAGGGAATGAGGCATTTGTTTTCTTCAAAAAAAATGAGAGAAAGAAAGAAAAAGTTCGAATACCTAAAGTCACATTGACTTGTTCAAAGTGGAAAGTATGAATAAGAAAGAAACAAAAATCCCCGCTAAGTCGAAACTTGAAAACAAGTCGCTTAGGCAAAAGTTAGGGCGTCCCGCTGGGCTCCCAAAATTGAAATTCAAAAGATTTTGTCCAGGCAAAAGTTAGGGAAAAGAAGAGCCTAAAAGGCCGAAAAAGATTATCCAATAAAATTTTCATCAAAAGAAGAGGAACAATAATATAAAAAACAAAAGCAACAAAAGTTAAGTGACAATCATGTTCGAAAATTTGTCGTGATCACTCAACCATTATAAATCCTTTTGAAAGATGAATGCTTGTGATAAGTCAACTGAACTTAGGACAGGAGAATATCACGAAGGGGGTGGGCACCAAATAACTTGAGCCTTGAAAAACTTTTTTCTAAAAAACCTCGAACCAGGCCACGTTACAACCTCTAAAAGTCCTAAATGAAACAAGGTTTTAACTCGAAAGCATACTACAACAGAATAACGTTTCCTAAACTCCCAAATATGTGTTGCATATTCATGTTGGTATCTTATCACCCACATCTTGAATTTTTTTAAAATTAAAAAAAAAAAGAGGGAAGAAAAGTTTTGAATTTTTTTTTGCACTCTAGTCAGTGATTCATTCACGACAGAGATGCGGCACTTTGTTAAGGTTTTCAACTTCAAGGCTTAAATAATCATCGCATCAGACCAGTCATTCCCAAAATAAACATCTTTCTGCATGTAAAACATTTGTTTGACATAAAAAAAAGTTTACACGTTGAACACCTGTAAAGAGCTTAATGATTGTCAAGAAGGGAATATTTGGTTTTTCTTCTGTTAGACAGAGCCCATGTATGAATAGGACTTTACCTATCCCCAGTGAAGTTTTGTTTCCGTAGCGAAGTTTTGTTGCCCCAGGAATCTTCTTTTAAAGGCTTCATTCTGAGACTCCGGATTTGAGGATATCCCCAACAGAGTTACCAACAGAGATCCCTCTCCATGACCTCTCATTTCCCAGCCGGTCTGTTGATTGGGGAATCCTTATGTTAAGATCTTTCCTTTTCCCCGGTAAGGTCGATACTGTGTGACTATCTGCATGATCCATCCAATGGTTGCATTCCAAAAAAATCTCTCCAACAAAAATCTTCAACAGAGTTCTGTCTCCATGGTGAAGTCTCGTTTCCTCAGCAAAGCTTTATTCCCCCAGCAAGGGTTTTCACCCCTCACGTCGGGTTTGTTGTCTTGGTGTCATCCTCAACACGTCAGCGCACTGTCTTTTCCAGAGATTACAGTCTTGCCATGATATTCTCCCTCAATGTCTAATCTTCAGATGGCGTCCCTCTCCAGAAGCTACAGTGTCGATCTGATCTTCCCTAGGAGTTTGCAATTTATTTTTATGGCTCCTCTCAATGATTGTGGCCCATTTCTACTGGTTGCTCGGTTGTTATTCCCCGCGAAGCTTCATCTCTTCGAGGTTCCATCTCTAGTGGTTCCCCACATTTTCTCCTCTCCTTTGGATTTTGCAATTTATTTTTGCAAGTCATGTCAGATTCTGACTTCTTGGTTATTGGCTTCTCAATTGGCCATTCCTCAGTGAAACTTTTAAACATGCATCATTACATTGCATCTACCAAAACGCGTAGCATTTCCATTATATGGAACATTGAGCTATATAGAAAGAATTCAAAACATGCATCGAAACATAAACCATTATTGTTTCTGGTGTCCCCAGTGAATTTGCTAATACTTCGGATTAAAAACCCATGCGAGGTCTTCGTCCTCATTATCTCAGTTTCCCCCCATACCAATATCCTTTTGACATCAATCATTTGTTTGTTTGAGTGTCTACTCTTGACTGTAGTTCAGTTTTGCCCTGGCGCGGTCTTCTCGGGTTTAGTCTTCACTACCTTCTCCGGTTCATTCCAATATCTATTGATGCACCTTTCGAATACCAGTTTTGTCCTGATATCCTCTTTCAGCAGGTTTTTAGGTGTACGCCCTAATCTCCTTGCTTTGGGTTGAGCTCTGAGTTTTGTCTCCTCACCTTGTGCATGAAATCCAGTTTCGTCCTGGTGCTCATCTAGTTTAGTTTCGCCTAACTAGTTATTGAGTCGAGTTTTGTCTTGTTTTTGCTTTCATACCTTGGACCCTTTGACGGTGTTCGTTTACCGAGTGCAGTGTTCGTACTGCGTCCCTGGTTTGAAATCAATCTCTTTTGTTCCTTAGATTCTTCTATCAGTTTTCGTCACTGTTTATCCATTGATCTGAGACCAGCAGGTGCTCTGAGAAACATGCACTCTCATCACTCTTGCTTTGGGTCGAGTTTCGCTTCATCGCCTGTGCATGAAATCCAGTTTCGTCCTGGTGCTCATCTAGTTTAGTTTCGCCTAACTAGTTATTGAGTCGAGTTTCGTCTCGTTTTTTCTTTCATACCTTGGACCCTTTGACGGTGTTTGTTTACCGAGTGCAGTGTTTATACTGCGTCCCTGGTTTGAAATCAGTCTCTTTTATTCCTTGGATTCTTCTATCAGTTTTCGTTATTGTTTATCCATTGATCTGAGACCAGCAGGTGCTCTGAGAAACATGCACTCTCATCACTTTGCTATGGGTCGAGTTTCGCCTCGTCACCCGTGCATGAAATCCAGTTTCGTCCTGGTACTCATCTAGTTTAGTTTCGTCTAACTAGTTATTGAGTCGAGTTTTGTCTCGCTTTTGTTCCTCATTTCTGGGATTCTTTCAGTTCCTTCATAATGTCTATCTTAGTTGAGATTAGCAAGTGCTCTTAGAATCACACACTCTAGCCACTTTGCTTTGGGTCGAGCTCAGAGTTTTGTCTCCTTAGCTGCGTACGTTTTCTTTTCCAAAGCTTAGTTTCGCCTATACTCTGTGGTTTGAGTTTTATCTCACCTTTTTTGAAGCCCAGTTTTGCCCTGGCACATTTGTCCAGAAGTTTAGTTGCGTCTACTCTTCTTTGTTTTTGTTCTGTTTCAACCTGCGTTACAGCTTCATTCTGACGCATGTCTTGGGGGTTTTCTGCTTCTTTTTCTTTCTTCTTCAAGAGAGTAAATTTTCGGGTTCTTTTGTATTCAATCATCTTCAACTCTGAATGCTCGAAAGTTATCACTTTTCTCACTTATCACGTTGAAGATATTTGAATAGGGGCAGCTGTTGCACCCCAAAATTTACCCTCTTGATTTAGGCTTATGTTTCATCATGTATATCATATTGCATTGCATTCATACATTGTGATGGGATCAAAGTACTTTGGTTATCAAGTATTCCTCAAGCTTTGAAGGTTGATTGCATTAACAAGTTGCTCAAGTATAACCTTATCATATAAACCTCTAGATCTTTCAAACTCAAGTTATTGCATATCTCAAGATATTTTATCCATCTCTTTGGATCATCAGAGGATTGAAGTTTGAGATTGATTATAAGAAGAATCACTCTTTTGATTCACTAGTCAAAATTAGGGTTTTGCTTGATCAAGGCCATTGATCAATGTACAAGTCTTGATTTGGAAGCTACAACATCTCATTGGTATTTGAAAAGTCTTTGTATAAGAAATTGGTCAAGATGCTCAGAGGATTTGAAATTTTGGAGATGATTCATCAGTCTCCTAAGGTGTTAACCAAAACTAGGGTTTGGGATTTTATCAAGCTTTATTGAGAATTTTGAAGTAAAACTTTTTACATGGCCTCTATATATTTGGGAGATAGTATGTTTGAAGTTTTGACCATCAATTTTGAAGAGAAGTGGACCAATTAATTCAAAGGGGTAAAATGGTCATTTTTATCAAAATCAGTCAAAGTCAAGGTTGACCGAGTGAACTTTTGGTCAACCATCAATTCAAGAGTTTAATTTTCATATTTGAAGTCCATTTTAATCATTGGATCAAAAAGATTGAGGTTTGGGTTGAAACTTGTTCATGAAGAAACCCTAAAAGTTTCTAATTTTGGAAAATGAGGACTTAACTTAAAAAATTCATATTTTATTCACCCTTGATCAAAAAAATTCAAATGAAATATGCTTGGAAATATAAGAGGGTGATCTTTCATCTCCTTTTGGTCTCATGTCCAAATTGGCAAAGAGTCAAGAGTTATGGTCTTTGGAAGTTCATGCCTCAAGTTAAAATTATAGGTCATTTTCCAAAATTAGTGAATTTCATGTCAAATTTTGAGGACCTTAGTGGATTCAATTGCAAAAACACAACACTAACGGATTGTAGATATTTTCAATACCTTTCCAAATTGTACTCATTTGTGTCCAAATTCAAAAGTATGGGAAAGTTATGGTCTTTTGAATTTCATGCCATTTCTTTGAACTTTAGCCATGCAAGCAAAATGCCAAAACTTGAGAACTTCATTTTCAGCCATTCTATTCACTTGTAATCAGGCCCATGACACATTTGTGACCTATGGAAGCCCTTGATGCCAGCCATTTCGTGCCCATGTGATTGTTGTACTTGCTTGAGGCCAAAATTTCAAAACTTGCCCAAAATTGCAAAAACTCCAATACTTTCTGATCATGTGGAATCAAGGGCCAAGATTTTAAGGATGATTTTCTGAAGTAATTTTTCCCACAAAATGCATAAAAGGCTAAAGAATGCACGAGCAAAGGACCTGGTCCTATGCACACCTCATTTTCTGCACAAACTTCCAATCCTGCCCTCCAACGGTATTAAGCTTGCATTTCCACCCCTACCCTCCTCCACTCACTCTATGTAATGTGTAGCGAGGCTCATTTGATGAAGGAGAGGCCTTCATTTCAAGAAATCCAAATCTGAGTTCAACTTCCTTTCTCTGCATTTTATCTTCGAATCCCTTAATTCCTTGGTCGTTTCTTCAATTTCTTCGCAGAGACACATTCAATGGAGCAAGAGGATCAAGTTGGAACCATTGATTTTCTTCTGGAGTGAGGGAACCGTGCATTCAGATTTTGATTTGAGGTAAGCTCACTCAACTTTGATTCATGATATATAGCTGTTTATTGCTGAATTTGAGCATGGATACTTGCTTGTTGATGTTATGTGAACGATTCTTAAAACTGTTTGAGGTTTTGGTTTGGCATATTATGCTTGTTTAAGATCTCTGCAACTCTAATTTTCAGTGAGTTTATGGTGATTTCATAATGAGATTTCTAGATCCATGGCTGTCTATTTGATGTGATTTGAATTGTGTAGATTCCTTGCCATGTTAGCTTTGATTTGCACTTGATTTGATGAATTTTGATGGATAAATGAGATTGTATGATCGATCTGAATCTTAGGCATAAGCCCGAGTCGCGCGCGTTTTCTGGTTTGGCTGGAGGTTAGGGATGATGAGGTGTCATCATCTGAACGGTCCATTTGAATTTTTGAATATTAGTTTATATTTTGATTTCAATTGATTTTCTGATTTTTGTTTCTTGATCAAAACAATTTAAAAAATTCTGAAAAAATTATCACAAGTCCAAAAAAAAAAATACTATCTTGTGTAATTTTATTGGAATTTTTAAAAATGTTTTGATTTGTTTAAAATTTCATAAGTTTAATTAATTATTTGTTCAATGATTATTTTTATTTTAATAGCTCTTTTGATCTAAAAATTCCACAAAAATTATCTTTGACTCATAAAATAATTTAGAAATTGATTCTGATTTTGGTTTAGCATTTTTTCTATTTTTGATTAGAAATTTAATTTGAGAAGTTTATTTGAAATGCTTGTTCATAATTTTTGTTTTAATACTTCCTTTAATTCAAAAATCCTCAAAAAAATCATATAAGTTTGTTTTGAATCATAGTGTCTGAATATAATTTTGTTTTGACCTTTTTATGACTTTTGGCTAGGGTTTTCATTTTGTCATTAAATAATAGTTTAATTATTTAATTGTTTGTTTGATTTTATTTTAATATATCCTTTAATTCATAAATTCCACAAAAAATCATGGATGCTAGTTTTTAATTCTAATATTTGAATATAATTTTTGTTGGATATTTTTCTGACTTTTGATTGGAATTTTATTTTTGAGATGTGAATTTTTGTTTAATTGTTTAAAGGTTTGAATTTTGATTTTATTTTAGACTTTTCTTTAATTCTAAAAATTTGAAAAAATAAGTTATCTGATCTTTGGAGTTTTCTTTATTTTTGTATGATTTTAATTTGATTTGTTTAGAATTGGAACTTGATTAATCAATAATTGAGTTCATTTTCTAAATAATTAGGGTTTTGCTAATTCCCTTGTTTGTCCTTCATCCTGACATGCCTACCTCTCTCGAAGACTTGCAAAAAGCTTAGGTTCAATTGAAGGAAGAGTGAGACACCTTTGAAGCCCAATTTTACGCCAGTGAGAAGAAGGTTTTGGGACTCACCAAGCTGCTTCATGAAGAGCGGAATCTGAACGCCTACATCGCTCCAAAGAGGATGCGTTCAATCTTTCTGTCTTAAGAGTTTTTGTTGTATTTTGTTCCTTTCATTGTAAGCCCAAAGAGGCATGATGTATTCACATTTGGATTTAATATAAAGTGTGTTCCTTTTGGTTTGAGCAAATTTAAATCTCTAATTTCGTTGAAATCATTTTCATGTTGCATCTTCATTCATCATAACATCATACAGGTTTCTTACAACAGGTCTCCTTATCCTTCTACTATTTATTTCAATGAGATGGATATTAAACAGACAGTGAAAGATCTTCAGGCGCAGAACGTCTAGTTTCAACAAATGCTCTTGACTCTGACAAAAGGACAAGAGGAGTTGAAGACTCTACTGGCCAAAGAGAAGAAGAAGAAAGCGAAGAAACCAATCGGTATTGTGATCACAGGAAGAAGGTTCAAAGGACAAGCCAAATGGACTTTGGACTTTGCAACGTCATCGGGTGAAGGAGATAATCACGAAGACAGGACCAAGGAAGTGAACAAACACCCAGCATCCGAAGAAGAGGAAGAACTTGACTACTCTGAGGAACAGTATCCTCCTGCTGATAATAAATACAAAGATCTAGAGGATCGTTTGAATGCTATGGAGGTCCAGAGGGTACCCGGATTAGATTTTGAAGAGTTAGGACTTGTCTCTGGGGTTGTCATCCCGCAGAAACTCAAGGTTCCCACTTTCGCTAAATATGATGGTGTCTCTTGCCCGAAACTGCATTTAAGGTCATATGTCAGAAAAATTCAACCCCATACGGCTGATAAGAATCTATGGGTGCATTTTTTCCAAGAGAGCTTATCAGGGACACAGTTGGATTGGTTCTATCAGTTGGAAGGGACTAATATTCGCAATTGGGAAGATTTGGCTTCCACCTTTTACAAACAATACCAGTATAATGCTGATTTAGCTCCAACTCATACGCAATTGCAAGGCATGTCTATGGGTGCAAGTGAAGGTTTCAAAACCTATGCTAAAAAATGGAGGGATCTCGCACGAAGATTTCAACCCCCTCTATCTGACATAGAATTAGTGGATATGTTCCTAGGCACCTTATCAGGTCCATTCTTCAACCACCTGATTGGAAGTTCCTCAGTTGGATTTACTGAACTAATCATGACTGGTGAGCGGGTCGAAACCGGTATAAGAAGTGGCAAAATTCAAAGAGATTCATCCTCAAGCATGATGAAGAAACCCTTTGTTGGAAAGAAGGAGGTCAGTGCTGCATATGACCATAGGAATTAAAACAAAACTGAACGTCGTTCGACAGTAGGGGCCGTTATGATTTCTAATCCTGTGCCAAACCAATAGCGAAATTATCAGCGCAAGCTAGAAGTGCCCATGAGACGATTTAATCAGATCAACATGACCATGTCTCAAGTTTTGCCACACCTTTTGAAGACTAACCTGGAAACTTTAAAAGAAGCTCACAAGAACCCCAACACTACTTCTCCTCGCTACAACCAGAACGCTCGATGTGCCTATCATTCTGAAAGCCCGGGGAATGATATAAACGACTGTTCGGCCTTGAAGAATAAGGTACAGGACCTTATCGATGCGAAAGAGATTGAGTTTGACCCCCCCAGGAATGCCTAATGTAATAACAGCGCCAATGCCCCGACATGGTCAAGGTGTCAACGCCATTGATGATGATCGTTTCGTCTCCTCCGTGAAAGACTTAACTACTCCTCTGATGACCATTAAACAGAATCTGTTTCAAGCCGGTCTGGTCCCGAGCTGCGATAAGAATTGTCACTTATGCAAGTCTCTACCAAATGGTTGTTTGTCACTAAAGATATGAGTTCAACACCTGATGACTAGCAAAGAAATCTTGTTTGAAAAGATTCCTCTTATCAGAACTTCTTATCAAGATGTCTCGATAATCACCATTTCCAACAATCCTCCCGGGGTCTCCACCAAAAGACCCGTCAGGATTACATCTATTCCAAGGTTTGCACCTCTAATCATCATTATGCCAAGACCAATATCATACTCTTCAGATAAAGTTGTTCCCTGGAACTATGGGGCTGAAATTTATTACTATGGCGTCAAGCAAGATCATTTGGCTGTCAAAGACGAAGTTGCGAGAGATATTGATCCTAACATCGGTAATATCACTAGGACCAGTAAGATAACAAGAAGTGGAAGAGTCTTCTCACCCGAGATTTCTCCAAAGACCGTCACTACTCCTGTGATCATTCCCAGTGCCACTCTTACTAACACTCCCAGTGATACTCCTACTGTTATCCCTGCTACAAAGACGAGGGGCAAAGAGGTCTTGAATGAGCCTGTCCAAACGAGAGAGCATCCCGGGATCATCCTTGAAGCTTCTAGAAAGGAGATAGAAGAAATACTAAAGATAATCAAGAAAAGTGACTACAACTTTGTAGAACAGTTGGGGCAAACCCCCTCGAAGATAGCATTGTTGTCCTTACTTTTGTGTTCTGAGGCCCATGCCAAAGCCTTGGTAAAGTTTCTCAAGACCGCCCATGTTCCCCAAGAGACCTCCATTGACCAATTTGAGAATTGTGTGGCCAGTCTAACGACTGATAAAGGATTAGGCTTTTCCGACGCTAATTTAACTTCCAAGGGAAGGAAGCATAACGATGCCTTGCATGTTTCCATTGAATGCAGGGGCACCACACTTACCCATGTTCTGGTGGATACCGGCTCATCATTGAATCTCTTGCCCAAGAACGCTCTCGACCGACTGGACTTCGAGGGACTCACTTTAAAGCCTAGTAATATCATAGTGAGGGCATTTAATGGTTCTAAGAGGACAGTGCATGGAGAAGTTAATATCCCCATAAAAGTTGGAACTCAGACTTTTGATTCAACTTTCTATGTAATGAACATCCGCCCGTCTTACTCCTGTTTATTGGGTCGACCCTGGATCCATGGTGTTGGTGCCGTCACTTCTACCCTGCATCAGATGCTAAAATACCCGATCAAAGGGAAAATTGTCACAGGTCACGGGGAGGGGGAGTACATGGTTAGCCACCTGAACTCTTTCAGGTATGTTGAAATGGATGGTGAATTCATTGAGACTCCATGTCAGAATTTTGAGGAGGTTCCATAAACAGTTGCGGCAACCAAGTCTACTCCCAAAATTCCAAATATTACCAGACCTCCTCTGAAGATGGCCTCTTTGAAAGATGTTATGGAAGTAGTTGAAGAAGGAGGGTGTACCATCTGGGGTCAACTTCCAGATATCCCCTACAAGTCCGACAAATTTGGTTTGGGATTCATTATAGAGGCCCAAAGATATGTTCGACGTTCTCATGCCGGGGGACCACCTTTGCGTATCCGCAATCAGGGAGTCAATGTAGTAGAAGACAGTGATGGCAGTTGTGATATGGACGAGTGGATTTTTCCAACCATCAGCGGAGGACTCAACAATTGGGAGGCCAAAGATTTCATTCCTATTACTTTTATTCAAGAGTAATTGTCTTTTAATGTTTTCAGGCTTGTAATATTTAAATAATTCAGACTTTTTAAAACCTTGTGTCTTACCCGAGGCACAACGGTCCATTTGTGAGGGTTGTAACTTCATTCTCATATGTCATCAATGAATCATGGACGTTTTTGCATACAAATTTTGTGCTCTATGTCTTTCTTTCTTACATTTTATTTCTTTCAAAGGTAGCTATGCTCTTACACACACTCACATATTAAAATGCAGATCTACATCCACTCAGGATCCCATGGGTAACGGTTCTGCTATGGCCTATTGTGACTTTGAAAATCCAATCTACCAAGCCGAAGACGGAGGTGAGGAAGATTGTAAGGTGCCAGGAGAATTGGCCAGGTTGTTGCAACAGGAAGAAAGGACCATTCAGCCTCACGAAGAGCCAGTTGAAACAGTTATCTTAGGTACTGAGGAGGACAAGAAAGAAGTCATGGTGGGTGCCAATCTGGAACCCAGTGTCAAAGAGTGTCTAATTTAATTGCTGCACGATTATGTTGAGGTCTTTGCCTGGTCGTATGAAGACATGCCAGGACTTGATACAGACATTGTGGTACATCGTCTGCCCACAAGAAAAGATTGTCCGCCAGTAAATCAAAAAGTTCACCGCATGAGGCCTGATATGTCAGAAAAGATTAAAGCAGAAGTCATGAAGCAATTCAATGTTGGATTCTTGGTTGTCACCTCGTATCCCCAATGGGTTTCCAATGTTGTTCCCATTCCCAAGAAAGACGACAAAGTGCGAATGTGTATGGACTACATAGATTTGAATAGGGCAAGCCCCAAGGATGACTTCCCGCTACCCCACATTGATATTCTGGTTGACAATACGGCACAACACAAAGTGTTTTCCTTTATGGACGGTTTCTCAGGCTACAACCAAATCAAAATGGCACCTGAAGATATGGATAAAATAACCTTTGTTACACAGTGGGGCACATTCTTCTATAAGGTCATGCCATTCAGACTGAAGAATGTTGGGGCAACCTATCAGCGTGCCATGGTAGCTCTATTTCACGACATGATACATCACAAAATAGAGGTCTATATGGATGATATGATAGCCAAATCTCAAACAGAAGAAGAGCATCTCGATCATTTACAGAAGCTATTTGAGAGGCTGATGAAATACAAGCTGAGGTTGAACCCAAATAAATGCACGTTCGGGGTACGGTCTGGTAAACTCCTAGGCTTTGTCGTCAGAAACAAAGGTATTGAGGTTGATCCTGCCAAGGTTAAAGCAATACAAGATATGCCTTCTCCTTGTACTGAGAAGGAAGTCAGAGGATTTTTGGGAAGTTTGAATTACATTTCCAGATTCATTTCTCACCTAACAGCTACTTGTGAACCGATCTTCAAATTGTTGAAGAAAGATCAAGTAGTCAAATGGAATGACGAATGCCAAGTTGCTTTTGACAAAATCAAAGAATACTTACAAGAGCCTCCTATGTTATTGCCACCCGTCGAGGGAAGGCCATTGATCTTGTATTTGACTGTTTTAGAAAAATCAATGGGGTGTGTGCTGGGGAAGCATGACAAGTCTGGCCGAAAAGAGCATGTTATTTATTACCTGAGCAAAAAGTTTACCGACTGTGAAACAAGATATTCACTGCTCGAGAAAACTTGCTGCGCTCTGGCATGGGCTGCTCGCCGGCTAAGACAGTATATGCTGACCCATACTACCTTGTTGATATCTAAAATGGATCCAATAAAATACATCTTCGAGAAGCCTGCTCTCTCTGAGAGAATAGCAAGATGGCAGATGATCCTGACGGAATATGACATACAATATACTACCTAGAAAGCAATAAAGGGCAGTGTACTGGCTGATCACCTTGATCACCAAGCTATGGAAGACTATCAATCCATGAAGTTCGAATTCCCAGATGAGAACATCATGACAGTAAACAATTGTGAAGAGATCAGACCATATGACGGACCTGAACAAGGATCCCGATGGATTTTGTTTTTCGACGTGGCATCTAACGCACTTGGCAATGATATTGGTGTTGTACTCGTATCTCTTGAAGCGTGTCATACTCCCTTTACCGCAAGACTCTGCTTCGATTGTACAAACAATATGGCAGAATATGAAGTGTGCATCTTTGGTCTCAGAGCTGCCATAAATTTGGGGATTAAATCTTTGAGTGTGTTCGGAGATTCAGCTTTGGTCATCAGTCAAATCAAAGGGGAATGGGACACAAAACACCCTAACCTTATCCCTTACAAAGAACATGTGTTGACATTTCTACCACATTTTGAGAAGATTACCTTTGAGCATTTTTCGCGAGAAGAAAATCAGCTAGCAGACGCACTAGCTACAATTTTGTCTATGTTTAAACTTAATTGGGATAACGAGGCTCCCTGGATCACCATCGGACAAATGGATGAACCAGCACACTGTCACGAGATTAATACTGAAGAATTAGTGGACCAACCCTGGTTTCACGAAGTCAAGAGGTATCTCGAGTCTCAAGAATATCCGGAAGGAGCTTCGGTTAATAAAAAGAAATTCCTAAGAAGATTCTCGGCTAAGTTCTTCCTTAGTAACGACATTTTGTACAAACATAATCATGACTATGTATTACTTTGATGCGTAGACAAGGTTGAGGCAAAAAAGATCATGGCTGATCTACATGAAGGCACCTTTGGCACCCATTCTAGTGGGCATACGATGGCAAATAAAATCCTACGGGCAAACTATTATTGGTCTACCATGGAGGCAGATTTCTATCAACACTCCCGGACTTGCTATAAATGTCAGATTTATGCTGATAAAGTGCACGTCCCTCCAGTTCCTTTGAATGTCTTGACGGCTCCTTGGCCCTTTGCTATGTGGGGAATCGATATGATTGGGGAAATCAGGCCAACAGCCTCCAATGGACACCGCTTCATCTTAGTGGCCATCGACTATTTTACAAAGTGGGTGGAGGCAGCTTCCTTCGCTTCTGTTACCAAGAATGTTGTCACCCGATTCATCAAACAGAATCTCATCTGTTGGTATGGTATCCCAGAGATAATCCTGACTGATAATGGTACGAATCTAAACAACATTATAATCACCGCCTTGTGCGAGCAATTCAAGATCCAGCATCACAATTCTTCCCCTTACCGGCCAAAGATGAATGGCGTTGTAGAAGCTGCTAACAAAAACATTAATAAGATCATACAGAAAATGAAAGTCACGTACAAAGACTGGCATTAGATGCTACCATTCGCTCTCCACGGGTATCGTACCAAAGCTTGTACATCAACTGGGGAAACACCCTATTCTCTGGTATACGACATGGAGGTTGTCTTACCTATTGAGGTCCAGATCCCCTCTCTAAGGATCATGAAGGATGTGGGGTTGAACGAAGAAGATTGGATCCAGACTCGACTTGACCAATTGAACTTGATTGATGAGAAGAGGCTTGCAGCTATCTGTCATGGTCAGATGTACCAAAAACGCATGATTAAAGCCTTTGACAAAAAGGTCAAACGTCAGGTATATTGGGTCGGTGATTTGGTAATCAAGCGTATCATATTGCCACAAGGTGATCCCAGGGGAAAATGGACTCCTACATACGAAGGAACGTTTATGATCAAAAACATATTCTCTGGTGGAGCAATGATCTTGACCACTATGGATGGAGACGACCTTCCACACCCTATAAATACAGACATAGTTAAAAGATACTACGCATAAACAAGGACCCGCTAGGTCGACTGACCTAGGCAAAAATTAGGGCATCCCGGCGAACCAAAAGGTTCGAGCAAAATTTAGGGATAAAATACAAAAAATCTGTACACCCGGCAAGCTGAAAACTTGAAAGGGCGGCTTGGGAAAAAAAGAGTATCCCAGTGGATCGAAAACCCGAAAGGGTGGTCCAGGAAAAATTTAGGGATTTAAAGCGTATGAATATGTCCCGTTGGATCATCTTGCAGACAATCTTCAACATCGATCAACCAGCTCAAACGATTCTAATCAATCCAATCAGCTTCGCCGAGGCGACAAGTAGACAAGACACTCAGAGGCACGAAAACTATAGCAGAATGGGAACCCCATGGGATAATTTCACATAGTTATCTCTTCTTTGTATCAATTTTCATCTTTTTACGACGACATTCTCTTACTAGAATGCTCGTCTCGTTGTACAAAAAAAATAAGACTTATTCAAGTTAATACAAAGATATCCCTTTTGAAAGTGCAAAACTATCTGTTTTTCTTTATTTCTGTGTTTTGTTTACAAAAACGTCCAATGATTTATTTTTGAACATATGCATTTGAACGTGATTACTATTTACAAATGAACAGAAAACAAAAAGACAATTACTAATGGCTTTGATAAATATGATAATATCTATAGGCCATTCCATAAAATCCCCGCAGGTACCTTCTCCAGCAAGAGCGGAAGCAAAGACATCCTACTACATAATCGCTAACATATTTCCAATATGCAGCCTAACAGTACCAAGCGCTCTCATATCCCTGACAAAGCACTACCTCCAACTACCACTCCAAAGGTTCCCCAATGAAAGTTTCCCAACTTCTCAGGATTCCCCAACAGGATTTCACGAAGTCCACAAGCAATGCCTAGCGTTTCCCTTCTACAATACAATTTATTTCTCTAAATGGAAACTCACCCATCAATGCTTCAAACTTCAACAAAGTATAGAGACCTACACTCCTCTTTCCCAACAGTACTCATAGATTTATTTCCCCCATTTCCAGCAACACTACGGCATGAACAATTATTATGTCCATTCATACGTCATAGTATTGACAACACAAATACATACAGTGCAATCTCATTTATTTTGAGAAACAACATCATACCATGAATTGCATACATCATGGAATTGCATACAATTAACTCTCCACCTTTTCAGGAAAAAATAAATCGACATGAAATTATCATCAACAAATTTCTAACAGACAAATATTTTCAATAAGTCAAATACAGATCAGTTCCCGAGAAAGGGATGACTTCTGCTAGTTCAGATAAAACTCTCAACGATTTATTCTGATTCTTATCCAGATTTTTGTTGGTTCAGATAAATCTCTCAACGATTTATTCTGATTCTTATCCATATTTTTGCTGGTTCAGATAAATCTCTCAATGATTTATTCTGATTCTTATCCAGATTTTTGCTGGTTCAGATAAATCTCTCAAAGATTTATTCTGATTCTTATCCAGATTTTTGCTGGTTCAGATAAATCTCTCAACGATTTATTCTGATTCTTATCTAGATTTTTGCTGGTTCAGATAAATCTCTCAATGATTTATTCTGATTCTTATCCAGATTTTCGCTAGTTCAGATAAATCTCTCAATGATTTATTCTGATTCTTATCCAAATTTTTGGTTGTTCGGATAAATCTCTCAATGATTTATTCTGATTCTTATCCAGATTTTTGCTGGTTCAGATAAATCTCTCAATGATTTATTCTGATTCTCATCCATATTTTTGCTGGTTCAGATAAATATCTCAATGATTTATTCTGATTCTTATCCAGATTTTTGCTGGTTCAGATAAATCTCTCAATTATTTATTCTGATTCTTATCCAGATTTTTGTTGGTTCAGATAAATCTCTCAATGATTTATTCTGATTCTTATCCAGATTTTTGTTGGTTCAGATAAATCTCTCAACGATTTATTCTGATTCTTATCCAGATTTTTACTGGTTCAGATAAATCTCAACGATTTATTCTGATTCTTATCCAGATTTTTGCTGAGTCAGATAAATTTCTCAACAATTTATTCTGATTCTTATCCAGATTTATGTTGGTTCAGATAAATCTCTCAACGATTTATTCTGATTCTTATCCAGATTTTCGCTGGTTTAGATAAATGTCTCAAAGATTTATTCTGATTCTTCCCCACCGAAAATTTTCTCTGGTTCAGATAAATTGCACCAAGATTTATTCTAATGCTTTCCAGCAACATTCAAGACTTCTTCTAGCTCCAGTTTAAATCGACCAAAGGTTTATTTAGTTTTCTTTTCTGTTGAAGTCAAGTTCATACTTCATCCACTTCTGTCAACAATCACCTTTGGATGGCATCTATAAGACCATCTCCGACAACTCTCCATCATCTCTCCAAATGGCATCTTTAAACCCATTCCCTACACAATCAACCAACACATCATCGAGTGCAAATTTTTTGGCACTCTAGTGTTCAATCATCTTCCACTTTCAAGCTACAAACGACGGACATGTCGATCTCACTTTTCAAGTTTAAGAAGATTGAACAAGGGCAGCTGTTTTACCCCAAGATTTGCCCTCATTTTTTCATTCAAGATATTATCCTAGGGTTTCTCGAATACTCAATTTGGCTCAGAAGTGGACCAGACAGATTCTCTTCCTAGACAATAAGTCCACAATTAGGGTTTTGCATTTTCCAAAGAAAGTCGAGTCTTCAAGTTCTCAAATGGTCTTCACAGATCTTCATGTCTCCTCAAGGATGTTCATTCCAAATTTCGAACCTCGCGTCATAAGTTTTCTTAGTTAACGGTTCAGACGACTGAAAATGACTCCATTAACCCAAAAGCTGACCTTTTGTGAGACCAAGTCCAAGCGACTGTAACTTCTTCACTATTTGATATTTTTGAGAGTTTCTTCTTGTGTATGACTCTCCTCGATGTTATCTCCAATTTCTCTTCACAAATCAAGAGCTGATTACGCGAAGAAGATCACCAAAAATTCAAATGCGTTGGAAGTCGCGTCATGAATGTTGACCTAATTTCAAATAACAGTCGTCTGGATTCTAAGAATTGTGATTTCTTCAAATAACAAGACCTTGAGACGATTATTCCTGTTCATGGTCATATGTGATGTCACTCACGAGTTTATCTTTAAAGAATCGAAGGAAAATTATGTTTTGGAAGACTTTAAAATTATCAAATCATCGCAAGGCATTTGTTGACTTTGAATGTTCTTAATCACAGTTTATTTAAAGATTGACAGATATTCCCGAAGCATGTTTGCTTGTCAATGAAATTCTATTGTTTTTATTATTATCAAGCATGGCACGCGAGTTTATTGTAAACACAAACTTGACTGGGACAAGATGTTAAGGATAAGGTTGTCATTTAAACAACCATGATTGTGGAGTCCATTAGTCAAAAGATCTGAGCACATAAACATTTATTTTGTTTTAAAAATACAAAGTACATGATTTATCTGATCATTTTGTGATTGCTTGAAACGCAAGTTACGAAACCAAGATTTTTATCCAAAATATTCAACTGAGGGTTGCAAGTTTTGTACAATAAATTCTATCACACTAAATTTTATTCAAATGCTTGATATCATTACATTACAAATGAGATTACAATTCGTTTGTCTTGTTTACAAAAAATCTCAAGTTCTTGTTTACAAAGAGAATTTTTTTTCAAGTCTTCATCTTCATCTTCAAGTAAGCCATCCAAGCTCCGCTCGCCATTCATGAAATAAGAAAAAGAAAGAAAGTCAGCAAACATTCAATCAAAGGTAATATGCGAAGAAGAATTAATTCATCATTAGGGTTTACAATTCAGAATCAGAATATTTGTTTGTTTTATCACAATCATTTTCCCCAATTGCAAATCACAAAAAAAGGAATTGCCTTTCTTGGTTCACAAAAAAGGGAAATAAATATACAAGGCAGGGCAACAAACTGCCTAAAACTGCAACAAAAGCTACAAGGCTGCAAACAGCAGCAGTCAAATACAAAAAAAAGGGGCAAGCCTACAGCAGATGCAAAATATCACAGCAGAATCCGAGCAAAAGGCAGGCTGCTGCCTAAAACTGCAATAAAAGCAACAGGCTGCAAACAGGAACAGTCAAATACAAAAAGGGGCAAGCCTACAGCGGATGCAACAAATATCACAGCAGGATCCGAGCAAAAGCATGCTGCAAACACAAACCAACAAGCAAATACAACAAAGGCCACAACAGAACAAAACAAACAATATGCAAGCTAACATTAGCTCATATCTAGAACAAGTGCATCATCATTTTATAAAGCTACAAACCCTTCAGAATTTTAAACAAAATAAGCAAAAACTGCTTTTGTTTCATAGAAAGAGGAAAGAGGAAAGATGAAAGAGATATCACCACAAACCAATGCAGTCCAAAATCCTGCTATATGCCAAAAGCTATGTCCAAATAACCTGCATCAAAACCTGTAGCCCAACATTTGCACACAAATAGAAAGATGAAAACTACACTCAAAGTGTTCAAGGTCAGCATACCATAATGGTTCAAAATCCTCAAAACTTTCCCTCAAATTCTTACTTCTCAGCTATTATATTACAAAGAACAATCAACATATCAGGACAAGGGCGAGAATACACCAAAAAAAATATACCAACCAAACAGCAAAGCCAACAAGTACCAACCAAACAGCCAGAAAGAGAATATACAAAAAAAAAACTCCACATAGAACTAAGCAGCAAAGAGGATAATAGGGACAACAACGAAAACCTCAAGGAGCTTCTCCTCAAAAAAGGCACTCACCAAACCCTTGTGACAACTTCACTGTAAACAAAAAAAAACAAACTATACCAGAAAACCAAATCAACAGTCAACATGAAGAAAACGATACCAGAAATTCCAACCCCATCTCTGAACTAAATCCCTTCATCCTCCTCATCAAATCTTGACCTCAGACTAATAACACTTCATCACCCTTTCCATTTACTATTCGTAGCTTCACCTCCATACACCAACAAATCTCATAACAAGAACCCAAAAAACATGCTAAATTCCAAAACCAATTTACAACAGACCTCCACTCACGCGACATAACCTCCCTTTTAAGGCAACAAACAGTTCTCCTACAAACTACTTCACTAAGGTAGTAACACAAAAGCCCACTCATACTCAATCCAGCGAAACACAAGCAAAGGAAGGAGTAGCGATTTACCTGCGAAGGGCCAACACCTCTAAAGAGCATTCCTAATTGGTATCTTATTTTTTAAACCTTCCATCTTTTATACTCACCTCCGTACATGTTTGATTTGTTTTGAACTTTCGAATTTTTGCATGATTCTTGTGGTTTTATCTTGTTGAATCGTCGTTAGATATCCATGGGTTGTGTTATTTGAGGCCGAATTTGTGATTTAGGGACAAAGATGTTAAGTAAGTTCATCACAGGCGATTGAAAGCGTGAGATATTAGAGAGAGAATTAAGGTGAAAGCGTGAGATATTAGAGATAGTTAAGGTGAAAGCGTGAGAGATTAGAGGGAGATATGGTTTGTTTGAATTCTTGGTAATGAACAGAGAAAAGTGAGAGTGGTAGAGAAGAAGCGCAGCTTCTGGTTTAGGGATTCCAACCCCTACATTCCCATTTAGCACAATCGGGTTTGGGCCTGTTTCATTTGGCCCGGCCCATTTCCCGAATCTTGCCCATTTCCTCTTTTTCTTTCTCCATTTTTTATTAGGCAGAAAATTAAACAAAAAATACGTTTGGGCTTCACTCCCCTTTGGGCCCTTGCTGATTATTCATTTTATACCCCATGTTCACTGTAATTCAAACCCATTCTCTTTTCTTTTTTGCATTTTTATTTTATTGTTATATTGTTTTATCTAATCAGTTTTTCTTCTTTTTTTCATTTTTTATCATATTAAAAATAATGACACAATAATATAATTACTTTTTTTTTATAAATAAGTAAACTAGAAATATTGTTTATAATTATTATTTATTTTGATAATTATTTAAATAGATAGATTGTTAGTTTATTTAATCGTTTAATCATTTCGGTTGAGTTGTATTGCTTATTTATTCGGGACTTTGTGAATAATTAAAATAACTTTTTTTTAGTTACTTTTCTTTTAAATTATCTAACTTCTTCATGATAAACAAAATTGCGAAAAAATATATAGAATAGATTTTTATTTCTTTTCCAAATTTTCCTCACCAACAATACATGCGAATAATTTAATTTCTTTTAATCAATTATTTTCTTTTCTTTAATAGAATAGGTTTTTTTTTTCAATTTTTCTCATTAACAAAAAATACCAAAAAAATTTCTATACTTTGTCAATCAATTGTATTTCATAAACTGTTATAATTTCGATTAGCCTCTCAATTCGATTTGGTTGTATTGTTTGCCTATTTGGATATTTAATCGTACCAATCCATCCCCATTTGTAAATTTGTGCCCCCATTCCCAAAAGCATTGTAATAGCTTAGAATTTCCATTTCCGCAATTTACTATTTTCTTTATATTGTATAGTAATTAGGCGTGTATGACAAGATTTAAACTTAAACGCTAGATAACCCTAATCAAAGAATAACTTAACTTGAATCAAACACACTTTCACACACACACCTCTAGGGTAACCTCGCCTGTTGCCTCGAAAACACAGTCATGTCCCTCAAATATGGGACGCTTTAGCAAAGACCCTTCGATAAAAGATCATAGTCCCTCAATGACCCTAGATGTTGCCTTCGACAAAACGATCTAGTCTCTTACGAAAATTGCTAAAGCGTCTCATAAGTTGCTTTTGATGACTATGAATTTGACCCGTGCCTGTATCTTCACATCCAACGACGGGGCTTCTTACCAAACCAATGGTAAGATAGCAACATTTAAAGGAGGAAGAAAAGAACACTTAAAACCTTTCGAGTAGGTAGATTCGCTCCTAGTTACTCGCTCGCTCACGACAAAAACATTTCTACACCGACACTTCCATTTCAAAACATTTTCAAAAGCCAAAACATTTTGTATACGTTCTTATAGAGACGAGAACCATTACAAAATATCTTTCCAAAAACCACTTTTAAAAACATATTCCACAAACACATCTTTGAACTATCTTTCAAAACTAAACTTTGTACACGTTCTTATAGAAACGAGAATCATTACAAAGATATTTTCAAAATACATTCAAAGCCCACACCGTAAGCACATTGTCAAAGTAAAAGTAAGTGATCTAGAGAGTAACTAAGAGCCCATGGAAAACCATGGATGAAAAGGGTGCTAACACCTTCCCTTTTCATAATCTACCCCCCGAACCCGAGAAATAATCTCGAAAGGTCTTTCCTGTGCTTTTTTACCTTTCCTTTTAGATAAAAGAAAAGTCGGTGGCGACTCTTGCTATCTACACAAATGTGATCAAAATGCAAAACACCAAAGTCAGTTCTCCCACCGTATCATAGCAAGCGATTAACAATATTCTACCGTTACTCAAAAGTCTTTCGCGTTATTTTCCTCCTACTTTAGATAGTGTTATCCTACCATTAGTTAGTAGGAATCCCAATCGTTGGATGTGTGAGGGACATGCACGGGTCATCATACAATCATAAAGGTAACTTGTAGGGTGATTTAGCAATTTTATCGTAAGGGAATAAGATCATTTACCGAAGGCAGCATCGAAGGGTTATCGGGGTACTAAGATCTTTTACATCGGAGGGACTTTGCTAAAGCGTCCCCATGTTCGAGGGACATTACTGCTTTTTATTCGAAGGAAACAAGTGGAGTTACCCTAGAGGTGAGTGTGTGAAAAGTGTATTGAATTCACTTACTTTATCTTGATTAAGGTTATCTAACGGTTGATTTTAGATCTTGCCATACATGCCCTAATTACTAGTAGTTATAAGGAAAGCAGTAAATTATGGAAAGTAAAGGTGTGGAAAGTAAACCTAAACTATTACAGGGCTTTCGAGGAAGGGGGTACAAAATCATAAAACCGGGGAGAAAAAGTAAATCAAATAAAATCCTAATTAAAACTACTACAACCTTTTAGCAGTTACATAATTGGGAAAAATTAATGCAAAAGTAAATGCGTGAAGATTGTAAAATAAGAGGAAAACGGTTTGATGAAAAACTTGATGATTAACCTAAAGTCTAATTGATTTTAATTTAGAAAAAAAAGTTAGGTAATTAAATTATGTGATCCCTAAGGTCTAAATTTATTTTATTTGAGAAAACCTAAAAAATCCATTAGGGTTAATTAATTAAATTAAAACCTAGAATTAATTAAAAATTAAATTAAAGTTAACCTATGATTAAACAAAATTAAACTAGGGTTTAAAAAAAAGTTTTGTTAATTTGAAGAAAAAGAATGAGGAAAATGGTTAGAAGAATTAAAGTAACAAAATAAACCAGTAGAGGTGGGTGTTGAATCCACGCCCTCAAGGCCATCATGAAACATGCATACCACCAGGGCAAGCGTGCACTTGTGTCTATGATACACCACTAACACGCTTTGTAATTAACATGCAAAAATATGAGAAATTAAAGAAACAAAACGTCAAAAGGTTGGATCGAACCCAAGCCCTTTGAGACTAATGCTTTATCGCGCGCGCTTCTATCATTGGGTGGTTGTTTTCATCTGTTTATATCATTGAAACAATAAATATATAATATGAATCAGCATGCATTGACTGGAGAGGTGCCAGAGCCTTATCTCCGGTCGTCTTCTCCGGTGACCTATGTTATTCAAAACCTACAAATTCAAATAGTTAGTGATCCAAAACGTCTTATTCCCCCGAATTCAACCCTCCTGAATCCAAATATGGGCTTAGTTTTGGCTAAAAGTCCTTGTATCATGAATTTCAAAGAAAAAACCCTAACTCGGTTTAAGAATGGCAAATCAAGATATGGACGTCAAGAACACCATGTAACGACTGCAACATGTTCTTAACACACATTTAATTAATTTGGATGGTTAGAAACATTTAACAATGTATGGAATTAAAAATATATGAATGATAAAAAATCAAGAACCGGCCATAGCCTATATGCATGTTTCAGGACCTTTGGATCATGGCAACCAATTCAACCTTACCCTTCAATTTTCCTAGAAGTGAGTGGAATGGAGGTTTGGGAGTGAGAAGGCTTGAAAATAGGATTTCAAGACTTTAGGGTTCTTTAAAAATATTGATGTGTTTTTTATATAATTTTGAGAGGCAAGGATTTGTGTCCTTTATTCCCTCTTGATATCTAAATATATAGAGAAATTTAGGGTAACCAAATGGTGGGCTTGGACTCTTGTAGTAAGATATAGTTTTATATTATTTTATTTTATATTATTAATGAATTAAATCAAAAATACTTAAAATAATTAAAATAAAATAAGTCCAAAGGGTGTATGAATGAATCTTGAGGTGTGTGAAGAGTATAACAGGTGTTTGGACCTCAAAACCACGACCCAATAGTCCAAAATATCAAGCTTGCTCAATTTGAACTGCATGTATTTGCTCAAAATTTCCCAACTTGCGATGGTCATAACTCACTCAATTTTTATCTTTTGAAGGTGATATTGGCCTTTTTGGAAATATCAATATGTCCTCTACAACCTCTATGTTGATCATTTTTTATTTTGAAGACTTTATCTTGATGTAAGTTTCCTTAACAAAAAGTGTCTTTTTGTTGACTTTTGAAATGACCTGTAACATATTGGCTTATATCTCTCAAATGATGCATTTTTGGACTTGAGCTTAGAGAGACAAAGTTGTATATAATTGAATTCCATTCAAAATGGGCTTTTGTTGGGGAAAATCTGGTGAAGCATGTGAAAGTTATGCTTGGTCAACATTCAGTTGACTTCTCCTAAGGAAACCCTAATTTGGCAACTTTTGACTTTTGATGATTTGAGGGCTTTTATTGAGGAATCATGATTAACCCTTGATTAAATGATGAATATCACTTCAAAATGTTGATTTTGACCAAAATATCTTGAAGTTTGACTGTATGTTGACCATAGTTGACTTTTTACCCGATATAGTTGATTTTCAGTCATCTGAATCATTGACTGAGCAAACTTGTGATGCATGGCATGAAATTTGATATGAGAATCCTTGAATACATATGAGGAACCATGAAAATAACTTGAGGCCTTGGAAACCTAATCTTCCTTGTGAAACACAAAACCCTAGTTGTGGACCCATTGCCTAGGAGGAGAATTTGTCTGATCAATTCTTGAGCCACCTTGAGCATTTGAGGACCCTTTGAGAGTGTCTAGAAGAAAATAAGAGGGAAATTTTTTGGGTATAATAGCTTCCCCTGTTCAATCTTCTTAAACCTAAAGAGTTAGACTAGCATGTTCGCCATTCGTGACTTGAAGGTAGAATATGATTGAACACTTAAGTGCCCAGAAATTTGCACTCGCATGTGCACAAAGTAACACTGTTGGTTGATTATACCGGGAATGGGCTTAAATATGCTATTCGGAGAGTGACAGGATGTCGTCGAAGATGGGCTTATAGATACCATCTAGATTAACTGTTGATAGGAATATTTGAATAAGTCTACGATTGACTTTATCCTAAAAGATGTATTTAGAATGAGTCTACATGTACTAGAATGAGTCTACGCTCGAATTTGTCTAGAAGATATATTTGGAATGATTCTATGCCTGACCTTATCCAAGAAGAATATCAGAATAAATCAACGCTTGATTTCATCTGAACCAGAAGATATCTACGCTCGACTTCAACTTAAAGAGATAACAGAAAGAATCTATGCCTGACTTTTTACAAAAATAGTATCGTAAAGAAATCTACGCTTGATTTCATCTGAACTAGAAGATGTCTACGCCCGACTTCAATTAGAAGAGGTATTGGAAAGAGTCTACGCCTGAATTTTCCAAAAAGAGTATCAGAAGGACATATGCGCTTGATTTCCTCTGAGTGATGTACTAGAAGATGTCTACGCTCGACTTCATCTAGAAGAGATATCGGAAAGAGTCTACGCCTGACTTTTTCCAAAAAGTAGCAGAAGGTGATCTACGCTTGATTTCCTCTGAATGATGTACTAGAAAATGTCTACGTCAGACTTCATCTAAAAGAGATATCTTTCAGAATGAGTTTTTGGGGAAAATGTTTAAGTAGCTACTGGTTCGTTTTAGTCTCTGAGGTGAATTGTATGATCATGTAGATAGTCGCACCATCCTGATTTTTGGAATTGATATATACCATGTTTGATAAATTGCTGATAATATTTGTCTATTTGCAAACTTAACCTGAAAAGACAGTTAATTTTATGTAACGTCATGATGTATGTAATGCATTACATAATGGTGCTCTCGAAATAAATGTGATTGTACTAATGCGTTTTGTATGCATATTGTTGTACCCTAAAATTTTCCCTCTCATCTAATTCAAAAAAATATCCCTCCATACTCCTAGGTTTTTTTTTATTGCTTTAAGCACCCAAGGTTCATGGTTCAATGGTTGCACAATATAAGGATTTGACAGTTGAGTTTATCTTGAGTCAGGTTTTGATTCATGATAAAATTTGTTGAGCTTGAGGACTCTTTAATGATACATTGTTTTCTTGTGAAGAAAGTTAACCAAAGTTTAATATTAGATTGGGGTTTTCTCATCTTTTGGTTTGGGTTTTGTTGATAATTATCAAGGAAAGATTTGTTGGATCTTTATGTCGAATCTCACACATCTTCAAAGATCACTTAATGCGTTTGTGTTAATGTAATTGAGATGTTAATTCAAGAGAAAAATTCATAGGAGAGAAAGTATTGTTGTGTTCTTTCACTACTTAAGAAGGAAAAACTCACCTGTTTGCCAAATATTTTTAAGTGGAGAGAGATTTCAAACTTTTTATTGTGAAACCAAGAAATTCTATTGCATAAAGACAAGATTGGTTTAATTATAAGGCATTTTTTGTGCTTCCATGTTATAATTCCAAGTGCACAATTTCGAAGTTATTCTAAACTTGTTTCACAATATTTTAACAAGGAAAATTTCAAATGCATTACTTATTTGATCAAAGTTCTATGTTGCATTCAAGATTCATGCTACCATTCAAATATAACAAGTGAAATATTTGATTGCAAAGCCTTTTGAAAATTACAAGTTCTGTTTGAATACATTGTAGTATAAAGTTCAACATTGAATACAAGATATTCAAGGTTCTCAAATGAACAAGATTACTACATAAAATATTGAAGTTACAAGTTTATTTATAACAAAGGAGTTTCTCCGAGTTTACAGTTTCTACAAAGGTTCCTAAGTCCTAATTTATAAAACTTCTATGTCTTCTTCAAACCATCATTTTCTCCATTCCCAACTTTATCATTGCCCTTCTATGGCTGATCTCCTTCATCTTCAAGTATAATCTCCATTCTCTCACACCAAATACATGAAACAAGAAAGAGAACGAGTTAGCAATCATCAAAACTTGAACAATAAATATGAAATTTTCAAAGATTTTTCTCTTTAATTTCATCATTAGGGTTTTGTTAAAGGAATCTGATTTTAGGTTATTTCTCAATTATGTTCACGCGCCAAAAAGCCTCATACAAAAATCAGATTTAATCATAGGCCTAGGTCTATTGCAAACCACAAATAAATTGGTTCACAATAGACAAATTCAAAAAGGTTCAAAACAAAATTCCATCACAGTTCCATCCTAATAGCAAAGTACTAAAATCACAAGACCAACCCAGTTACAGCAAGTCAAAATTACAGGTTTAAGGCACAAATAGACAAAGTTCACAATTCAGTTCTCAGAAAAAAAAGAAACATCACAGTAACAGAAAAATATCACAACCCAGCCAAGAATTCACTGTCAAGCCCAACAAAAAGCATCAGAAATTAGAATTTCAAACTCATTAAATTTCAACATCATGTTACAAGCAACAATCAAAAGCCTCATATTACTTTGTTTTAAAAAAAGTCAGCTACAATATATATCATAGGCCTAACCCTTTACTACAAATCTCAAACAAATGCATAAAAAAATGGACTTGTTTGGTTCACAGTAAAAGTAAAATAAAAAAAAGGGCAATGTACTGCACAAGTACAAACTCAATTGAAAAGATAGTACAGAAAATCAAAACCAACAAGAAATAGGGCCAACAAGTAACAGGGGCAGAATAGCATAGCAAAAGTGAAATCACAATGTACAACAAAGTTGACATATCAGAAAAATCAGATATCAGAACAGGACAAGTCCAATACGAGTTGCTTGAGGCCTGTTATCACAAAATCAAGTTCAACAAGAAACCCTAAGTTTACAGTACAAAACAGTTCATTACGCAAGTGATAGGGGGCCACAATTCACAAAAAATATACAAAAACAACCACGGAACTACAAACCATATATCCAAAACCCTTCAAAAATCGTTCAAGCCAAACACACAGTTGATATAAAGATATACAGAAACAACAAAAGCAAACCATAAACCCTAAATCGGTTTGATTCATCATTTTCACTTCACAAACCCTTCAGAAAAAAAGAAAGAAATCGCAAGAGAACTGAGATACAAATAAAATCAGAAAGAGCTTACCAAAATTCGAAGAGGCGGATAGATCAAAGATTCGGACATCGCAACTCAGTCTCTTTCTCCTATCCTTTTTTCCATCATATTGCTTCATCGTTTTCAAGCATGTGAGAATTACGGTTTCCAAAACCCCTCTTTAGATCTAGGCTAGATCTTAGGTTTTGTGCAAAAATCATTCACAAATTAGTAATCAGAGGAGTAAAACGAACCCAAAATTGTAAAAAAATTTAGGATCAGAGCTTTGTTGCCGCCGTCGCCACCGTGAAAGAAATTTCTAGTGCGGCCAACCAATCATCTCTAACGGAGACCTATCAGAGCATTCCAGCAAAAGACAGAGAGAACGAGAATACAAAGGGAAGAGAGAAACGTTATGTTTCTATTTTTTTTATATGATTTATTTAATTAATTTTTATTCATAATGTTAATCAGGCGGTGACACTTTTCACCGCCCTTGTGGCCACCTTCTATTTTTACGCAGGTTCGCTCACCATAACCATGATGGTCCCTCACCCTACCACCATTGGATCTTTTATCAAGCATCATCAAATGTCTAGATCTGCATATCCACGGTGCACCCCCACTCAAGCCATGCGCAGGATCTAATATTGGAAGCTTATTGGGCCCAGCTTCCTTCCCAGTGCACCCCCTCCCTTACTACTTCACAACACTGGCCCAATATATTTTTTTGTAACAAACATTTTTTTTTCTGATTTCAAAAAAGTGTTTATGTTGGGCCTGCCTTTTTGCTATTCTTCACCTCCATTTCACTTTTCAACACCTCAGCCCAACGTCTTTTATATTCTTCATATTTTCTTTATTTTCATTTTATTTTTTATTTTCTATTTAATTAAAAATACAAAAATATATATTTTTTATAATTAAAT
Source organism: Vicia faba (assembly GCA_948472305.1). Lineage (NCBI taxonomy): Eukaryota > Viridiplantae > Streptophyta > Magnoliopsida > Fabales > Fabaceae > Vicia > Vicia faba. The sequence goes on along the minus strand of OX451740.1, from coordinate 355,950,618 downwards.
TAAAAACATTTTAAAACACTTATTTTATTTTCGTTAAAATTTAGAACTAAGTTTTGTTTATTTTCCACACTTTAAAATATTTTTTCAAAATAATATTAACATTCAAATTTTTCATAAACAAATTATTAGACTTAGGTTTATTTTCTTCTTAATTTCAATTAACTTAGATTCTAGGTTTTTGTTAAAATTAATTAATTACTCTTGCAACTAAATTTAATTAGCTTGATTAGGTTAAAACCTTTTTCCATTAAAAATCACTTAAAAAACATTTTATTTATTTCTTGCTTCCTCTTTACATTTTGTACATTCTATAATTATTCATATTCAATGGTTTATAATAGATAATTAGGGTTTTATTGCTTTCTTCCCCCTATTTACAAACTTGTACCCCCCATTCCCAAAGCGTTGTAATAGCGTAGGACATTTAAATTCCACAATTTATCGCTTTCCTTATTAGTGATAGTAATTAGGGTTTGCGCGACAAGAACTAAAAATCAAATATTAGACGGTTAGAACAAGATTAGTTCTGATCTATCTCAGAGTTTTGATGATAACAATAAATTATATTTTAAATAATTTATACTCTGATGAACGTATTTGACTGTTTCAGATAATGTTCTGACCGAAGCATTCTGAAGTGCTAAGCTAAAAATTATGAAGAAGTTCTTTGATGAAAGAACCTTTTTATTTTAAGTGTAACTGCTGACTCTGGTAAGACAATTTATTTAAATGTATCTTCTAACATTTAGCAGGATTCCTTGCTCAGAAGATTACTTGAAAGCAAATGTTGTTCAGAAGTTATTTGAAAGCAAGCGTTGATCAAGTTCTTAGCAAGCAAAGCACTGCCTAGAAGTTGAGTAAAGCATGTTCTGAATTCAAGACGTTGAAGCAAGTTCTGAAATAACGTTAAAGCTAACTTGTCTTGTCAAGCGTAGGAAACATGTTCTTACAAGTTGTCGTTTTCTCATTAATTCAAAGACGGCTGCAAGCACTCAAGTGTCTAAGCTAGTTTCTTGGAAAATGGAATAGTGCAAGGAAACACGCAAGCATTTAATGCTCTCCACTTTTCTGAAGGCAGCAACGGTCTTTTTGTTCCTACTATATATAGAAGGACATTTATTGCAAGCCAACTAACCAATCAATTTCAAAATAGAAGAAAGAAACTACGTGAAAAATTCTGGGCTCACAAACTCTTTGTTCATACACTTTGTGCAATTTATTCTAAGTGAAAAATCACAGTTGTGATATATCTTGATTAGAAGCAATTTTTATTTCACTATCTGTAAGAAAAGTGGAGAGACCAAGTTTGGTCAGATTTCTCAAGCAGACTAGGACTAGATTTAAGTCTTAGTGGAGTTAGTCACTTGTAAGATTACTTGTGCATTGTTAGTCACAACAGTTGTTGTATGTTTGTAATCAGTTGATTATAGTGGATTAAGTCCTTGTTGAGAAAGGCGAAATCACCTTGACGAATGGACTGGAGTAGTTTGAGTTCAAACGAACCAGGATAAAAATAACCTTGTCCTTCCATTATTGTTGAGCTTTGTTTTGAAAAGAAAAAGAGTCACTTGTTCAACCCCCCCCCCCCCCTTCTAAGTGTTTTCTTACCCCTTCAATTGGTATCAGAGCTTGACTCTGAGCACAACACTTAACCGTGTCACGAAAAGATCTAGAAGAAAACACAATGGTTGCTGAACAAAACAACAATAGTTACAACAAACCTCCTATTTTTGATGGAGAAGATTTTGAGTACTGTAAAGACAGACTAGAAAGTTTCTTTCTAGGTCATGATAGTGATCTATGGGATATAGTCTTAGATGGTTACGCACATCCTACTGACTCATAAGGAAACAAAGTTGACAGAAAAAATATGGATAGACTACAAAAAAGCTGATTTTAAAAATCATCATAGAGCTAGAAATATTTTTCTAAATGCTATCTCTAAAGTAGAATATTAAAAAATCACTAATAGAGATATAGCGCATGATATGTTTGAGTCTCTTAAAATGACTCATGAAGGAAATGCTCAAGTAAAGTAGTCTAAAGCTCTGGCTTTAGTTCAGAAGTATGAAGCCTTCAAAGTTGAAGAAAGTGAGTCTATAGAAGCAATGTTCTCTAGGTTTCAAACTCTGATCGCTGGTCTGAGAGTTTTGGACAAGGGATATACTAAAGCAAATCATGTTAAAAAGATCATCAGAAGCTTACCCAGAAGATGGGCACCAATGGTCACTGCTTTCAAAGTTTCAAAAGATATGAACAACGTGTCTCTGGAGGAACTCATCAGCGCTCTCAGAAGTCATGAGATAGAACTTGATGAGCACGAGCCTCTGAAGAAAGGTAAGTCTATTGCCCTTAAATCAATTAAGAAATTTGATACTAACGCTTTTCAGGCTGAAGAGGAAAACTATGAAGAATCAGTGTCAGAAGAAGACGAACTATCCTTACTCTCCAGAAGGATCAATCATTTGTGGAAGCACAAACAAAAGAAGTTCAGGAACTTCAAGAAGTCAGAAGATAAACCTGAATCTTCTGGACACAAAAAGTCAAACAGAAGAGAGATCATCTATTATGAATGCAAAGAACCTGGTCACTACAAAAGTGACTGTCCAAAGCTTCAAAAAGAAAAACCAAAGAAAAGGTTTAGTAAGAAGAAAGGGATGATGGAAACCCGGGATGACTCAGATTCTTCTGAAGATGAATCTGGTTCTGAAGATGAAAATTCCAACCTAGCTCTGATGGCTACCATAGCAGATGACTCAGACTGTGAGTCAAAACCAAGAGAGGTATTTTCTGAATTCACTAGAAATGAACTTGCTGATAGTTTATCAGAACTTCTGGAAAACTATAGTAAACTCAAAATCAAATACAAGAAACTCAAGAAGAGTCTTGCATATGATATTGAGAAACATGAAGTAGAAAAATATGAACTCTTAGAAAATAATTTTAAACTTAAAGAAGAAATTCAAAATGTTCAAAAAATTTCTAGTTCAGAATCTGTGTCTAGTTCAAAAGATATTATGTAAGAATATGACTATAGTTTTCAAACTTTCCTAGCTAAAAGCATAGATAGAAGCAAAATGGCTTCAATGATCTATGGAGTTAGTGGGAAAAACAGAAGAGGAATTGGATATGAACCTCCCAAAGGGAAGGAGACATACATACCAAAATCTGTTGCTAAAATGGCTTTCACTTACAAACCTCTGAATAAACAATTCAAGTTTGGACACTCACATGATATAAAATATACATCACATTCTGGAAACTCTTATGCTAACCCAAAGTTCAAACAGAACTTTAAACACTCTAACCCAAAAAGACCCAAAAAGTTATGGGTACCTAAGGATAAAATAATATTTGTTGCAGATGTCCTTAACAGCTCAATTTAGACACCTACCATGGTACCTGGACTCTGGGTGCTCACGACACATGACGGGAAAAAGGTCTATGTTCCAAATCCTGGAACTTAAAGCTGGAGGAGACGTAAAGTTTGGAGGTAATCAGAAAGGGAAGATTATTGGTTCTGGAACCATTGGAAACGTTAACCTTCCTTCTATCTCTAATGTTTTATTAGTAGAAGGGTTAGCTCATAATCTATTGTCCATAAGTCAATTGAGTGACAATGGTTATGTCATTATCTTCAATCAAAACTCCTGTAGATTTGTAAGTCAAAAGGATGGATCAATCCTCTTTTCTGGCAAGAGAAAGAACAACATTTACAAAATTGATTTATCAGATCTTAAATCTCAGAACGTTAAATGCCTTTTGTCTGTTAGTGATGAGAAATGGGTATGGCATAGAAGATTGGGACATGTCAGTATTAGAAAAATATCTCAACTAAATAAATTAAATTTAGTCAGAGGACTTCCCAATCTGAAGTACAACTCAGATGCTCTGTACGAAGCATGTCGAAAAGGAAAATTTTCAAAACCTTCATTTAAATCCAAAAATGTTGTCTCTTCCTCTAAGCCATTAGAATTACTTCATATTGATTTGTTTGGGCCAGTTAAAATTGCATCCATCAGAGGCAAGAAGTATGGATTGGTCATTGTTGATGACTTCAGCAGATGGACATGGGTAAAGTTTTTAAAACACAAGGATGAGTCACATTCTGTGTTCATTGACTTTTGTACTCAAGTGCAAAATAAAAAAGATTTTAAAATCATAAAATTAGAAGTGATCATGGTGGTGAATTTGAAAATCATTATTTTGAATTTTTTTTAAAGAAAATGGTATTGTTCATAATTTTTCTTGTCCTAGAACTCCTCAGCAGAATGGAGTTGTAGAAAGAAAGAATAGAACATTACAAGAAATGGCCAGAACCATGATCAATGAAACTAATATGGCAAAGCACTTTTGGGCAGAAGCTGTGAACACAACGTGTTACATTCAGAATAGAATCTCTATAAGACCTATTCTTGTAAAGACTCCTTATGAATTGTGGAAAAACAGAAAACCCAACATTTCTTATATCCATCCTTTTGGATGTACTTGTTTTATTCTGAACACTAAAGGAACTCTGAACAAGTTTGATTCTAAAGCACAAAAGTGTTTTCTGCTTGGATATTCTGAATGCTCAAAAGGCTATAGAGTATACAACACAGAAACTCTGATTGTTGAAGAATCAATCAAAGTCAGGTTTGATGATAAGCTTGGCCAGCAACAACCAAAGCAAATTGATTTTTCTGTAGGTACAGAAGATCATCCCTCAAACTCTGAAACTTCAAAAGCAAAGGAAAACTCAGAAGCAAAGGAAGACTCAGCAGATCAACCTCTTGACAATGCTCTAGACAACCTCAGAGTTTCTGTTCAACACACTCAAAAGGTTTCCTAGAATCTCTTCAGCTCACAAAGAAGACGTAATCATTGGAAGAAAAGAAGATCCCATCAGAACAAGATCCTCTCTCAGAATCAATGAAGAATCTTTGTTTGGTTTGGTTTCTCTGATTGAGCCAACTTCCATTGATGAAGCTCTGGAAGATAATGATTGGATCTTAGCAATGCAATAGAACTCAATCAATTCTCTAGAAATGATGTATGGAATTTAGTTTTAAGTCCCAAAGGATTCAACATTATAGGAACCAAATGGGTTTTCAGAAACAAATTGAACGAGCAAGGAGAGGTGATCAGAAACAAAGCACGACTGGTTGCACAGGGTTATAGTCAACAAGAAGGAATTGATTATAATGAAACCTTTGCCCCATTCGCCAGGTTAGAATCTATAAGATTATTAATTTCTTTTGCTATGCAAAATAACATTTCATTATACCAAATGGATGTTAAAAGTGCATTTTTAAATGGCTATATTGAAGAAGAAGTTTATGTCCATCAACCTCTTGGATTTAATGATTCAAAACATCCAGAACATGTTTTTAAATTAAAAAAGCCTTTGTACGGTTTAAAACAAGCTCTCAGAGCTTGGTATGATCGTCTGAGTAATTTTCTTTTAGAAAAAGATTTTACCAGAGGGAAAGTGGACACAACTCTTTTCAAAAAGACATTTAAAAATGATATTTTAATTTGTCAAATTTATGTTGATGATTTAATTTTTGGAACCTCTAATATCTCCCTTGGAAAAGAATTTGCTGAGACCATGCAGGCAGAATTTGAAATGAGCATGATGGGAGAAATGAAGTTCTTTCTGGGAATTCAAATCAACTAGACTCCAAAAGGTACTCACATACATCAGACGAAGTATGTAAAAGAACTTCTGAAGAAATTTCAGATGTCTGAAAGAAAAGATGCCAAGACACATATGCATCCAACCTGGCATTTGTGGCAAGTACGGGAATGTTGATAACAGTTAGCTTCCATGGTAGACCAGTAGTAGCCTGCCCTTAGAATCTTCTTAGACATCGTATGTCCGCTCAAGTGGGTGCCAAATGTGCAACTATGTATTTCGGTCATGATCAACTCCGCTTCAACCGTGTCCATACAACGAAGTAGAACACAATCATGGATGCGTTTATAAAGGATGCCATTGCTCAGGAAGAACATGGAAGCAAATCTCCTTAAGAACTTTTTGTCATTGACGGAAGCTCCTTCAGGGTATTCTCGAGTCTGAAGATACCTTTTGATTTCATGAAACCAGGGTTGTTCCACTACTTCTTCGGTATTAATCTCATGACAGTGCGCAGGTTCGTCCATTCGCTCGATGGTGATTTGGGGAGCCTCGTTATCCCAGTTGAGTTTAAACATGGAAGAAATTGTAGCCAAAGCATCTGCTAGCTGATTTTCTTCTCGCGGGAAGTGCTCGAAAGTAATCTGCTCGAAATGAGGCAACAATGTCAAGACGTGTTCTTTGTATGGGATAAGATTAGGATGTTTAGTGTCCCACTCTCCTTTGACTTGACTGATAACAAAAGCCGAGTCCCCAAATACGACCAAATATTTGATTCCCAAGTCTATAGCAGCCTTGAGACCAAAGATGCAAGCTTCATACTCAGCCATGTTGTTGGTACAGCTGAAGCAAAGTCGGGCAGTGAAGGGTGTATGGCAACCTTCCGGAGAAATGAGTACCGCACTGATACCGTTGCCAAGGGCATTTGAAGCACCATCAAAGTACATGGTCCATCAGGATCCTTGTTCAGGTCCGTCATACGGTCCGTTATCTTCAATGTTGTCCAATGTCATGATCTCCTCGTCAGGGAAGTCGAATCTCATAGATTGGTAATCTTCGACGGCTTGATGAGCTAGATGGTCAGCTAGTACACTCCCCTTTATAGCTTTTTGGGTAGTATACTGGATATCATACTCAGTCAGGATCATTTGCCATCTAGCGATTCTACCAGATAAAGCAGGCTTTTCGAAGATATACTTGATCGAATCCATCTTGGAAATCAGCAAATTGGTATGAGTCAACATATACTGCCTTAGCCGGCGAGCAGCCCATACCAAAGCGTAGCAAGTTTTCTCGAGCAGTGAGTAGCGAGTCTCACAGTCGGTAAACTTTTTGCTAAGGTAATAAATGGCATGCTCTTTTCGGCCAGACTCGTCATGTTGGCCCAGTACGCACCCCATTGAGTTATCCAAAATAGTCAGATACATGATTAAAGGCCTTCCTTCGACGGGTGGCATCAAGATAGGATGTTCCAGTAAATATTCCTTGATCTTATCAAAAGCAACTTGACAATCGTTGTTCCATTTAACTACCTGATCTTTCTTCAACAGCTTGAAGATTGGCTCACAGGTAGATGTTAGGTGAGAGATGAACCTCGCAATATAGTTTAAGCGTCCCAAGAAACCTCTAACCTCCTTTTCAGTGCGGGGGGCAGGCATTTCTTATATAGCCTTGACTTTAGCAGGATCAACTTTAATGCCCTTGTTGCTGAAGATAAATCCCAAAAGTTTACCAGACCTGACTCCAAAGGTGCACTTGCTTGGGTTCAGTCTGAGTTTATACTCCTTCAACCTGACAAACAGCTTTTGCAGATGATCAAGGTATTCTTCTTCTATCTGTGAACGGGATACCATGTCGCCTACGTAGACTTCAATCTCATGATGTATCATGTCATTAAATAAAGCTACCATGGCGCGTTGATAGGTTTCCCCGACATTCTTCAAAAGTAGTTTTCTCCATGTCTTCGGGGGCCATTTTGATCTGGTTGTATCTCGAGAATCCATCCATGAAGGAAAATACCTTATGTTGAGCTGTGTTGTCAACCAAGATGTCGATGTGTGGTAGTGGAAAATCGTCTTTGGGGCTAGCCCTGTTTAAGTCCCGATAGTCCACACACATTCTGACTTTGTCGTCCTTCTTAGGAACGGGCACAATGTTAGCAACCCATTGTGGATAGGAAGTAACATCCAGAAAGCCAGCGTTGAATTGCTTCATTACCTCAGCTTTGATCTTCTCAGACATGTCGCGCCTCATTCGGCGGACCTTTTGCTTAATCGGTGGACAATCTTCTCTTGTAGGGAGACGGTGAACCACGATATCCTTGTCCAATCCCGGCATGTCTTCATAGGACCAGGCAAAGATATCAAAATATTCGTTCAACAACTGCACTAAGCGCTCTTTGACACCTGGTTCCAGGTTGGCACCCACCTTAACCTCTTTCTTGTCTTCCTCCATTCCCAAGTTGATGGTTTCTAGCAACTCTTCATGAGGCAAAATAGCCTTCTCTTCTTGTTGCAAAAGTCTGGCTAACTCTCCCTGCACTTCACAGTCTTCGTCAACTTCGTACTCAGCGTGATTGACCAAATCTTCAGAGTCACCGAAGGCTAAAGCAGAATAGTCACCCATGGAATCCGGAGTGGATGGGTACCTGCATTTTGTGAGTGTGGGTGTGTGTAAGGGATAGCCATCCTTAAACAAAACAAAATGCAAAAGGAAAGAAAATGAACACAACAGTTTATAGATGAAAACGTCCAATGATTCATTAAAACATGGCATATGATAATGAAGAAAATCAAACCCTTACAAACGGACCTATATGCCCCGGGTAAGGCATAAGGTGAAAATGGTGTACGAATTGTTTAGTTATTACATACCAAAATAGGAAATTGTTCAAAGATAAATTACTGGTTGATGAAAGTGATGGGAATAAAGTCCTTTGCTTCCCAGTTGCTTAATCTTCCTTCGAAGGTTGGAAAGATCCAATCTTAAAAGTCGTCTTCTTCATCATCATCTTCTAAGGCATTAATTCCATGGTGAGTGATTTTTACGGGTGGTCCTCCATCCTTGGTGCGACGCATAGCTTTCTGGCCAGCAGCAGTAAAACCTAGTCCGAACTTGTCCGTCTTGTGAGGAAAATCAGGCAGTTGCCCTCACACTGTACTCCTTCCTTCTTTGATTACAGCCTCTGCATCCTTGAGAGATGCCATCCTAGACACAGGCTTGGAAATAATACGCACATCAACCATTGTTTTCGCAACTTCGACCTCAGGTGAAACTTCCTCAAAATGTTGGAAAGGCGTTTTTATGAATTCGCCATCCAACTCCACATAGAGGAAGGAGTTGAAGTGACTTATCATGTACTCTTCCTCGTCGTGCACCGTTATAATCTTACCCTGAACAGGATACTTTAGCATTTGGTGTAAAGAGGAGGTAACTACCCCAACATAGTGGATCCACGGCCTTCCCAATAAGCAAGAATATGAAGGACGGATGTCCATCACATAAAAGGTGGAGTTGAAAATTTTTGTGCCCACTTTGATAGGAATGTACACTTCATCATGAACCATCCTCTTAGAACCGTCGAAGGCTCTAACAACGATGTTACTAGGCTTCAGGGTCAAACCTTCGCAGTCCAATCTATCCAACGCCTTTTTCGGCAGCACATTCAAGGATGAACTGGTATCAACTAGGACATGGGCAAGTGTGGTTCCCCTGTATTCTATTGAGACGTGCAGCGCATCGTTGTGCTTCCTTCCCTTGGGGGTCAGATCAGCATCGGAAAAACCAAGACCATTATCAGCAGTAAGGCTGGCCACGCACTCTTGAAACTGGTCAGACGAAGTTTCTTGAGGCACGTGTGCCGTCTTTAAAAATTTGATCAAGGCCTTAGCATGGGCCTCAGAGCAGAGTAGAAGAGCCAACATGGAGATTTTGGAAGGGGTCTGCCCTAGCTGTTCCACGACGTCGTAGTCGCTCTTTTTGATTATCTTTAAGATTTCTTCCATTTCTTTCTGGGTGGTTTCGAGGATTACCACAGTCTGAGCCTTCATCCTGACAGGCGCTTCTAGTATCCCCTTACCCTTATCGGTAGTAGCATCAGAGGGTATAACTTCAGGTACATCAATTTCCTCAATTATCGGGCCTTGCACAGATGGCTTAACAGGCACAGAAGCTTTCGAGGGTCCGAAGATTGCTCGAGGGGGAGCAATCTCCGGAGAGAAGATCCGTCTGCTGCGAGTTATCTTGCTTGTTCCCGCAATGTTCCCTATATCAGGGGTTTCATCATCAGAATTCTCTTGGACTGGTTCAATCTGTTTGATACCATGATAGAAGATTTCTCCTCCGTAGTTCCATGGTATCGTCTTGTTAGATTGGTACGGGACAGGCCCCAACATGGTGATTTTCAACGGCACAAACTTAGGATCAGGCGTAATCTTGACAGGCCTTTTGCAAGCCTTGGGAAGATTGTTGGAGATGGTTATTATTGCAATGTCATTGGTTGAAGTAACAAAGGTAGCAGGAGTAATAAGAGTGAAGGTATCATCAAGAGTATTTTGGAAGAGTATCTCTTGGGTATCCATCAGGCGTTGGATGCCTGATTTCAACAGTGGGCAGTCAGCTCATATGTTTAAACATAAATAACAGTCTTTTCCACAGCCTGGGAATATCCCGGCTCTCATCAAATTCACTTTAATCACTGGTAACGAAGTCAAAAGGTCAACATCATTGGTAACATGAAGGTCTTCCATAACGACATGAACATTATGACTGTGCTTGGGCATTGGGGCAGAAATCACATTTGGCTTTTCGGGCGCATAAAATTCTACTTCCTTGGTGTCGATCAGGTCTTGGATTTTGTTCTTAAGAGCCCAACAGTTGTTGGTATCATGCCCTACACTGTCAGAGTGGTAAGCACATTTTGCATTGGAGTGGTAATATGGAGAGGAGGTATTAGGGATCTTTGGCGCTTCTTTCAAAGTGGTGAGATTCAGCTTTAGCAAATGAGGGAGTACTTGAGCCGGTGTCATGTTGATTCGGGTGAACTATCATTGTGGCATTTCTACCCGTTGCTGATTAGGTCTTGGTTGATTGTTGCGAGGTTGATCATTTGAAGAGTTTTGGATCATTACAACCCCTACCGTTGGTCGGCGCCCCATTCCTCCTTGGCTTTTCTGAGAATAAACAGCAGAGGATTCCTTCTTAGCTGGGAAGGTCTTCTTAACAGCGGTGGACGCGGAGGCATCTTTCTGAATCTTACCACTCTTAATGCCGGCCTCAACCCTTTCACCGGTCAAAATTAACTCGGTGAATCGTGCAGAGGAACTCTCGATTAAATGATTGAAGAAAGGGCCAGACAGAGTCCCTAAAAACATGTCAACCAGCTCTCTATCCGACAATGGTGGCTGCACCCTTCCAGCCAGATCACGCCACTTCTAGGCATACTCTTTAAATCCCTCGTTAGAAGACATACCCATACTCTGTAGTTGAGTACGAGTGGGCGCTAAATCAGCATTGTATTGGTATTACCGATAGAAAGCAGCAGCTAAATCTTCCTAGTTATAAACCTCAGACCTCTCAAGTTGATAGAACCAGTCCAATTGTGTGCCTGACAAACTGTCTTGGAAAAAATGGACCCAAAGATCCTTATCAGATGAGTGGGGTTGGATCTTTCGGACGTAGGATCTTAGATGCATCTTTGGACATGACAGACCGTCATACTTTGCAAATGTAGGAACTTTGAACTTGGGAGGAATGACGATCCCAGCGACCAACCCTAGTTCTTCGAAATCTAAACCAGGTACCCTTTGCAACTCCATGGCTGCCAACTGATCCTCAATATTTTTAAATTTAACATCCGCCGGGGGATATTTCCGTTCGGAGTAATCTTCGTCTTCTTCCTCTTCCTCTTCTTCTCCTTCAACTTCAGATTCAGAAGGCATTGCAGTTCCTTTTCCTTTACCAGCCCCTTCATCAGACGTTGAGGGGAAATCGAGAACTTTTCTAGCATTGCTTTCAAACCTTCTTCCCATGATGACTACACCAGGTCTTTTCTTCTTTTTCACTTTATCTTTCTCCAACAGTGCTTTAAGGTCCTCTTGACCCTTTGCTAAGGTCATGAGGAGTTGCTGGAATTGAGAATTATGTGCTTGCAGATCCTTAACCGTCTGCTCCAAATCCATCTTGCTGAAATAAACAGCAGAAAGATAAGGAAACCTGGTGTGAAGACTTGTTTATGCATATGATGAATGATATGTTATTCATGTAATGCATTCAAGGATTCAGAAATTCAAATTTGTTGCAAACAAAAAAGAACACACGTCATATTAAGAAGAAATTTGTTAGTACATAAGTGCCCCATGGGAAAAATATTACAAAATTCTTAATGTAAAAAGGCATTGCGCATCCTCTTTGGTGCGATGTAAGTGTTGAGAGTTTCCTCCTCGTGAAGTCGGCGGGTAAGCTCCAAAACCTTCTTCTCACTGGCATAGAAGCTGGCTTCAAAAGTATTTTGTTCTTCTTTGAGTTGGATCCAACTCTTTTGTAATTCTTCCTATGATGTTGGCATGTCTGGATGTAGGAGGGTGTATGGAACCTCTCCTTCCATAACAGGCTCTTTGATCACGGGGAGAATGTGAGGATATGGCATCATAAGATTCTGGGCGTGGGTTCGTACCCACTTGAGGTAAGGCTCAAGGGGGATGGAATTCTTGTGCCCCAATGTCTTACTATCCACTTTGTTGGGCATCCTCCAAGCTCTGATGAATCTTTGTTGAAGTCCTTGCGCATCGTTGTCGAAGTCAAAAACCAAGTCAGGGATCAGCATATCACGAGGACCATCCCTTCTAGCATATCCAAACTGTCTTAGATCTAAATAGGGGTTGTAGGTAATGCCTCCCCTAATGCCAAGTAGTGGGACATTAGGGAATTCCCCACAACGATCAATGATGATGACATTATCTCTGGACCAAGAACACCAATGAACATCAAAATGTGTGAGGGTCATCAACCGTTGTGACCACCTTAAACCCTGCTCATTCTTAAAAACTGATTGTGGAAGGTGAGAAATAAACCACCTTGCTAGGAGAGGAGTATAGCACATGAGAACACCTCTTTTCCTCATTGTTCATGTGTAAAATGCGTGTAGGATGTCCCCAAGCAATGTAGGCACAAGATTTTGAGATATGAAAATCTTGACAACATTCACATCTATAAGCTGATCAGGGTTTGGGAACAAGACCAACCCATAGATGAGAAGTGCTACAATCTCCTCAAAAGCTTGTAGATCTAGAGAATTCCAGCAGTCTTGTGCCTTCTCAAACAGAAACTTTGCCAAGAAACCTTGACACCACTCCTGGTTTCCCAATGACCCTTGATATCAGATGGTTGCAAGTGTAATGCTTGAGCAACATCTTCAGGCTTTGGTTCTTTTTCCGTACCATTGTAGGGTAGTTGATGAAGAATAGGAATCCTCAAGAGTTGAGAAAATTCCTCCAAAGTAGGTACTAGTTGGTAATCAGGGAATGTGAAACAGTGGTGTAGGGGGTCAAAGAACTGGAAGAGAACTTTCACCATGTCTTCTTCAATGTTGGAGTTGACCAAGTTGAGAAGTCAACCATGTCTTTCACTGAAGAGAGAATTCTCTGGAATCTTGGAAGTAAGCTCCTTGAGTTGAGGAGGGATTCTCACAAGGTTGACTTGAATTGTTTTCCTGCGAAGAGATTCCATGACCTACAAAACAAGAACAAAGATGAAGATCCAAACCCTTGAAATGGTTAGTGGATGCATATGATGTTTTATGATGTTCATGATGTATGCACAAGCATATGCACAAGCAAGTCACACAAAAACCCTAGTTTCAGGCTTGCATGAGGCTTCATAGGTAAGTACCCTCTTGAAGTTAGTTGGCTCAACTTGTCCTATAAATAGTAACCGGGTTCTTAGGAGCTCAATATCACTCGATTGTTTTCTATGTTCATTGTTTTGGTTTAGCCACTTAACTGGCGACCAAAATATTCTAAGAAAACAACCCTCAATGAGTGTAGTATCGAGTATCTACCAACTTCGGACTGCACCAAAGCCGGTCATCTCACTACCCCTAATAAAAGGCCAAGATGGTCAAGTAAGGTTTTAAGAGTTCATTAGTGCTTCATGACATCACTCAGCGGCCCCGTATTCTCTTTGATTGACTCAAAGGCTACCGGTACTCACAAATATGTCGCACTAATATAGCTATTGCTTCAACCATGTCGGTATACCCCGCACAGTTTCCATAACGTATTGCTATTTACCTATGGATGTTTCCCAAATCCGGGTAGAGGATTTCAAGCCCAAACAAGAGAACCAAATGTAAAGCAAATAAAGCAAACAAGATAAGCATGAAAAGGTGATCTAAGCCCTAAGGTTACTCCACTTTTAAAGTTTTAACTCCCCAGCAGAGTCGCCAGTTCTGTGATACGTTGGGAGAACTGACTTGGGATTTTGCGTTTGTGTTTGCAAATGTTTAGGTTTAGCAAGAGTCGCCACCGACTTTTTATTTTATCCTAAGGAAAGGTCAAAAAGCACAGGAAAGACCTTTGAGATGTTTTCTTGGGTTCGGGGAGTAGATTATGAAAAGGGAAGGTGCAAGCACCCTTTTCATCCATTGTTATCCATGGGCTCTTAGTTACTTGTTTAGATCACTTGCTTTGCTTTTCAATTGTTTGAAATGGTGCTCTTCAATTGTTTGAAATGGTGCTATGTGTGTGATTTGAAATATGTTTTGAAAAGAGGCCATCGTCGTGGCAACCTTTGTAATGATTCTTGTTTGAATGTATACAAAGGTGTTTTTGTCTTTTGAAAAGTTTTCAATGTTTGAAAGTTGGATTTTGAAATTGTGTTTGTGAAGTGTGTTTGAAAATAGCAAGGATGTTTTTGTAAGCTTTTGATCAAGTAACTAAGAGCTATCTACCCTATTTTACTCAAAGATCTTTCTTATGTTTTTAACCCTTTTAACAGTGTTGTTTCACCATTGTATTTGGTGAACAACCTTGTGTTAGGATGTTAAACGGGACAGGCGCGGGTCATCGTATAGACCATGATAGCAATTGTGTCAAGTATTTCTGGCAATTTTCTTGAGGGACTTGATCATTTTTGTCTAGGCAACTCAGATAGCGTCATCGAGGGACTATGATCTTTTGTTTTGTTTTTCTTTTGCCAAAGTACTTAACATGCATACCATGGCCCATTTTTGAAGGCAACAAATGGATTGTAACCCTAGGGGTGCAAGTGTGTATTGTGTTTATTTTTCATGCATTTTTGTCTTTGATTAGGTCAAACTATTTGTTGGTTTTGATTTTGCATACAAACCCTAATTCTATAATCATGGCATAATTGAAAGCGTAAAAGTGCGAGAATTTAAATTTTAAGCTATTACAACATGATATAGGGAGGGGGGTACAATTTTACATAGGGGATTATTTTGCAAGAAATTAAACACCCTAAATTATTACAACCAAATTGAATTTACAATGCATAATATTTAAATGGGCAATATTTAAATAAACACAATAAATAAATGTTAAAGAAAAATGTATTTATGCAAAAAGAGTTTTTTATGTATGTAAAGCATTTTTTAATGAAAAAAAGGTGTAGATAATTAAAATAAAAAAGATTGATTTTATTTAATTAAGGGGTAAACCCTAATTTTTCTTAAGAAAATAATGTTATATATTATTTATATACAAAAATATATTAATATGTACAAAAATAAAAATATATTGAAAAAAGGTGTTTTTTAGTATAAATAACAATAAAAATAAAAATGTACTATTTTTATATTTTTATTCTATGTTTTTAATAAAATAAAGTATATATATATATATATATATATATATATATATATATATATATATATATATATATATATATATATATATATATATATATATATATATATATATATATATATATATATATATATATATATATATATATATATATATATATATATATATATATATATATATATATATATATATATATATATATATATTAAATATTTTAAGTATATATAAAATAAAATAAAATATTTACAAAATAAAATATATACAAGAAAATATTTCCAATGTGAATAAAATTAAGAAAAAAAATAAAAAAAATAAAAGTATTATTTACATTATTTTTAAATTTAAACAAAATAATATAAAAGTATAAAAAATGCTTTAATGTTAGAAAAATATTAAAATAAATACCAAATAAATGTAAAAATCTATGAAAATATTTTTTATGTTTGGAAATAAAATAATAAAGGCAGAAATGAAATAAAAATGCAAAAATAATAAAAATACAAGAAATTGGGTCAGGGGGTGTGAAACTGAAAAAGAAGGTGTTAGAAGCAAAAACAAGCCAGCCCAGCCCAAGTCTTCATCTTCTACCTCCAGCACTGTGAAAAACGCACGTTCTGAGTTCAAACAGCTAACTCCTGTATTTGTGATTTTTTGCCAAAACTCAAAACATGAAACTTGTAGAGCATCAAACCACGATTCTAACCATATAAAAAACTTAATCTAACTCTCAAAGACCAGAGAGAATTTCTCTGGCCCTAATTTCTAACCTAGTTTTTTCAGAAAGTTCTTGGATGAAATTCTCTTAGCACGTTTAATATAAATGAAAACTGAGCATATGTATGGTTTCAGGGCAATGAGTACTACATCTTCATTCACAAACCTAAGGCTAAATGTTCCTAAATAGAGAGATAGAAGTTCATGAAAAAACCTGTTTCAGTTGGATTCAAGTTGTACAATGCAACAACTTTCAGTGAG
Source organism: Vicia faba (assembly GCA_948472305.1). Taxonomy (NCBI): domain Eukaryota; kingdom Viridiplantae; phylum Streptophyta; class Magnoliopsida; order Fabales; family Fabaceae; genus Vicia; species Vicia faba. The sequence continues at coordinate 355,934,202 of OX451740.1, read as the reverse complement.
ACCTGAGGTTCTTTTGAGCTTGCTTGATGTTCCCTGAACCTTTCCCAATGCTTAGTTTATTTTGAAATGGCCTGAATCAACCTCTAGAAGTCAACCTGCATAAGCTTGAAACAGAAATGGTGAACACTGTAAATGGAGTTACAGTTAGCAATGGAGGTTTGGGATAGCTTGAATGAGTTGAATGGAAGGTGTTTGAAGTGGAAAGAGCAAAACGCACGAGCAAAATGAGCTATGGCACTCAAGTTGCAGCAACTGCCCTGTTTTGCAAGTTTTTGGTGTTTTAGTGTTCAAGGGTGTTTGAGGGATGATTGGCTCGTGTTTCTGACTTACAAGGACATGCAAAACTTGTTTCAAATGTTGGGTTAAGTTGATTTTTTTCAGATATGTGTGTTATCGACTTTTGGCACAATGACTTGGTTTTGAAGCGAAAAGTGAGAGTTGACAATGCAAGGGTTGTACTGGCTTGTAACCTAGCTGCACAAAGTGGTTGAGCTTTTCCTGACATTAGGGAGCCTTGTTTGCAGCAAAGGGCTTGGTGTATGGCTCAAGAAATGAAACTTGACATAAATCATGCTTTATGTAAATGGAAGTGTTATCTTTATGCCCAAAATGGAATTGTTCATTGTATAATGCTCCCTTGATCAGAACAATGCCTCTAAACAATGTATTTGCATACAATTTTTGAGTGTAAATTTGTTTATAGACCTGTAATCAAGTACAAAGCTAGTTTGGTCATATTTTGCAACTTGTATGAACATGTATTGGCCATGGTTACAAAGTGAGTTTTTGCCAACTTCAAGCATTCGATTCTCCCTAACCACAAATGTGTTTGAGGAGTTCTTGGACAATTTTGAAAGCTTGCAACAAGTGCTATAATCCATCTTTGAAATGAAACTTGAGAATCCAAGTGTAACTATGTGAAAAATGGCCAAGAAGATGGGTCAAAATCTTGCCTAAACTAGGGCAAAATTTCTCTAAGTTAAAAGTTTTAGGGACCCTTGTTTCAAAAATCATAAATTGAGATCCAAGCTTCTTTTGAGAAAAATTTGTGAACAAAATTTGTAGACTTTGTGATGGACTACCACTTTCATGTTGTGAGTTTTGTTTGAATCCAATTGCATCTTGGTGAAAATGTGGGACAAAGTTAGGAAAAATTAAGAAAATTTCATAACTTAGAAAAATTCTAAGTTATGAAAATTTTCAATTTCAAACCCTAATTTGCAATTTTGGGTTTCTTGATGAACAAGTTTCATAATTTGACACATCTTGATGAAAAATGACCCTTGGCACTTGATTTTGACCAAAAAGTCAAAGTTTGACTTTTCAGTATACAGTCAAATTTTGATCAGTTGGCTGAAAAATTCATCTGTCAATCCTATGCATTTGAGATCCTTTGAACTTGTTGCATGGGTAAAGATAATTTCATTGAGTCCTTGAGACCATGGTTGATCTTAATTTTCCATTGGCTAGGTCAAACAGTCAAAAATTGCCTTTGTACAGTCAAAACCCTAAAAATGACCACTTTGCCCTTTTGGTGATCTGATCAAATTTCTTGTGGAATTATGGTACAAACTTGATCAAATGGTTCATATGAGTTCATAATGTTGATGTGGGTCAAAATTCATGAGGTTTGACTGTAAATTGCTCACAATTGACTTTTTCCCCAATACAGCTGATTTCTAGGTCAACTGTCCAATTGACTGGGCAAAAATTTGATTCAAGGCTTGAAACTTGGTATGGGAAAACTTATGAGTCCAAAATGAAGTATTAAAGTCAATTTTGGAATTGAAGGTCCAAAAATCCCTGTACAAATTCAAACCCTAATTTCAAGTCAACAGTGCAAGGAGATGTCTTGAGCAGAGCAAACCCTAGCTTGGTCTTGAGTTCCAAGAGTTTTGTGATGAGAAATGTTGATAAAATGAGAGGGAAAATTTTGGGGTACAACAGTTATTATGATGCTGACTTTGCTGGAGATAGAATTGAAAGAAAGAGCACCTCTGGAAGCTGCCAGTTTCTGGGTGACAATCTTATCTCATGGTACAACAAGAAGCAAGCAACAATTGCACTTTCAACCACAGAAGCTGAGTATATATCTGCTGCTGGATGTAGTTCTCAGATGATTTGGATGAAAAGTCAACTAGAAGATTTCAATCTTTATGAAAGTAAGATTCCTATCTTCTGTGACAATACTTCTGCTATTTGTCTTTCTAAGAATCCAATTTTACATTCTAAAGCCAAACATATTGAAATTAAATATCATTTTATAAGGGACTATATTCAGAAGGGAATTTTAAATTTAATTTTTGTAAAAACAGACAATCAATGGGCTGACATTTTTACCAAACCCCTTTCCGAAGATAGATTTAATTTCATTCTGAAAAATATTTGTATGGAATTATGTCCTGAATAAAATAATATTTATCTTCCGTGTTTGACTTTAGAATATTCTGAAATGAATGCTCTGATTAACAACTCTTCAGAAGTTAGAAGAGAAGTTGCATTAGAAGCTATATGAAAATTTCTGAAATGTTCTAACGTTTCATTTCTAAGTATAGTTCAGAAATTCATTAGAACAAACAGCTGTTACATGCATCCTTCAGAAAATGAACAGATGGTGTGTTTCTGAAAGGTCATGCGTGAAAAAGCTACTGATGACGTTCTAGGTAACTGTTAATGATTAGCCATAATCTCACGTTTTCCCTAATTTTTAGCAAAATCATTAAATGCGCGTAATGATGAGATTCATTTTAAATTCTTTAAAAATTATTTTTTAATTTTATTCCTAAACCTATTTCTGAAACTGTTGCATATAAATACTTTTTGAAAAACCCTTTTTCATTCTTTACCGTCTCTTTCAAACTCAAACGTTTATGTACTTTTTCTCTAAAACCATTTTCTTCATCTCTCATCTCTAAGAACTTTAATGGCTTCTTCTTCTACCCACTCTGAGCAATACATAGTGCCTGAGAGAACTACTCTCATTCCTGTAGACAGCTTAGAAGTTTTAAGTGAGTTAATGGTAGATTTTGAGAATCTAAGAGAAAATGGTTTTGACTTGTTTCCTGCTTTTAAGTTTCAAGGTTGGGAAAACTTTTTTGATCGTCTCATTGGTCCAGTGTTTCCACGTCTGGTGAAGGAATTCTGGATACATGTTATTGCAACCCCTAAGGTTATCCTCTCTTTCGTAATGGGCAAGGAAATATCCATTACTGAAAACCAAATCAGAAAGTTGCTAGGGTTTAAAGTACTTGGAGTTACAGGTATGCCAAGTGGAAGAATGGAAATGTCAAGGGTCTACTCAGAGATTTTCACAAATGGTCAAGGATCTTCAAAAGTCAGGTAGTTGAAAGATAAGTACAAGATTTAGGCAAGAGTTATCCATGGATGTATTCACCATAGGAAGGACACCGGCTCTCCAGATTACATTAACGCTGATCAACAATACTTGTTGTTCTGCCTTGGAACAAATGTAAAAATTGATTTGCCTTATTTGTTGTTTGAACATCTCTGGAGTCATGTAAAAGAGACTAGGGAAGCTGAAAGGATGAAAAACCCAAAATCCAAAAGGAATTGGATTCCTATGGGTAGATTAATATCAGACACTCTGACTAAGAATGGTCTGATTGTTCACCTAGATGAAGCCAATCTTCTGGGGGAGCTAGAACCTACTTGTGGTAAAACTATGACTGGGAAGAATTTACTGAAAAGGAAAATAATTGACAAGCTACTGGTGGAACCAACTCCGTATGTGTCAGCTACTGTGAAGAGAAGAAGGACACCTATTTCTGATTTCCATCTGTTTAACTCCGGTGATCATCCCCGTATCATCCTACACTACATTGAAATCTGCAAAGAGACTGGAACACCTATTGATCTAGCTTGGCTTCAAGGAAGAAATCAAGCTGCTCCAGATGTTGTTCTCCAGGAATCTTTGAAGAGGAAAGAAGTTGAAGGACCTTATGCCAGAACTCAGAAGAAAAAGAAGACAGGTAAACCTACTGAAACTATCATTGTTTATGATTCTGTCAATGTATCTACATCTGCTGAACCCTCCCAAACCTTAGGAGATATAGATGTTGATATTGACCTGACCTTACCATATGACTCTCTTGCTGACAACCCTCAGAGAAATCAAGTTTTATCAGACATGAGTGACTTTGACTCTGATGAACACTCTGAAACCCAATCAGAACCATCCCAATCAGAACCCTCTCACTTAGAACCCTCTGAACCATCTATTTCTCAACCCATTCCTGCTGAACGCTTTTCAAGACCTCCTCCCAGACCAATACACCCAGACCCTCTGGATGGTATGATGTTGGATCTTGGAGAATTCCAGGAATCAACGTTCCTTTGGCAACACAAAAACCACCTTTCACCTTACCATCTGAAAACATTTTTCCATGAACCAACCACAACATGAGAACTCCATTCCCACTACTGAAAATACAATAATTATTTCACCTGACATCACTCCACCTACTTCACCACAACATCCAACACCAAACTCACTGATACTCTCACCCCCTCATATTCCAGAACACCAATTTGTTGAACCACCTGAAACTTTTGAATCATCCGAACCTCATGAACAATCAGCACCACCTAACTTTGTTGACCGACCTGATCATTCAGCCACTCCTGAACCAACCAAAAATTTTGAACCTGCTAACTTTTTTAAGAACTGTAGTGGATTATGAATCTCTATAATTTTTGAAAAACAAAACTTTCAAGAAGGTTGTCCCAAAACCTGTTCAGTTAGATATGAATACATTGTTTCAGAATTTTTTAACAGATGTTCAAGCATGGTTGAATCTGCTGAAAGAAGATTGTACCAGAAGCGTGAACCCAGTTGCAACGGATCTTCTGTGGGAAACTTTCAGAAGAACTTTGGATGCTGAGTCACTGAAGCTACAGGATTTATGTCACTTTCAAGTGCTGGAAAACTTTTCCAAACATCTGCATGCATTCAAAACAGAAGCTGCTGACATTTGGAATAAGAAGTCTTCTTTAATGATTGCTGATACACCAGCTGATACAATGGACATATCAGAAGATGAATCTGAAGATGTCTCTAACGATTCAAACCCTCTGGCTATTGTTCTTTTGAATCAACCTTATGTTAAGGCAGCTCCTGAACCTGTGCCAACTCTTGTAATGGATCTGGGCACTCTGATTTCAACCTTTGTGCATTCTGACTCAACGATTGCTGCTCCAAAGCCTGTTTCTGCTGAAGTTTCGTCATCCTCTGCTCCTACCTCACTTATCATGGACACTCTGAATGAGCTCAAGAGGGAGAATGAAGTCATTCATGAGCGCTTGGATAAGCAAGACCATACAAATCAAGAAATCATAAGCTGGATGATGAAACAAGAAGAATCTTCCTCTGAGATAAAGAATCTTCTGATGGCTCTTGTTACTAAGAAATCGTAGTGTCTTTTTGTTTCTTGTCTTTTGTTTGTTGTTTTGTACTTCTGGATATCTTTTTCTATTTTTTTATGAAAACTTTTCAGCTCTTCAACTATTTTTTTTTACACTTTTTGATTATGCCAAAAAGGGGGGAGAAAATGAGTATTTTGAACTAATCTCTGTTTAATTGTTATGGGACTAAGTCTCAGACATTCTAACAATATACAAGATTTCTTTCTGTGCAAAAACTTTTTTTTGCAGGTATCACTTTAACTCTGAAAGAGTATTCCAGTTGAACATTATCCTCATATAGAAGTTCTGAAGAAATCCAAGAAGATTTTTTTTCATTGCTCTGATAAATAATCTCAGGAAGCTTTATATATAGAAATATTCATTTCAGGGGGAGATTCTTATCTCTTATTATATTTTATTTCTATATCTGAATAATTTTTGTCATCATCAAAAAGGGGGAGATTGTTAGAACAAGATTAGTTCTGATCTATCTCAGAGTTTTGATGATAACAATAAATTATATTTTAAATAATTTATACTCTGAAGAACGTATTTGACTGTTTCAGATAATGTTCTGACAGAAGCATTCTGAAGTGCTAAGCTAAAAATTATGAAGAAGTTCTTTGATGAAAGAACCTTTTTGTTTTAAGCGTAACTTCTGACTTTGGTAAGACAATTTATTTAAATGTATCTTCTAACATTTAGCAGGATTCCTTGCTCAGAAGATTACTTGAAAGCAAATGTTGTTCAGAAGTTATTTGTAAGCAAGCGCTGATCAAGTTCTTAGCAAGCAAAGCACTGACTAGAAGTTGAGTAAAGCATGTTCTGAATTCAAGATGTTGAAGCAAGTTCTGAAAGAACGTTAAAGCCAACTTGTCTTGTCAAGCGTAGGAAACATGTTCTTACAAGTTGTCGTTTGCTCATTAATGCAAAGACGGCTGCAGGAACTCAAGTGTCTAAGCTAGTTTCTTGGAAAATGGAATAGTGCAAGGAAACACGCAAGCATTTAATGCTCTCCACTTTTCTGAAGGCATTAACGGTCTTTTTGTTCCTACTATATATAGAAGGACATTTATTGCAAGCCAACTAACCAATAAATTTCAAAATAGAAGAAAGAAACTACGTGAAAAATTCTGGGCTCACAAACTCTTTGTTCATACACTTTGTGAAATTTATTCTAAGTGAAAAATCACAGTTGTGATATAGCTTGATTAGAAGCAATTTTTATTTCACTATCTGTAAGATTAAACTCTTGTAATTATTCCTTGAGAGACCAAGTTTGGTCAGATTTCTCAAGCAGACTAGGACTAGATTTAAGTCTTAGTGGAGTTAGTCACTTATAAGATTACTTGTGCATTGTTAGTCACAACAGTTGTTGTGTGTTTGTAATCAGTTGATTATAGTGGATTAAGTCCTTGTTTAGAAAAGCGAAATCACCTTGACGGGTGGACTGGAGTAGTTTGAGTTCAAACGAACCAGGATAAAAATAACCGTGTTCTTCCATTATTGTTGAGCTTTGTTTTGAAAAGAAAAAGAGTCACTTATTCAACCCCATTCTAAGTGTTTTCTTACCCCTTCATAAACAACCCTAATTCAAGATAAAATACATGAAAACAAGACACTTTGCATACTTGCACCTCTAGGGTAACCCACACTTGTTGCCTCGGATATAAACAATCATGTCCCTCAAACGTGAGATGTTTTACCAAAGACCCTCCACTAAAAGACCGTAGTCCCTCGATGACCCTTCGATGTTGCCTTTGGTAAACGATATTAGTCACTTACGACAATTGCTAAAACATCTTATAAGTTGTCTTCTATGACTGTACAATGACCCACGTCTGCCCCTCACATCCAGTGATATGGCTCCTTACTAAACAATGCTAAAATAGCACTATCTAAATGAGGAGGAAAAGAACAAAGAATATTTGAGTAGGTAGATTGCTTGTAATTTCTTGCTCACAAACTAAAACCATTTTCACACCTCACACTTTCAAAAACAAACATCTTCAAATACTCTCCTTTCAACAAATATTTTCAAAACAAACATTTTGTATACATTCTCAACGATACGAGAATCATTGCAAAATTGTTGCACTAAGGCGTTTTCAAAATATTTCCAAAACAAACATTTTGTATACATTCTCAACGATGCGAGAATCATTACAAAGTTACCATTTTCAAAACATCTTCAAAACATCTTTTCAAATTACACAAACATAAAATCATTTTAAAGTGATCAAGAAATTAAGAGCCCATAGATGACTACGGATGAAAAGGGTGCTAACATCTTCCCTTTTCATAACATACCCACCAAACTCAAGAAAATTATCAAAAGGTCTTTCCTGTTCTTTTCACCTTTCCTTTATTGGATAAAATAAAAGTCGATGGCGACTCTTTCTATCTGCAACATTTGCGATAAGACACAAAACACCTAAGTTTGTTCTCCCATCATATTACAGAACTGGCGACTCTTCTAGGGAGATTACTAAAAGTGGAGTTACCTTAAGATCTAGATCACCTTTATTTCCTTATTTGTTTGTCTTGTTTGATTTACATTTGTGGGTTATGCTTGAGTTTATTTCTTGTAAAGATCCTATACATGTATCTGAGGTATATTAGGTAAGTAACAATAGATCACGGGGACTATGCAGCGTAATACCGATATGGTTGAAGTGATGGATATGTTAGTGTGACATATTTGTTGGTACCGGTGTCCCTTGAGTCCAATCAAGGAGAATACGGGGCCGCAGTGTGGTGTCATGAAGCACTAACTGACCATAGAACCTTAGTTGAACAACTTGGCCATTAGAAAGTAGTGAGATAGATCGCTTTGGTGTAAGACTAAATTTGGTTGATACTCGATACTACACTCATTGAGATTAGACTTTCAGGATATTTTGGCTGCAGTTTGGATGCTTGAGCTAAAACAATGCTCGATGAAGAAAGATCAGTGATATTCAGATTCCTTAGAACCCAGTTACTTTCTTTTAGGACAGGTTGAGCCAACTAAAACTTCAAGAGGGTACTTACCTACAAACTCCATGCAATCCTTTGAAACTAAGGCTAATTGTGTGACTTGGTTGAATTTATGATCTGACAACTTGAACTCCTTGTCGGGTTTGTCTGTATTCATTATCTAACAAACTTGAATTCCTTGCAGGACTTGTTTGTAGTCATTATCCAGTAACATGGACTTCTTGCAAGGCTTTTTTGTTTTCACTACCTTACATTTTTGCTTGATGCATAGCATACATATCATAATGTCATACCATATCATGCTCACTGACCAATTAAAGGATCACAAGGGTCATTGATGCAGGTTATCATGAACCAGCGTCTAACAAGGGGCAAGGGGATTTATTTTCCTCTAACCAAATGTTGTCAAAGACGAAAGCACGTTATCTTTAATCAAAGGCTATGACCCACCCAACATGGTGAGCTTGATTCTCGTAGAAGGACATTCTACAATACAAAGTTCTTCAATTAAAACTGCAGTCAGATTTGACTTCTAACATTTTCTTCTATTTACCCTGTGAAATTCTGGCTGCAGATACTCAATGTCACGTTCAATGTTGTGACACCGTATCTGACTTTCTATAAGACAGTAAATACAAAAACAGTAAAGAACACAGTCAATTGTTTACCCAGTTCAGTGTGCAACAACACCTACTCTGGGGGCTACCAAGCCAGGGAGGAAATCCACTATAAGAGATATTAATTCAGGAATAAACCAACCAGTTTATCTCCTTCACTTAAGACCTACCCAATGCAACTTCAATCTAAGTACAACTTAAACCTGAGTTCCTACTCACTCCCCCTCAATCACAGCAGTGATACATAAAACAATTTGACTAATGAATTGTTGAAGACACTCTTCAAAACATACACTTGATTATGCTTCACAGCTTTTTAATCAAGCAACACAAACACTCTTGCTTCACAGCTTTGAGTGATACACAAACCTAACTTGACTTTGCTTCACAGCTTTAGTCAAGAGACATACAAACACTCTTGCTTCAAAGCTTTAAGTGTTACACAACCCTTACAATTAAAACCTATTCCAAGTCACTTATCACAATGATAATTGCTTGGATTACAATAGTTAAAACTATACAGCTTCTAAATGATCTTTTGTCAACAAAGGATTACATTCAAAACAGCAGCCCTGTTGAATATATAGCAGCTGCAACTTCAGTTAGGGTTTCCACAAAAAGCTAGGGTTAAATCCGTTTGACCTTAAGACTAGGTCACAAGACTTTATCAACCAGGTTGGGGTTGAGCTAGGTTAACCCAAAGAAAACGCAAGATTCTGTTCTGGAAAGACTGAGTCATTTTCCTAAAAAAACTCAAAATTAACCAAACTGCATACCTGTTAGTTCAGAACAGGATGTCTTAACATCTGTTATGACATCTGAAAACCTGTCTACTGATTTAGGAAAATGTGATCATTTTGCAAAATGCTCGGATACACACTTATAAACATCAGTACCTGTATGACAATATTTTTCTGCAAAGGTACCTAATGAATCAGTACAAACTAAACTAGAATGTTATGACATCAATCATGACATTCACACATACACTTGGGTTTTACAAAAATGCAAGCCAATAACTAAACAACTACAAACTCCCCCTTTGGCAGATTTTTGGCTAAAGACCCTAAGCAATCAGAGATAGATAGCAGCAGAAAGAAATGACTGCAGAAAAATAGAATGTCTAATTAAGTAAGTACCAAAATATATCTCCCCCTCTTTAGCCACAAATGGGCCAAAGATACATGTTCATAAAAATTATACAGTCATCCAGAAAAAGTAATAAGAGCAGCAACTAAAAACTGAACACACTTCCAAACTCTACCAGGGACCAGCATCACCTCCACCAATCAGCAACTCCACCAACCTTTAAGCACTGTCATCAGACTCAGAGGATTCTGGTTTCTTCCTTTTCTTGTGAGCAATGTCAGCATTCTTCTCTTTGTCTGATGTCTCAACATCCTTAGAGACATCTGGATTTGTTTCAGCATTTGAACTTTCTTGATTTAAAGGAACAGAAATGCCAGGAACTGAGTGGTTCTCGTTCAGAATTCTTGAAACAATTTTAGCTATTGCTTGACGAACATAGGCTGATCCTTCCCTATTTGCAATTTCAGGGGGAACTGAAGAAGAAGGATGAGATGGATTACCAGAGGCAGAAGCTTGGGACCTTCCTGCATGTCTTGTTCTCAACTCTTTGACCTTGGTGGGGTTAGTTTCCACTTTTCTAAGAGAAGAGATCTCCAGGACTTCAGAGTCCTAACAAGAAGAGATTTTCCTAGAATCTTGATCAGAGGAAGAGGTTGAAATCGTCGTATTGGATGATGATGGTGTTTGAGACATTTTGACAGTCTTAGAGGACCAATAGCAACTGAAGAGAAAATTCTGATTGAGAGACTGGGTTTTGATGAGGAGACGAGAGGGGAAGGAAGAAAAGGAGTGTATATTCAACTTCTTAAAAGAATTGAAGGAAATGGGAAAATATAATTTTAACCCAATCAGAACAAACATAACTCCTTTAACCCTTGTTTTAAGCAAAATTAATTGCTACAATTCCTCATGTTGGCAAATACCCAACTTACCCCTCATGTTTTCAAATTGATTTGCATCAAGAGCCTTGGTAAAAATGTCAGCCAGCTGTAGCTCAGTGGCAACATGTTCCAATTTGATTGTCTTCTCTTCTACAAGGTCTCTGATAAAGTGATGTCTTATGTCAATATGTTTGGTCCTACTATGCTGAATGGGATTCTTGGAAATGTTGATTGTACTCAGATTGTCACAGTACAATGTCATAACATCTTGAGTGACATTATACTCAGTAAGCATCTGTTTCATCCAGATCATTTGAGAACAGCTACTACCAGCTGCAATGTATTCAGCTTCAGCAGTAGAGAGAGACACACAATTCTGTTTCTTGCTGAACCAGGAAACCAGATTATTTCCCAAGAAGAAACATCCTCCAGAGGTGCTTTTTCTATCATCAGCACTACCAGCCCAATCAGCATCATAATAACCAGTCAGATTTGGTTCACAGCCATGAGAATATAGCAACCCATAGTTGTAAGTTCCACTCACATACTTCAAAATTCTCTTCACTTGATTGATATGACTGACTTTGGGATCAGCTTGGTATCTTGCACAAACTCCAACTGCAAAGGCAATATCAGGTCTGCTGGCAGTTAAGTACAACAAGCTTCCTATCATGCTTCTGTACAGACTTTGATCCACCTTAACCCCACTTGAATCTTTGGAAAGCTTTAAATGAGTAGGAGCAGGAATCCTTTTGTGACTGGCATTCTCCATACCAAACTTCTTTACAATGTTCTTAGCATACTTGCTTTGAGATAAGAAGATTGAGTCCTCCATCTGTGAGACTTGCAGTCCAAGAAAATAAGTTAGTTCTCCCATGAGACTCATTTCGAATTCAGCCTGCATCTGTTCAGCAAAATGTTTAACCATAGGTTCTGACATTCCTCCAAACACTATGTCATCAACATATATTTGGGCAACCATCAACTTCCCTCCTTCAGTTTCGACAAAGAGTGTTTTGTCCAAGCCTCTTTTTCTGTATCCTTTGTCTGAGAGAAACTTTGTTAACCTGTCATACCATGCTCTAGGAGCTTGTTTCAGGCCATATAGAGCTTTTCTCAATTTGTAGACATGATCAGGGTGGTTTGGATCCACAAAGCCTTTAGGCTGTTCCACATAAGCTTCCTCATTCAAGTACCCATTTAGAAAGGCACTTTTCACATCCATCTGAAATAGCTTGAACTTCAGAAGACAAGCAATTGACAATAGGAGTCTGATTGATTCCAGCCTGGCTACAGGTGCAAAGGTTTCATCAAAATCAACCCCTTCAACCTGAGTGTATCCTTGAGCAACAAGTCTTGCCTTATTCCTGGTGACAACTCCTTCAGCATCTGATTTGTTCTTGAAAATCCATTTTGTGCCAATGATGTTAGTTCCTTCAGGTCTAGGAACCAGTTCCCAAACTTCATGTTGCTTGAATTGGTTCAGTTCATCTTGCATTGCACCAATCCAGTATTCATCAGTTAAAGCTTCCTTGACATTTCTTGGTTCCATTTTGGACACAAAACAAGAGTTTGAGATGATTTCTCTAGATCTTGTAATGACTCCACTGTTGGGATCTCCTATGATGAGCTCTTTTGGATGATCCTTCTGAATTCTGATGGAAGGGATCTTGCTAGCTTCCTTTGATTCAGATTCTGTTGTGGTGGTGTTGGGTAGATCATTCTGTTGGGTTGGAGACTCAAAGAATGTCTCAACATTACAAGGGACATCTATTTCTTCATGATAATCATCAATTATAACATTTATTGATTCCATCATGGCTTTGGTCGTGGAATTGAATACTCTATAAGCTCTGTTGTTTGAGGAGTATCCTAGAAATATGCCTTCATCACTTTTGGGGTCCAGTTTTCTTCTTTGTTCACGATCTGCCAGAATATAGCATTTGCTGCCAAACACATGGAAGTACTTCACAGTTGGTTTTCTTCCTTTCCAGAGTTCATATATGGTGGATGAGGTTCCCTTTCTCAAGGTGACCCTGTTATGGACATAGCAGGCCGTATTCATAGCTTCAGCCCAAAAATACATAGGAAGTATTTTGGCATGTATCATTGCTCTGGCAGATTCCTGTATGGTCCTGTTTTTTCTTTCCACAACTCCATTTTGCTGAGGAGTTATAGGAGAATAAAATTCATGACTAATTCCTTCTGAGGAACAGAAATCATCAAACTTGCTGTTTTCAAATTCCTTTCCATGATCACTTCTGATTCTGACAATACACCCTTCCTTTTCTCTTTGAATTTTTTTGCACAATTCTTTAAAAACTTCAAATACATAAGATTTTTCCCTAATGAAGTTAATCCAGGTGAATCTGGAAAAATCATCCACAACCACATAGGCATATCTTTTTCCACCAAGACTCTCCACTTGCATTGGTCCCATCAGATCCATATGAAGAAGTTCTAGAACCTTAGAGGTGGTCAGATGTCTTGACTTTGGATGTGACATCCTAGTCTGCTTACCAACCTGACATTCACCACAAACTCTTCCTTCATCAATTTGCAGTCTTGGAATCCCTCTGACTGCCTCCATGGAGATAATCCTTTTCATACCTCTTAGATGAAGATGGCCAAGTTTTTGGTGCCACAGTTTCACCTCTTTTTCTTCTTTTGCAATGGAACACACAGAGGAGAAATTAGTGTTCTCAGGCTCCCACAAGTAACAGTTGTCTTTAGATCTGACTCCTTTCATTATAGTTTCTTGCTTTTCATTAATTACAAGACATTCAGATTTTGAGAAATTGACCTTGAATCCTAGATCACACAATTGACTGATACTAATGAGATTAGCAGTCAGCCCTTTTACCAGCAGTACTTCATTCAGACTTGGAACTCCAGGGCATTCCAAATCACCAACTCCTTTGATTTCACCTTTAGCACCATCTCCAAAGGTCACAAAACTGGTGGTGTGAGGCTTAACATTATTGAGGAGGTTCTTGATTCCAGTCATGTGTCTGGAACATCCACTGTCAAAGTACCAGTCTTCCTTTGCAAAGACCCTCAGGGAAGTGTGGGCTATCAGGGCAGTAGCCTTTTTCTTCCATTTAGGAGCATGTGGTACCTTTTTAGACTTAGGTTTGACACCTGAGTTCTGATTAGGGTATCCATGCAATCTGAAGCAGAAGGGCTTTATGTGGCCATATCTCCCACAATGATGACATCTCCATCTTTGGTACCTTTTCTTCATATGTCTCTGTTCCTGATGTTGAGAGTTGTGTTGAGACATCTGTTTTGACATTTGCTTATCAGGCCTGATCTTCTTATCTGTACCAGATTTCTTTGCTTCCATATATCCTAGTCCAGATTTATTTCCCACATTTTGTCCAACCTGAAGGATCTCTTCCAATTTGTCTGTTCCATTAGTCAGCATCTTGACAGATTTGGTCATTTGATTCAGTTGTGAGTTCAGCAATTGAACTTCCCCTTCCAGATGACTTATAGTTTCAAGGTTTGCCCTTTTTTCAGCCTCCAGCTTTATGATGAGTTTTGATTGTTTCTCATTCTGCACACAGACTTCAGTACTTCTGATACACAATTTCTTGTAAGTATCAGCCAGTTCTTCAAAAGTCACCTCTTCATCACTAATGTCACTTTTAGAGGTACAAACACCAGTTAGAGCAGTAACTAGTTTGGCAGATTCTTCTTCAGAATTACTTTCTGAATCACAGTCAGACCAAGTAACAGTCATTCCTTTCTTTTGTTTCTTAAGAAAGGTAGGACATTCAACTCGAATATGCCCATATCCTTCACAACCATGGCATTGAATTCCTCTGCCTTGATTTCCCTTCTCTTCTGACCTTGGTCTTCTGCTGGAACTGTCAATGTCAGAGGGAATGTTATGAACATTAGACCTTGACTTTGGATCTATTCTTTTGATGAGTTTGTTGAACTGTCTTCCAAGCATGGCTATAGCTTCTGAAATATTTTCTTCAACATCAGTGTTGGAAACAAGTGTTATGCTCTTGTTCTTCTTGTCACCATTATCAGTGATCCCCATCTCAAAAGTCTGAAGAGACCCAATAAGTTTATCCACTTTCAACTTGCTGATGTCCTGGGCTTCCTCTATGGCAGTTACCTTCATTGCAAATCTTTTAGGCAAGGATCTGAGAATCTTTCTCACCAGTTTTTCTTCTGACATCTTTTCTCCCAGTGCTCCTGAGGTGTTGGCAATCTCCAAGATGTTCATGTGAAACTCATGAATGGTTTCATCTTCCATCATTTTTAGATTCTCAAACTTGGTAGTCAACATCTGAAGCCTTGACATTTTTACTTTGGAAGTGCCCTCATGAGTAGTTTTGAGAGTGTCCCAAACTTCCTTGGCCAGTTCATATTGATGTACTAGTCTGAAAATGTTTCTATCAATTCCATTGAACAAGGCATTTAAAGCTTTGGAATTTCCCAGGGCTAACTCATCTTCTTCTTTACACCAATCTTCCTCAGGCTTCAGACTGATTGTCCCATCTTTCTCAGTTATGGTGGGATGGTTCCATCCTTTGTCAGCAGCTCTCCAAGCCTTTTTGTCCAGAGATTTTAAGAAGGCACTCATACGAGGTTTCCAGTAGTCATAATTAGTTCCATCCAGAATGGGTGGTCTATTTCCAAAAACTCCTTCTTTGTCCATAGTGCCAGAAAGTGATATCCCTAGATCTCACCCAGTAATACAGGCAGCGTGCCTGCTCTGATGCCAATTGAAATTCTGGCTGCAGATACTCAATGTCACGTTCAATGTTGTGACACCCTATCTGACTTTCTATAAGACAGTAAATACAAAAACAGTAAAGAACACAATCAATTGTTTACCCAGTTCAGTGTGCAACAACACCTACTCTGGGGGCTACCAAGCCAGGGAGGAAATCCACTATAAGAGATATTAATTCAGGAATAAACCAACCAGTTTATCTCCTTCACTTAAGACCTACCCAATGCAACTTCAATCTAAGTACAACTTAAACCTGAGTTCCTACTCACTCCCCCTCAATCACAACAGTGATACATAAAACAATTTGACTAATGAATTGTTGAAGACACTCTTCAAAACATACACTTGATTATGCTTCACAGCTTTTTAATCAAGCAACACAAACACTCTTGCTTCACAGCTTTGAGTGATACACAAACCTAACTTAACTTTGCTTCACAGCTTTAGTCAAGAGACATACAAACACTCTTGCTTCAAAGCTTTGAGTGTTACACAACCCTTACAATTAAAACCTATTCCAAGTCACTTATCACAATGATAATTGCTTGGATTACAATAGTTAAAACTATACAGCTTCTAAATGATCTTCTGTCAACAAAGGATTACATTCAAAACAGCAGCCATGTTGAATATATAGCAGTTGCAACTTCAGTTAGGGTTTCCACAAAAAGCTAGGGTTAAATCCGTTTGACCTTAAGACTAGGTCACAGGACTTTATCAACCAGGTTGGGGTTGAGCTAGGTTAACCCAAAGAAAACGCAGGATTCTGTTCTGGAAAGACTGAGTCATTTTCCTGAAAAAACTCAGAATTAACCAAACTGCATACCTGTTAGTTCAGAACAGGATGTCTTAACATCTGTTATGACATCTGAAAACCTGTCTACTGATTTAGGAAAATGTGATCATTTTGCAAAATGCTCAGATACACACTTATAAACATCAGTACCTGTATGACAATATTTTTCTGCAAAGGTACCTAATGAATCAGTACAAACTAAACTAGAATGTTATGACATCAGTCATGACATTCACACATACACTTGGGTTTTACCAAAAATGCAAGCCAATAACTAAACAACTACACCCTGCAAGATCCTTGAAAACATTGCATCTACATATCATGCATCATGTCATAACAAGTTTTCCCCATACAGTTTTTCTCATCTGCTTACTATTTATTTCAGTAAAGATAGCTCTCGAACAGACCGTCAAAAATCTCCAAGTTCAAGATGCCCAGTTCAAAGAAATGTTCTTGAACCTATCCAAGGGGCAAGAAGAATTGAAAGAACTCCTCACTGAGAGCATGACCAAGAAGAATCCTGAAGATAACAAGGATAACCAGTTGGAACAATTGCAAGCTAAGATGGCAACAATGAAAATCCAGATGATGGGACAAATTTCTCTTATCCAAAACTTAGCTCGGAGGTAATAAGAGTTGAGAACTCTCATCAACAAACTTCATCAAGACAAATACAACCGTATGGGATGAACAACCAAAATTAGGGATCAAATCATTAATCAACCTTCGATGAGACAGGAAGTTGGCTTGGTTAAAAGTAGGCCTTTTCGGATTGCTACTACATCACAAGTCCAACAACGTCCTCGACAATAACAACAGGGGAATCAGTGTAAGTAGGATACACCTAAAAGACGATTTACCAAAACCAACATGTCTTTGGCTCAAGCATTGCAACACATGTTGAAGGCCAAGCTGGTATCATTGAGGGATCCTCCTCAAAAGCCCAATATTTCTTCTTCCCATCACAATCCTAATGTAAGGTGCACATACCACTCCAACAGTCCTGGGCATGACACTAACAACTGTTGGGCGTTGTAAAATAAGATTCAGGATCTAATTGACAAAGGAATAGTCGAGTTCATACAAGATGGTCAGATCGAGTTCTTCTGTTATTCCCCAAATGTCGAGGCTTCAAGGCATACCATCTAAAGTGACAATTTCAGGCGGAGAAGCTTTTTGTTCATTCGAATTTTCATTTGTAATTTCTCTAGTTGATTCAAACATTTATCTTTATGTTATACTTTTGGTCGTCCTCATTAATGTATTGCATATGTTATTCATGAATTAGTCCATTCGTTTTCACTATACTTAAACTATGCTTTTACTTCCTTTAGTGATATTCAACTCTCAATTAAAAGTTATAAGCCTTTATAGGGAGGATGACGAAAAAATACCGTAATCTCTATAGTATGCTTTTGAACAGACCTTGCTAATGATGTACACGCATTGTTTCAAATCCTAAATAGTGGAGTTATAAGGAAGATAATCCCTAGTCAACCCCTTTGAGCCTAAGAAGTAGGAGTTTTATTTTTCGCATAAATTGAAACCTTTAATCATAACCTGGTGCAGGGTAGTTTCTCAGTCAATTCAAATGTGTATTCAGTCACAAGCTTTCACTTCGTACACAACATATAGCATCGAAGACGTTTCATCCAAATCAAAAGACGGTGATGGTTCCCCGTAAAATAGGCAGTCATTATCTTTCAAAAGAAGAACCCGCTAAGTCAAAACCTATGAAGGAGATTGGGGCATCCCGCTGACTGTAATCACAAAAAAAATAGTTTAGGCAAAAGGTAGGGATAATAAAATCAAAAAGAGGTCGCTACAAATCCTCGACAACAGAAAAAATGTTACAAAAATGACTGCCTTCTCAAATAAACTTCCAGTACCCGGACCATCACCAAAATATCATTCTAGACTCATTTGGAATCTAAACACACAATTAACTGAGTGTAGGGTTGAAGAACATCACAGAGAACGGGTTGAGTACAAATAAAATTTGAGCCTTATCCTTTGTTTCTTAAACCGTGAACCATGTCACATTTCAACCCTTAAAAGTCCTAACTGAAGCATGGGTTAGTTTGAAAGCATATTGTCACAAAAGGTATCCTGACTCCTGTAAGGCTTACTATAAATCATGAGTTGAATTTATATTCTTACAGAATTTTGTTTTTTACTAAAAATTCATTTTCAAAACTTCAAGACAAGCATAAATTTTGTATTTATGATACCACTGTTTGCATATAACTAATTTTTTGACAATTGAGAAATTTGCACGACAAATATCCAATGAACAGAAATCCTCTCAATGAATGGAATCACTTCAAATGGAAATACACTTCCAATGGTAAACCTTCCATAATCCAAGGGGCATAACATGTTATTGTCTAACTCATATGTGGAATTCAAGTCGAGATTTATAGAATCTCTCGAAAGTGCTGAATAGCCAGGGACAGATCTCCATCTGAATCACTTGAGGCATGTTACATTGATCAGGGGTTCCAGCAAAAACCACTTTGAAATTTGAAACTTCAGTATCATCAAATTGTTTATATGTTCTAGTAGTATCAGATGGTGTTTGTATCATGTCTTCGGATCCTTCCATGACATTTCTTAGAAAAATATTGAGGAAGGATAAGACTATCAAGAAACTTGATCAAAAACTTCAAACATCAGGTGCACCAGACTAACCCAGGGGCAAACGGGCTCCCACATACGAAGGGTCACATACAACCAAGAAAACAATTCCTAGAATTACTACAACACTTACTACCATAGATACTGACAATTCTCTGCACCCTGTGAACGCGATCATAGTCGGAAGATACTACGCATAAAAGAGACCCGATAGGTTGACATGCCTAGGAAAAAGTAAGGGCATCCTGGAGAACCAAAAGGGTTCGGGAAAAAATTAGGGATATATATATATATATATATATATATATATATATATATATATATATATATATACATAAAGATGGTACACACGGCAAGTCGAAAACCTGAAAAGGTGGCTTGGGCAAAAAAGGGTATCCCGGTGGACTAAAAATCTGAAAAGACGGTCCAGGCAAAAGTTAGAGATTAAAGTGTACGACTATATCCCATTATCTAATCACTTATCTATCAGTAAAAGACTTATAACTTTAATCAACATTTACCAAGGACTCTAGGAGATAGGACAATGTTCAAGTCATCCCCAAAGAGCAATCTCCACGGGATTATCCCCATGGAGTCATCTTCACCAGCTCATCTTCAACAAAGATACATTCCCCAACAAGTCTAAAATGCCTTCAAACAGGAAGTGGGGCATCTTCCAGCTGATAACATAGTCATACTCACCAGTAGATCCCCATAGCGAATAAAGGAGCATGACCTTCTCCCCGGTAATATCACCCACCTACGGAGTTTTAATCAGTACAGTTCATGGAAATTCTCTTCCCCAGTTGAGTTTGAAAACTGTAAAACTCCTGCAGATTTCAACTCTTTAGCAAATTCAAATTCCCTAGGAGAGTTTGTTTCCTTAGCAGAGCATTTCTCTGACAACATGGTTTATTTCCCCAATAGGGTTTATTTCCCCAACAGATTACAAATCTCCTCAGCTTGAGTCAATTCCTCAGACTGCTACTAATCACCGGCAAAATTCTTCTCCCCAGAGACGTCATTACTATCCCCAGAGAGTTGCTACGAAACCTGGAACTGGACCAGATATCAGTTAAACGTTATCTTCCCCAGACAAGTCAGAAGGTTATCCATCTCTTTTATCCCCAGTTAGGGTATATAAGAATTATCTTTCCTAGATGAGTCAAAAGGTTATCCATCTCTTTTATCCCTAGTCAGGGTATATAAGAATTATCTTCCTAAGACGAGTCAGGAGGTTATCCATGTCTTTTATCCCCAGTCAGGGTATATAAGAATTATACTCCCCAGACAAATCAGAAGGTTATCCATCTCGTTTATCCTCAGTTAGGGTATATAAGAATTATCCTCCCCAGACGAGTCAAAAGGTTATCCATCTCTTTTATCCCCAGTCAGGGTATATAATAATAATCTTCCCCAAACGAGTCGGAAGGTTATCCATCTCTTTTATCCCCAGTCAGGGTATATAAGAATTATCCTCCCCAGAAAAATCAGAAGGTTATCCATCTCTTTTATCCCCAGTCAGGATATATAAAAATTAAATTCCCCAGTAGAGAAACGGACAACCAAGGTTCCTAAACTCTACTCCCTAAACAGAAATCAATATATCCCCTGCAGATTTTCTTCGAACAAGTAAGGAGGAATCCCCAGCAGAAGCATTCTAGAAAAGATTGAAGATACACATGCTCTTCATCCCCAACAATAGTCATGGATTTCTTTTCCCAGACAAAGATAACGCATGGGTTTACAAATACACTTTAACAACATTTCACATTCATACGTCATAACATATGCATACAAAACGCATATAACACAATCTCATTTATTTCAAGAACATCATTACACAATACATTTCATACATCATGACATTGCATACAACTAACTCTTTACCTTTTTTCAGGAAAGAACAATCAACGGAAGAATATCACCAATAATTTTCAAACAGGTCCAAGATTAATTCCCGAAACAAGACGGGGAAACTATCTATGTGACCAGGTCAGAGATTAATTCCTGAAACAAGACAAGACAACTATCTCAACGGTCAACAAAAATAATGTTCCAGATTAATTCCTGAAACAAGACAAGACAACTATTTGTGAACAACCGATTATAGATTAATTCCCAAAACAAGACGGGTCAACTATCTATGTGACCAGGTCAGAGATTAATTCGTGAAACAAGACAGGGCAACTATCTCAACGGCCAACAAAGAGCATGTTATAGATTAATTCCCGAAACAGGATAGGGAAACTATCTGGATGACCAAGCAACAGATTAATTCCTGAAACAAGACAAGGCAGCTATTAGTGAAGAATAAGCAGGTTGTGGATCAATTCCCGAAATAGGACGGGGTGACTATCTACACGAACAAATTAAAGATTAACTCCCGAAACAGGACGGGGAAATTATCTTTCTTTCTTTATGGTTAGATAAAGATCAATTCCCAAAACAAGAAGGGACGACTATCTTTATCACCAATGGTATGAACTTTAGAAACAAGACGGGTTTACCAACAAAGCAGATTGTAGATCAATTCCCCAAACAGGACGGGGTGACTATCTACATGAACATATCAAAGATTAACTCCCGAAACAGGATGGGGAAACTATCTTCCTTTCTCTTTGGTTCGATAAAGATCAATTTCCAAAACATGGCGGGGCAACTATCTTTATCACCATTAGTTTTACCAACAAATTTGGTTATAGATCAATTCCCGAAACAGGACGGGGCGACTATCTATATGACAAGCAGCTACTCAAACACCTTTCCCATAGGTTCATTCTGGAAAGTACTCTTTTAGATACAGTCAGGAGAAGACTCAATCTAATCCACTTTTAGATACAGTCAGGCATAGACTCATTATAATATATTTTTCAGATACAATCAATCATATACCTCTGTTAGCTCAGATTAAATCGACTAAAGATTTATTCTGATACTTCTTCCAGCAGACATCTTCTGGCTCAGTTTAAATCGAATAAAGATTTATTCTGATACTTCTTCCAGTAGATACTTTTTCTGGCTCAGGATAAATCGACCAAAGATTTATTCTAACACTTCTCCCAGTTAAAGATAGCCACAAACATCTTTTGGCTCAGTTTAAATCGACCAAAGATTTATTCTGATACTTCTTCCAGTAGATACTTTTTTTGGCTCAGGATAAATCGACCAAAGATTATTCAGATACTTCTCCCAACTAAAGACAGACACAGACATCTTCTGACTCAGTTTAAATCGACCAAAAATTTATTCTGATACTTCTTCCAGTAGATACTTTTTCTGGCTCATGATAAATCGATCAAAGATTTATTTTGATACTTCTCCCAGTTAAAGACAGACACATACATCTTTTGGCTCAGTTTAAATCGACCAAATATTTATTCTGATACTTCTTCCAGTAGATACTTTTTCTGGCTCAAGATAAATCGACCAAAGATTTATTCTGATACTTCTCCCAGTTAAAGACAGACACAAACATCTTTTGGCTCAGTTTAAATTGACCAACGATTTATTCTGATACTTCTTCCAGTAGATACCTTTTTCTGGATCAGGATAAATCGACCAAAGATTTATTCTGATACTTCTCCCAGTTAAAGACAGACACAGACATCTTCTGGCTCAGTTTAAATCGACCAAATATTTATTCTGGTACTTCTTCCAATAGATACCTTTTCTGGATCAAGATAAATTGACCAATGATTTATTCTGATACTTCTCCCAGTTAAAGACAGACACATACATCTTCTGGCTCAGTTTAAATCGACCAAAGATTTATTCTGATACTTCTTCCAAGAGATACCTTTTTCTAGCTCAGATTAAATCAACCAAAGATTTATTCTGATACTTCTCCCAGTTAAAGACAGACACAAATATCTTCTGGCTCAGTTTAAATCGACCAAAGATTTATTCTTATACTTCTTCCAGTAGATACTTTTCTGGCTCGGATTAAATCACCAAAGATTTATTCGGATACTTCTCCCAATTAAAGACAAACACAGACATCTTCTGGCTTGGTTTAAATCAACCAAAGATTTATTCTTATACTTCTTCCAGTAGATACTTGTTCTGGCTCAGATTAAATCGACCAAAGATTTACTTTGATACTTCTCCCAGTTAAAGACGGACACAAATATCTTCCGGCTCAGTTTAAATCGACTAAAGATCTATTATGATACTTCTTGCAGTAGATACTTTTTCTGGATCAATCGACCAAAGATTTATTCTGATACTTCTTCCAGTAGACATTTTCTAGCTCAATTAAATCGAGCGTAGATTTATTCTGATACTCCTCCAGAAAAGTCAGGTGTAGACTCTTTCCAGTATCTTTTCTAGTTGAAGTCGGGCGTAGACATCTTCTAGTACATCATTTAGACTAAATCAAGCATAGATTTATTCTGATACATCCTCTAAGGACAATGTAGGGCGTAGACTTAGTCTGATCCTCTTATCAACAGTTGTCCTGGATGGCATCTATAAGCCCATCTCCGATGACTCTCCATCACCTTTGGATGGCATCTATAAGCCCATCTCCGACAATATTTTGTCACTCTCCAAATGGCATATTTAAGCCTATTTTCAGTACAATCAACCAACAACGTTACTTCTTGCACATGCGAGTGCAAATTTCTGGCCACTTAAGTGTTCAATCATCTTCTACCTTCAAGTCACGAATGGTGGGTGCACCAATCTAACTTTTCAGGTTTAATAATATTGAACAGGGGCATCTGTTGTACCCCAAAATTTGCCCTCTCATCTAATTCAAAAAATATCCCTCCATACTCCTAGGGTTTTTTTTAATTGCTTTAAGCACCCAAGGTTCATGGTTCAATGGTTGCACAATATAAGGGTTTGACAGTTGAGTTTATCTTGAGTCAGGTTTTGATTCATGATAAAAGTCGTTGAGCTTGAGGACTCTTTAATTATACATTGTTTGCTTGTGAAGAAAGTTAACCAAAGTTGAATTTGAGATTGGGGTTTTCTCACCTTTTGGTTTGGGTTTTATGATAATTATCAAGGGAAGATTTATTAGAGCTTTATTTCGAATCTCACGCATCTTCAAAGATCATTCAATGCGTTTGTGTTAATATAATTGAGATGTTCATTCAAGAGAAAAATTCATTGGAGAGAAAGTATTGTTGTGTGCTTTCACTACTTAAGAAGGAAAAACTCACTTCTTTGCCAAACATTTTGAAGTGGAGAGAGATTTCAAACTTTTTATTGTGAAACCAAGAAATTCCATTGCATAAAGACAAGATTGGTTTAATTCTAAGGCCTTTTTCGTGCTTCTATGTTATAATTCCAAGTGCACAATTTCAAAGTTATTCTAAACTTGTTTCAAAATATTTCAACAACGCAAATTTCAAATGCATTACTTCTTTGATCAAAGTTCTATGTTGCATTCAAGATTCATGCTACCATTCAAATATAACAAGTGGAACATTTGATTACAAAGTCTTTTGAAAATTACAAGTTCTGTTTGAATACATTGTAGTGCAAAGTTCATTAATGATTACAAGATATTCAAGTTTCTCAAAATTACAAGATTACTACATCAAATATTGAAGTTACAAGTTTATTTATAACAAAGGAGTTGTCTTGAGTTTACAGTTTCTACAAAGGTTCCTAAGTCCTAATTTATAAAACTTCTACGACTTCTTCAAACCATCATTTTCTCCATGCCCAGCTTTATCATTTCCCTTCTAAGGCTGCTCTCCTTCATCTTCAAGTATAATCTCCATTCTCTCACACCAAATACATGAAACAAGAAATAGAATGAGTTAGCAATCATCAAAACTTGAACAATAAACAAGAAATTTTCAAAGAGTTTTCTCTTCAATTTCATCATTAGGGTTTTGTTTAAGGAATCAGATTTTAGGTTGTTTCTCAATCATGTTCATGTGCTAAAAATCCTCATACAAAAATCAGATTTAATCATAGGCCTAGGTCTATTGCAAATCACAAATAAATTGGTTCTCAATAGAAAAATTCAAAAAGGTTAAAAATATAATTCCATCACAGTTCCAGCCCAATAGCAAAGTACAAAAATCAAAAGACCAGCCCAGTTACAACAAGTCAGAGTTACAGGTTCAAAGCCCAAATAGACAAAGTTCACAATTCAGTTCTCAGAAAAAAGAAACATCAAAGTAACAGAAAAATATCACAGCCCAACCAAGAATGCACTGTCAAGCCCAACAAGAAGCATCTCAAATCAGAATTTCAAACTTATTAAAGCCCAACATAATGTTTCAAGCAACAATCAAAAGCCTCATATTACTTTGTTTCAACAAAAGTCAGAGCTACAATATCAATAACGGGCCTAGCCCTTTACTATAAATCTCAAACCAATGCATAAAAAATGGACTTGTTTGGTTCACAGTAAAAGTAAAATTAAAAAAAGGGGCAATGTACTGCACAAGTACAAACTTAGTTGAAAAGACAGTATAGAAAATCAAAACCAGCAAGCAACAGGGCCAACAAGTAATAGGGGCATCATAGCAAAAGTGCAGTCACAATGTACAACAAAGTTGACATATAAGAAAAATTAGATATCAGAAAAGGACAAGTCCATTACGGGTTACTCGAGGCCTGTTATCATAAAATCAAGTTCAACAAGAAACCCTAAGTTTTCAGTACAAAAGCAGTTCGCTGCACAAGTGGTAGGGGCCACAGTTCACAAAAAATATACAAAAGCACAGCCACAGAACTACAAACCAGAGATTCAAAACCCTTCAAAAATCGTTCAAGCCAAATACACAGTTGACATAAAGATATACAGAAACAACAAAAGCAAACCATAAACCCTAAATCGGTTTGATTCATCATTTTCACTTCACAAACCCTTCAGAAAGAAAGAAAGAAATCACAAGAGAACCGAGATACAAACAAAATCAGAAAGAGCTCACCAAAATCCGAAGAGGCTGATAGATCAAAGATTCGGACATTACAACTCAGTCTCTTTCTCCTTTCCTTTTTTTCATCATATTGCTTCATCGTTTTCAATCACGTTAGAAATAGGGTTTCCAAAACCCCTCTTTAGATATAGGCTAGATCTTAGGTTTTCTACAAAAATCATTCACATATTAGTAATCAGAGGAGTAAAACAAACCCAAAAATGTAAAAAAAAATGGGATCGGAGCTTCGACGCTGCCGTTGCCACCTTGGAGGCGATTTCCAGCGTGGCCAACCAATCGTATCCGGTGGAGACCTATCAGAGCATTCCAACAAAAGATAGAGAGGACGAAAACACAAAGGGAAGAGAGAAACGTTATGTTTCTATTTTATTATTTGTTTTTTTTGTGTTTTATTTAATTAAGTTTTATTCAGAATGCTAATCAGGCGGTGACTCTTGTCACCGCCCTTGTGGCCACCTTCTATTTCTATGCAGGTTCGCTCACCATAACCATGATGGTACCTCACCCTACCACCATTGAATATTTTATCAAGCATCATCAAATGTCCAGATCTGTGTATCTACGGTGCACCTCCACTCAAGCCACACGCAGGATCCAGCATTGGAAGCTTAATTGGTCAAACTTCCTTCCCAACGCACCCCCTCCCTTACTACTTCACAACACTGGCCCAATATATTTTTTTATTTCAAACATTTCGTTTTTGCTTCTGATTTTAAAAAAGTGTTTATGTTGGGCCTGCCTTTTTGCTATTCTTCACCTCCATTTCACTTTTCAACGCCTCAGCCCAACATCTTTTATATTCTTCATTTTTTTTCATTTTATTTATTTATTTTCAATTTAATCAAAAATACAAAAATATATATTTTTATAATTAAATTAAAGACAATTTAATTTAAACACTTATTTTATTTTTGTTAATATTTAGAACTAGGTTTTGTTTATTTTCCACACATTAAAATATGTTTTCAAAATAATATTAACATTCAAATTATTTCATAAACAAATCATTAGAATTAGGTTTATTTTCTTCTTAATTTCAATTAAATTAGATTCTAAGTTTTTGTTAAAATTAATTAATTACTCTTGCAATTAAATTTAATTAGCTTGATTAGGTTAAAACCTTTTTCCATCAAAAATCACACAAAAACATTTTCTTTATTTCTTGCTTCCTCTTTACATTTTGTTCATTCTATTATTATTCATAGTCAATGGTTTGTAATAGATAATTAGGGTTTTATTGCTTTCTTCCCCCTATTTACAAACTTGAACCCCAATTCCCAAAGTGTTGTAATAGTGTAGGACATTTAAATTCCGCAATTTATCGCTTTCCTTATTATTCATAGTAATTAGGGTTTGTATGACAAGAACTAAAAATCAAACATTAGACAACCCTAATTCAAGATAAAATACATGAAAACAAAATACTTTGTACACTTGCACCTCTAGGGTAATCCACACTTGTTGCCTCGGATATAAACAGTCATGTCCCTTGAACGTGAGATGTTTTAGCAAAGACCCTCGACTAAAGAATCGTAGTCCCTCGATGACCCTTTGATTTTTCCTTCGGTAAACGATCTTAGTCCCTTACGGAAATTGCTAAAACATCTTACAAGTTTCCTTCTATGACTGTACGATGACCCACGCTTGTCCCTCACATCCAATGATATGGCTCATTACTAATCAATGGTAAAATAACACTATCTAAAGGAGGAGGAAAATAACAATGACTTTTTGAGTAGGTAGATTGCTTGTAATTGCTTGCTCACAAACTAAAACCATTTTCACACCTCACACTTTCAAAAACAAGCATCTTTTCAAATACTCTCCTTTCAACAAATATTTTCAAAACAAACATTTTGTATACATTCTCAACGATATGAGAATCATTGCAAAATTGTTGCACTAAGGCATTTTCAAAATATTTCCAAAACAAACATTTTGTATACATTCTCAATGATGCGAGAATCATTACAAAGTTGCCATTTTCAAAACATCTTCAAAACAACTTTTCAACTTACACAAACACAAAAGATTTTTAAAGTGATCAAGCAATTAAGAGCCCGTAGATAACTACGGATGAAAAGGGTGTTAACACCTTCCCTTTTCATAACCTACCCCCCAAACTCAAGAAAATTATCAAAAGGTCTTTCCTATTCTTTTCACCCTTTCCTTTATTGGATAAAAGAAAATTCGGTGGCGACTCTTGCTATCCGTAACATTTGCGATAAAATGCAAAACACAAAGTTAGTTCTCCCACCGTATTATACATATGTTATGATAAATGATGTACGAATGTGAGATGTATTTGAAGTGTATCAGTAGCTTCATATAACAATTTTTATCAGGAAAATAAATCCCTGATTGTTGTTGGGGATGACGAATATGAACCTTCGATCTGCTGGGGATTCCTGCTTGCTGTTTGAGGAAACTCCACTAGGGAATTTGATTTCTGCCTGGGGAGAAGAGTTCAAGAACATTGGTTGTTCATCACTGTACTGGACAGTTTAATTCTTATATACCCTGACTGGGGATAAAAGAGATGGATAACCTACCGAGGTGCTGTCTGACTGAGTATTTTGACATGGATATTGACTTGTCTGGGGAGGATAAGATTAACTGATACCTGATCCGATTTCAGGTTTAGTAGCAACTCTCTGGGGATAATGATCTGGACTACTGTTTGCTGGAGAGAGAAGTTTTGCTGGTGATTTACAATATTCAGAGGGATAGACTCAAGCTAGGGACACTGAATTCCGTGGGGGAAATAAACCATGTTGGGGAAATAAACCCTGCTTCAGAAACACTCTGCTGAGGAAATAAACATGCTGGAGGAATATGTTCTGCTGGGGACATGATCCCTGGTAAAGAAGAGAAATCTGCAGGGGATTGAATCCGGCTGGAGAAATAAACTCAGCTTGGGAAGAGAATTCTTGTGAACTGTGCTGCTATCATAATATACTAAATATTAGAATCCCGTAGGTAGGCGACATTGTCGAGGAAAAGATTATACTCCTTTGTTCGCTAGGGGGATCTGCTGGTGAGTACGGTTTGCGAGGAATGTGTCCTTATTAAAGATGAGCTTGTGATGCTGATTCACGAGGGATAATCTTATGGAAACTACTCTGTGGGGTAACTTTTCTGGGGATTACTCTGTGGGGGATTTATGGACGACTTGAACGTTATCCCGCCTCCTAAAGTCTTGAGTAAACACTTATTCTTGTTTTTATGCATATATTTGTCAACAGTAATCATGTTCATATGCATATGTTCATTCAATTTAATCATTGGACGTTTTTTGCAAACAAAACAGAAAAAGTAAGGTAAAATTTGGATTTGAAATTGTATTTGTATTGATAATATGTCTATAAACAGGCAATTATTGTACAAAGAGATGGACATCCTAGTAAGAGGAAATTGCCGTGAAGTGAAAGTAATACAAAATATATAGCTATATGTGAATGATCTCGTCAGATTTTAACTTTGCTATTGACCCTATGTCTTCGAGCATCTCATCCCTTGTTGTTAGAAGAAGTTGACTGAATCGATCTGTACCATTTGACCTTGACGTTGGTAATAAAGTTGGTTGTAACTGATCCAACGGGACATATTCGTACGCTTTAATCCCTAATTTTTTCCTGGACCTCCCTTTCGCGTTTTCAATCCACCGAGATACCCATTTTTGCCTAAGCCGCCTTTTCAGGTTTTCAACTTGCTGGCTGTACAATCTTTATATTTATATCCCTAATTTATCCCGAACCCTTTTGGTTTGCTGGGATGCCCTTATTTTTGCGTAGGCCAATCAACCTAGCGAGTCGTCTTCAGGCGTAGTATTTTTTAACTATGTCCTCATTCACAGGGTGTGGAAGATCTTCACCATCCAAGGTGGAAAGTATCATAGCACCGCCTTAAAATATATTCTTGATCATGAATGGCCCTTCATAGGTGGACTTCTATTTCCTCTAGGATCACCTTGCGGTAGGATGATGCGCTTTATTACCAAGTCACCAGCCTGATATACCTGATGCTTAATTTTCTTATTAAAGGCTTTGATCATACGCTTCTGATACATCTGACTATGAGAAACAGCCGCAAGCCTCTTCTCATGAATCAAATTCAACTGATCTAGCCTATTCTGAATCCATTCGTCTTCATCCAAGTCTGTCTCTTTCATAATTCTCAAGGAAGGAATCTGAACTTCGACATGTAAGACAACCTCCATACTGTAAACTAGAGAGAACAGGGTTGCTTCGGCTGACGTCTGAACTGAAGTGTGATAGCCATAAAGAGAAAATGGTAACATCTCATGCCAGTGTTTATATGTCACAACCATTTTCTGCATAATCTTATTAATGTTCTTATTAGCGACTTCCACTGCGCCATTCATCTTTGGTCGATACGGAGAAGAATTATGGTTCCTGATCTTGAATTGCGTGCAAAGTTCTGTGATCATAATATTGTTGATATTGGTACCATTATATATGATAATCCTTTTTGGGATGCCATACTAATAGATAAGATTATTCTTAATGAATCGGGCGATCACATTCTTAGTAATAGAGGAAAATGAGGCTGCTTTAACCCACTTGGTGAAATAATCAATGACGACGAGGATAAAGCGATGTCCATTGGAAGCAGAAGGTTTGACCTCTACAATCATATTAATGACCCACATTGCAAATGGACAAGGAGCAGTCAAAATATTCAGAGGTACTGAAGGCACATGTACTTTGTCAACATAGATTTGGTACTTGTGACAAGTCCTTGAGTGGTGATGACAGTCAGTTTCTATAGTCGACCATAAGTAACCCGCTCTCAGAATCTTCTTAGCCATAGTTTTTCACTGTAATGAGTACTAAATATACCTTAATGCATATCTTCTATAATCTTCTCCGCCTTT
Source organism: Vicia faba (assembly GCA_948472305.1). NCBI lineage: Eukaryota > Viridiplantae > Streptophyta > Magnoliopsida > Fabales > Fabaceae > Vicia > Vicia faba. Next base: position 355,903,215 of record OX451740.1, on the reverse strand, counting down.
TTCTTGTCCACACAACGAAGCAGAGACAAATAATGGTTGCGCTTGTATAGAATTATGTTGCTCAGAAAGAATTAGCTGAGAACCTCCGTAGGAATTTTTTGTCATTGATGGATGCCCCTTTAGGATACTCTTGAGCCTCAAGATATATTTTCACTTCATGAAACCAAGGCTTCTCTTCTACTCCGTCAGTGTCAACCTCGTAGCAGTCTGCAGGTTCGTCCAGCCTTTCAATGGTAATTCTGGGAGCCTCGTTGTCCCATCAAACTTTAAACATAGATGACATGGTAGCTAACCTGTCTGCCAACTGATTCTCTTCTCGTGGGATGTGCTCAAAGTGATTTCCTCGAAGTATGGAATTATGGTTGACACATGCTCTCGATACAGAATGAGATTCAAATGCTTAGTATCCCATTCTCCCTTAATCTGACTGATTATCAGGGTTGAGTCTCCATATACGCTTAAGAACTTGATTCTTAGGTCAATAGCAGCTTTGATGCCCATGATGCACACTTTACATTCATCCATATTATTGGTGGAGTCAAAGCATAATTTGGCGGTGAAGGACGTATGACAACCCCGAGGAGAGATGATTACAACACAAATTCCATTGTCAAGCGCATTAGAAGCTCCATCGAAAACCATAGGCTATCGGGATCCTGGCTCGGATCCTTCATACAGTCCAGGTTCTTCACAATCTGTAACTAGCATAATGTTCTCATTCGGGAACTCGAAATTCATAGATTAGTAGTCGTCTACGGTTTGATGCGCCAAATAATCTGCTAGTACACTTCCTTTGATTGATTTGTGAATGGTGCATTGTATATCGTATTCTATTAAGACCATTTTCCATCTGGCTATTCTTCCAGATAGAGATGGCTTCTCGAATATGTATTTTATGTGATCCATTTTAAAGATCAACAAAGTAGTGTGGGTCAACATATATTGTCTTAGTCGGCGATCAGCCCATGCCAAAGCGCAACAAGTTTTCTCGAGCAATGAATATCTTGTTTTACAGTCGGTAAACTATTTTCTAAGGTAGTATATTGCATGCTCTTTTCGACCAGACTCATCTTGTTGCCCCAATACACACCCTATTGAGTTCTCCAATACTGTTAAGTACATGGTCAGAGGTCTTCCTTCAACTAACGGCATCAGAATTGGAGGTTCTTGTAGGTATTCCTTGATTTTGTCAAAGGCTACCTGGAATTCTTCATTCCACTTCACCACCTGATCTTTCTTCAGCAACTTGAAGATCGCCACACAAGTAGCGGTCAAATGAGAAACAAATCTGGCAATATAGTTCAGTCGTCCCAAGAAACCTCTGACTTCCTTCTCAGTACGGGGAGTGGGTATTTATTGAATAGCTTTTTGTGATACGGTGGCAGAACCGACTGTTTATACTGGTTTGTGTTTTGTATTCGTAAATGTGCGGTAAGCAAGAGTCGCCACCAACTTTTATTTTATCCAACAAAGGAAAGGGTGAAAAGAACAGAAAAATACCTTTTTCAAGAGTTTCTGAGTAAGGGGGTAGATTATGGAAAGGGAAGGTGTTAGCACCCTTTCAATCTGTGGATTTCCACGGGCTCTTAGATACTTGCTCATTTTGAAAACTGCTTTTTGTGTTTGTGGGTTTTGAAAACTTTTTGTTTGCTTTATGATAACTCTTATATCAGTCCTCAAGAGTGTAATAAAGCGTTTTTTTGAAAAGAGTTTTGAAAGTGTGTAAGTGTAAAAATGAATCATATTTGAGCAAGTACTTAAGAACTATCTACCTACTCGAAAAAGGATGTTATTTTCCTCCTTTCCTTTAGATAGTGTTATCCTACTATTAGTGAGTAGGTAGCCCTATCGTTGGATGTTGAGGGACTATTGTAAGGGACGTTTATGGTCATTGAAGGCAACATAAAAGGATACCTTAGCAATTTTGAGGGACTTTCATCATCATATATTCGTAGGTAAGTCGAGGGATATTAAGGGACTACGTTCTTTATGATGACTTTGAACTGAGGGTCTTTTCTAAGAGTATCCCTATGTTCGAGGGACATGACCAATTTCGAAGGCAACCAAAGTGGGAAATACCCCATGGGTGCAAGTGTGCAATAGTATACTTTTTTCAGATATTTTTATATTGATGTTAGTGATATAAGACCGATTATTTAGTTCTTGCCATACAAGCCTAATTTACTAACAGTTTATATACAGGCATATAATATAGTGTGAAAAGTAAAACCTACAGCTATTACAAGGCTTCGGGGCAATTACAATTATATCCGACTGAAAATGTAAAGTGCGGGAATTAAAATCCTAATTAAGATATTACAAACCGGGCACAATTATAATAATAAAAAAATGCGAAAGTAAATAAACGCGTGCATGAATTGAAAATACGTCTAAAATCCTAAGTGAAAGGAATTATTTTTGTTTGTTTTTGTTATGAAAAGAAATTGAATTAAAAATCCTAAGTCTATTCAATTTTAGTCTTTTAATAAAATATTAAAATAATTAATTAATTGATTGACAAAATTAATTTAATAGAAAAAATATAAGCCTAATGTTTTTGTGGTTTTTTTAATGTTAATTAAAGCTTGGAAGAAGTAAGGACAAATAATCAAAAGAATGATAAAATCGAAATACAAAAACAGTGGATGAAAAGAGTGCATTCTTGGAAGTAAAGCCTGGATCGAAGAGGCTAGGGTTGTCTTTCAATCCACAGGGCTGATCGAAGACCTCGCTCGAGGGTCTTAGGGGTGCTAGATCTGCAAGAAAATTCGTTAGAAATTAAAAATGCAAGGCCTGGGATTCGAACCCTGCTCCCTTCGATTCCACAAATTCCCTTTCACCACCTGAGCTACTTGCTCATTCGAAATACATGACACCTGCTTTTGGTCCTGCAAATTAGTTAGTTCGAAACTAAACAAAACAGAAAACATCCCATTCGAAATTAATCCATGAACCCGGATCTGGGTTTGTTTCAGTTTGCCACAGCCGGTATCGTGGGTTTCAAAGATAACCAACTTCGAAAAACTCTATCCATGGTGTTCGGACGTATGGACACTGCAACTTGCATACATTTGGTTAAATCTCTCACAAATAATAACAAAAAATATGAACATGCAATCATGAGTCAAATTTAAGATTAAGTGGGATTGAACATTTTTACCACTGGAGGAACCTGGATTTGCAGTCTTTGGTGTGAGATGGATGGGGCACGAGAAAGTGTACGTCTGTGTGAACTTTAAGAACACGATCAGAGTGTTAATCTGGACGGAAGGCGCCTGCAATGGTATGGGGTTTTGATAACTTTGGAATTTGATGCTACTTTCTGGACCTTCGTGGGGCAGGCTGCGTTTTTTGCGAGGTAATATATGTGTGTCCCCTCATTTTTCTCTGAGATCATGAGGTTTATATAGACAATGGATTTTAGTTCAACATTTATGTATCAAATATTGGTCCATTATGATGAAGAGATTTGATTTGATTTCTTCATTAAAACTTGCTATATTTGATTCAATCAGGTGCCAATCTATTTTCATGTGTTACTGCCAGCCTGTCATGAGTTGTTTGGGCCTCCAATATGATGAAAATCAAAAGCTGACATACCCCTACAGATCCATTTCCCTCCGAGTTTTCTCTCTTCTAAGGCTCTAAGCTCCAAGTCAAATTACTCAGAGCTTTCCTTATCAGAGCATTGTTTCCTTCGAATGCTCTGAGCTCTAATTCAAATTGCACCAGCTTCGACGTTATGGCTCCTTCGATTAAGCTACCCTCTACTTCGATTGCTTGATTTGAAGATAATCATCCTGATCGAATCAGCTCTTGTGGAGTTGGGAACAAATAAGGCAAGAATTTGGCCTTTAACTCAGGAATTGGATCCATGGTGAACATTGAATTCTTGCCATATTTGCAAGGAAAACATGCCATTTTGAACCTTGGTTGAACCTGGATAGGTTAGGATAGGTTTTTCGTTCGAATTTGGCTTAAGGATTTCATCATGGTTCCTTCGATTAAGTCTCAAGCTTTACTCTCTTCGATGGCTTTGAACTTGGTCCAATCGAAGCGTTATCTTATTGACTAATCGAAGTGTTGTTCTACACTCCTTGATGGCTTTAAATCCTGATTCGAATTAACCAAAAATTCCCTCATCAGAACATTTGTTTTCCTTCAAAGGCTCTGAATTTTAATTGCACCAACTTTGTTATCACGACTCCTTCGATTAAATCTTAAGCCTTGCTCTCTTTGATGGCTCTGCATATTGATCCGAACTGCTCATATTCTCAGCATCAGAGCTTCTATGTTTGAACCATAGTCTGCAGAAAAGCTTAGAGTTATCCTCTCCAATCTGCATCAATTCAAATGCCCATCATCAGAGCTTCTGGAACCCTCTTAGTTCTTGCTCTTTTTGATCTCACTTTCTCTAACTTGGACAATCAGAATATCACCCTGTTGATATGCCAATTGAAACATCACTTGGTTAACATGCCTGTCGAAAGGCACTTTGTAGGCTCTAACAAAAAACAACCTTATTTAAGATGCCCGTCGAAGCTGCCTTGTTGGAAATGCCCATCAAAAGTCCTTATACCAATCGAAGGACCTTTTACAGATGCCAATCGAAGGACCTTATGCAAATGCCAATTGAAGGACCTTTTATGGATGCCAATCGAAGGACCTTTTGCAAATACCAATCGAAGGGCACTTTGTAGATGCCAATCAAAGAACCTTTTGCAGATACCAATCGAAGGCACTTGGTAGATGCCAATCGAAGGATACTTAACCATCATTCAAAAAATTTCCTTTTTTTTAGGAAAAGGTTTGTAACCACCTATGCAAGAGGAAATCTTGGAAAAACATGAGAGGTTAAATTTTGGGGTACAACAGCTGCCCATGTTCAATCTTCTTAAACTTGAGGATGTAGATTGGCTTGTCTGCCTTTCGTGATCTGAAGGTGGAAGATGATTGAATACTAGAGTACCTAGAAATTTGCACTCGTCTGAAGTAGCGCTGTTGATGGATAATATCGGGAATGGGCTTATAGATGCCATTTGGAAGAGATGACAGAAGATTGTCGGAGATGGGCTTAAAGATGCCATCCAGAGAAAATGATGAAGAGTTATTGGAGGTAGGCCTAAAGATGCCATCTAGAGAACATGTTGATTTCATGAGATTTTCCTTTGTGGGGATTCTTGTTCCTGTTGTTGAGGAGGATTCGGCTGAGGAATGTTGGCCTTTGTTCGGGAAGTAGATTTTAGGAGCTTTAATTGTCCATCACTCTACTGGGGAGTATTTCTTGATTGAAGAAGCAGAAGTGAACTGCTATCTGGTCGGGACCCAGGCTTCACAGTGACTTGCTAAGGATAATAAGGTTGACTGCTATCTGGTCGTATTCCAGGCTTCACAAAGACTTACCGGGGAAACGTGAAATTAATTGCTATCTGGTCGGACTCCAGACTTTGCAGTTTCTTTAACTGGAATAGAAGTCAGAAAAATCTTAGTGTCGATTTAACTGAACTATATAAAGGTCTTGAGTTGTCTTCAACTAGAATAGAAATCAGAAAAAATCTTAGTGTTGATTTAACTGAACCAGAGAAAGGTCTTGAGTTGTTTTCAACTGGAATAGAAATTAGGAAAATCTTAGTATCGATTTAACTGAACCATAGAAAAGTCTTGGACTATCTTCAACTGGAATAGAAATCAGGAAGATCTTAGTATCGATCTAACTGAACCAGAGAAGGTCTTGAATTAACTTTAACTGGAATGGAAATCAGAAAAATCTTAGTGTCGATTTAACTGAACCAGACCAAAGTCTTGAATTATCTTCAATTGGAATAGAAATCAAAGAGATCTTAGTATCGATCTAACTGAACCAGAGAAGGTCTTGAAAACATTTTTCTGAGGAAAATGCTGAAATAGCCCTTCTTTAGACGTAGCCTTTGAGAGGACTACCAGGTCATGTAAGTAGTCAACGGTGTTTGTTGATTTGATCTTTCCTGAAAAAGGTAAAGAGTTAGTCATATGCAATGCCATGATGTATGAAGTGCATTGTGATGATGTTCTCAAAATAAATGATATTATGATGTATGCAATGTGTATGTGCATGCCGTGATATATGAATATGGGATGTTATTGTGATATTTCCTAGTCTGGGAAAATAAATCCATGACTGCTGTTGGAGAGTATTGGGAAGCTGAATCCTTATTTTCTATTGGGGATGATGAATGGAGATCTTCAAATATGTTGAAGTTAAAACGTTGGGAGATGAACTTCCATTATTAGATAAATAAACTCTGTTGGGGAAGGTAGAATCCGTGAACTGAAATGTTGCTAGAAGATAGTCTAGAATAAGTATCAGGGTGACATCCGTCTCTGGATTGTACCTGAACCATTTCTAGAAGATGATCTGAATAAGTATCAGGATGACATTCATCTCTGGATCATACCTGAACTGTTGCTAAAAGATAGTCTGGAATAAGCGTCAGAATGACATTCGTCTCTGGATCGTATCTGCACTGTTTCTAGGAGAGAATCTGGAGTAGGTGTCAGGATGACATCCATTTTTGGATCGTACCTGAACCGTACTTGAAACATGTGTTGAATAAGTGTCAGAATGACATCTGTCTCTAGATCGTATCTGCACTGTTTCTAGGAGAGAATCTAGAGTAGGTGTCAGGATGACATCCATTTCTGGATCGTACCTGAACTGTACTTAAAACAAGTGTTGAATGAGTGTCAAAATGATATTCGTCTCTGGTTCGTATCTGAAATGTACTGGAAACATGTGTTGAATGAGTGTCAGAACGACATCCGTCTCTGGATCGTATCTGAACTGTACTTGAAACATGTGTTGAATGAGTGTCAGAATGACATCCGTCTCTGGATCATATTTGAATTGTACTTGAAACATGTGTTGAATGAGTGTCAGAATGACACCCGTCTTTGGATCGTATCTGAACTGTACTTGAAACATGTGTTGAATGAGTGTCAGAATGACATCTGTCTCTAGATCGTATCTGAACTGTACTTGAAACATGTGTTGAATGAGTGTCATAATGACATCCGTTCTGGATCGCATCTGAATTGCACTTGAAACATGTGTTGAATGAGTGTCAGAATGACATCCGTCTCTGGATCGTATATGCACTGTACTTGAAACATGTGTTGAATGAGTGTCAGAATGACATCTGTCTCTGGATCATATCTGCACCGTTTCTAGAGAGAATCTGGAGTAAGTGTCAGGATGACATCCGTCTCTGGATCGTACCTGAACCATTTCTAGATGATGTGTTAAAATAAGTTTCATAATGACATCCGTCTCTGTATTGTATATGCACCGTTTCTAGAGGAGACTCTGGAATAAGTTCTAGGATGACATCCGTTTCTGGATCGTGCCTGAACTGTTTCTAGAATAAAGTCTACTTTTTTAGAATGTTTCCGCTGGGAATTCTTGTTTTGTTGTTTTGAGAAGAGATCCATTGAGGAACATTGATTTTTCTTGATTGTTCGTGATTCGTTGTTGGAATTCATGTCTAATGCCCCAAGTGATTCAAATGGAGATCTGTCCCTGGCTGTTTGGTATTTTTGAGAGATTCCTTGAATCTTGACCTGACTTCCCCAGATGATGGACAATGATCATGATGTTCCCCTTGGTTGGAAGTGTTTTTCCACTTGAGGTGAAACTTTTTATTGAGAAAGTTTTTGTTCACTAGATATTCGTCATGTGAATTTCTATGTTGTCGAACAGATAACTATATGCAAGCAATGGTATTTTAAAAATGCAAAGCTTATGTCTATCTTGAAGTTTGAAAATTCATTTTTTTAGTAAAACAAACAAATTTGTAGTAGTGTGATATAAACTCAGGATTTAATAGCAAACCTTACAGGAGTCAGGATACCTTTTGTAATAGTAGGCTTCCGAACTAACCCATGCTTCATTTAGGACTTTTAAGGGTTGTAGCGTGGCCTGGTTCACGGTTTAAGAAATAAAGGATAAAGGCTCAAAATCTATTTGTACCCACCTGTTCTTCGTGATGTTCTTCAGTCCTATGCTCAGTTAATTGTGCGTTTAGATCCCGATTGATTACGACATCTTGTCCTTGATATTCTAGTAATTGTTCATAAACTTGAGTGTTTATTTTGAAGAGGCGGTCATTTTTGTAATCTTCTCTTTTTGTTAAGGATTTGTAGGACCTCTTTTTTATATTTTGTTATCCCTTCTTTTGCCTGGACTGTTTCTTTTGCGATTGCAGTCAGCGGGATGCCCAAATTTTTCTTAAGTCTCCTTTACAGGTTTTGACTTAATGGGATTTTATTTTGAGAGATAATGACTGCCGACTTTAATGATTATGCGGAACCATCGCCATCTTCTGATTTTGAAGGACGTCTTTGATTCCATTATGTATGAAGTGGAAGATTGCGGCTGAATGCACATCTGAATAAACTGAGAAAATACCCTACCTCGGGTTATGATTAAGGGTTTTAATTTGTGTGAAAAGAAAAGCTCCTACTTCTTAAGCTCAAAGGGGTTGACTAGGGATTATCTTCCTTATAACTTTACTGTTTAGGATTTAAAATAATACTTGTACATCGTCAGGAGGGTCTGTTCAAAAGCATATTGTAGAGATTATGGTATCGTTCTCGTCATCCTCCCTCTAAAGGCTTAGAGATTTTAATCAAGAGTTGAATATCACAAAAGGAAGCAAGAAAATAGTTAAATAAATTGACAATGAAATCATTCAAGACAAACATATGCGATGCATTAATGGAAAAACCAAAGTTCGTCATAACAGTAATTGTTTGAACAACAAATGAAATTACAAATGAAAAATAACAAATGAACTGGACATTCTCAATGATTTGGCCTGGGAGCAGTGATTACTTTGTGAGTTTCTGGAGGGTTGAATTCAATCTCTTTGGCGTTAATCATATCCTGAATTTTGTTCTTCAGAGCCCAACAGCCATTTGTATCATGTCCAGGACTATCAGAATGATATGCACACCTTTCATCGGGGTGGTAACTAGGAGCAGAAGTATTGGGATTTCGCAGAGGAGCCTTTAACATAATCAATCCTGCTTTAAACATGTGTTGTAACGCTTGAGCTAGTGACATGTTGATTATGGTGAATTGTCTCTTAGGTATGACCTCTTTATGTTGGTTCCCCTGTTTTTTTCGTTGCATAGGCGTAGAATTAGAGACCAGTATTGCCCCCACATATTGATTGTGGTCGTCGGCCTTATTGCGACCCTTCTGGCCATACACAACATTGGCTTCCCTTTACCAGCAAATGGCTTCTTCTCAACATTAGAAGATGCATCCATCGGGATCTTCCCACTCTTGATACCACTTTCAATCTTTTCTCCAGTCAGAACCATCTCTGTGAACCCGGATGAGGAACTTCTAATCAGCAGAATAAAGAATGGGCCTGTCAGAGTGCCCATGAACATGTCTACCATTTCCCGATCGTTCAGAGGAGGTTGTACCCTGCCAGTAGATCCTTTCACTTATGGGCATATTCCATAAAGCCTTCGCTAGAACCCATAGACATGCTTTGAAGTTGTGTACGAGTTGGAGCGAGGTCAACATTGTATTGGTACTGCTTGTAGAAAGCAACAGCCAAGTCTTCCCAGGTATGAATGTATGTTCTTTCTAGCTTATAGAACTACTCCAGTTACATGCCAACTAAAATTTCTTGGAAGAAATGGACCCATAACTTTCGGTCAGCAGTGTGAGGCTGGATCTTCCTGACATAGGACCTTAAGTGCAACTTAAGGAAGGAGACACCATCATACTTAGCAAATGTGGGAACCTTGAACTTTGGTGGGATGACCACTCCAGGAACTAGCCCTAACTCTTCAAAGTCCAAGCCAGGTACCTGCTGAATTTCCATAGCATTGAGATGATCCTCCAGCTGTTTGTATTTATCTTCAGCAGGAGGATATTGTTCCTCAGAGTAATCAGCTTCTTCTTCATCAACCTCGGGGTTATTGACTTCTTCATGATTATCCCCTTCGTTTGATGGAGTTGTGAGATCTAGAGCTCGTTTAACCGATCCTCTGAGACTTCTTCCCATATTCAAGATGCCAGCCGGTTTCTTTGCCTTCTTCTTCTTCTCTTTGATAACGAGAGCTTTCAGTTCTTCCTGCCCCTAGGCCAAAGCCATGAACATTTGTTGGAACTGAGCGTTTTGAGCTTGAAGGTCTTTGATTTTTTATTCAAGAGCCATTTCTTTACTTGCTGAAATTAACAGCGAAGAAGATGAGAACCTTGCTTTGGAAATTGTTTATGCAATGACATGTATGATATGCATATGCAATATTTTCAAGGACTCGCGGGGTAAACAAGACGATGTCAGAAGTTGAAACTTGCAGCTTTGATTGAAGAACTTCGTATTGTTGAACGTCCTTCTACGAGAATCAAGCTCACCATATCAAGTGGTTCATATCCCCTGACTCAAGTTATCTGGTTTTGGTCTTTGGACGATATTGGCTAGAGGAAAATAAATCCTCTTGCCCCTTGCTAAACATCTGATTTATCATAACTTGCATCACAAACCCTTGAGATCCTTGAAATGGTTAAGGAAATGTTGTGGCATGATGTTATGATGTGTATGCTATGCGTTAAGCAAAAGTGTAAGGTGATAAAGACAAGTGAGTCTAAGAAGTTCAGGTTACTGGATAATGACTGTAAAAAAATCATGCAAGGAGATCATGTTGTTAGATAAAAAACCCTACAAGTAGCTCAAGCAAACAAATCACACAAGTAGCCTTAGGTTTAGGCTTGCATGGGGTTTGTAGGTAAGTACCCTCTTGAAATTTAGTTGGCTCAAACCTGTCCTAGAAATAGTAATCGGGTTCTAAGGGACCTCAATATCACTGATCTTTCCCACAAGTTTTGTTCCGATAGACAACTGACTTGCCGCCAAAAAAAACTTGGAAGTCAAATCTCAATGAGTGTAGCATCAAGTATCAACCAACTTTGGGGATACACTAAAGACGGCTATCTCACTATGTCATAATAGCCAAGTTGTTCAATTTAGGTTCTAAGGTCAGTTGACGCTTTATGACACCACGCAGCGGCCCGTATTCTCCTTGATTAACTCAAGGGCTACCGGTACCCAGCAAAGTGTCGCATAAACATAGTTATCGCTTCAATCGTGTTGATATACCCCGTACAGTTTGCACAATCTATTGCTACTTACCTAAAAGGATTCCCCAGATTAGGGTGTAGGATCTATAGTAACCCAAACAATACCCTTAAAAGTAAAGCAATCAAAGTAGAGAAAGAAAACATATTAGAAATGAACTAGACCCTAAGTTAAACCCCACTTTTATTATTGTCCCCAGCAGAGTCACCAGTTCTGTGATACGGTGGCAGAACCGACTGTTTATACTGGTTTGCATTTTGTATTCGCAAATGTGCAGTAAGCAAGAGTCGCCACCGAATTTTCTTTTATCCAACAAAGGAAAGGGTGAAAAGAACAGGAAAAGACATTTTTCAAGAGTTTTTGAGTAAGGGGGTAGATTATGGAAAGGGAAGGTGTTAGCACCCTTTCCATCCGTGGCTTTCCATGGGCTCTTAGATACTTGCTCATTTTGAAAACAGCTTTTTGTGTTTGTGTGTTTTGAAAAGTTTTTGTTTGCTTTATAATAACTCTTGTATCAGTCCTCAAGAGTGTGATAAATCGTTTTTTTGAGAAGAGTTTTGAAAGTGTGTAAGTGTAAAAAGGAATCAGATTTGATCAAGTACTTAAGAACTATCTAACTACTCGAAAAAGGTGTTCTTTTCCTCCTTTCCTTTAGATAGTGTTATCCTACTATTAGTGAGTAGGTAGCCCTATCGTTGGATGTTGAGGGACTATCATAAGGAACGTTTATGATCATTGAAGGCAACATGTAAGGATACCTTAGCAATTCGGAGCGACTGTCATCATCATATATTCGTAGGAAACACGAGGGACATTAAGGGACTATGATCTTTATGATGACTTTGAACTGAGGGTCTTTGCTAAGAGTATCCCTATGTTCGAGTGACATGACCAATTTGGAAGGCAACCAAAGTGGGAAATACCCTAGGGGTGCAAGTGTGTAATAGTGTACTTTTTTCAGATATTTTTATCTTGATGTTAGTGATCTAAGACTGATTATTTAGTTCTTGCCATACACACCTAATTTACTAACAATTTATATACATGCATATAATATAGTGCGGAAAGTAAAACCTACAACTATTAAAAGGCTTCGGGGAAATTACAATTATACCTGACTGAAAATGTAAAGTGCGGGAATTAAAACCCTAATTAAGATATTACAAACCGTGCACAGTTATAATAATAAAAAAATGCGAAAGTAAATAAACGCGTGCCTGAATTGAAAATACGTCTAAAATCCTAAGTGAAAGGAATTCTTTTTGTTTGTTTTTGTTTTCCTTCAAAGGATCTGAATTCAAATTGCACCAACTTCATTATCACGGCTCCTTCGATTAAATCTTAAGCCTTGCTCCCTTCGATGGCTCTGCATATTGATTCGAACTGCACATATTCTCAGCATCAGAACTTCTAAGTTTGAACCATAGTCTGCAGAAAGGCTCAGAGTTGTCCTCTCTAATCTGCATGAATTCGAATGCCCATCATTAGAGCTTCTGGAACCCTTTTAGTTCTTGCTCTTTTTGATCTCATTTTCTCTAACTTGGACAATCAGAATATCACCCTGTTGATATGCCAATCGAAACATCACTTGGTTAACATTCCTGTCGAAAGGCACTTTGTAGGCTCTAACGAAAAAAAACCTTATTTAAGATGCCTGTCGAAGCTGCCTTGTTGGAAATGCCCATCGAAAGTCCCTATACTAATCGAAGGACCTTTTGCAGATGCCAATCAAAGTAACTTCTGCAGATTCCAATCGAAGGACCTTTTGTGGATGTCAATCGAAGGATCTTTTGCATATACCAATCGAAGGGCACTTTATAGATTCCAATCGAAGGACCTTTTGCAGATACCAATAGAAGGGCACTTTGTAGATGCTAATTGAAGGATACTTAACCATCATTTAAAAAATTTCCTTTTCTTTAGGCAAATGTTTGTAACCACCTACGCAAGAGGAAATCTTGGAAAAACATGAGAGGGCAAATTTTGGGGTACAACTCTTTTACTTTAGCGGGATCAACCTTAATTCCTTTACCGCTGACAACAAAACCTATGAGTTTACTGGATCTCACCCCAAAGGTGCACTTGTTTAGATTCAATCTTAGCTTATACTTCCTTAGCCTCTCAAACAACTTTTGTAGATGGTCAAGATGTTCTTCTTCAGTCTGAGATTTGGCTATCATATCATTGACATGGACCTCTATCTCGTGATGGATCATGTCATGGAATAACGCTAGAATAGCAAGCTAATATGTTGCGCAGACATATTTCAACCTAAAAGATATAACCTTATAGCAGAAAATGCCCCACTGTGTAACAAAAGTAGTCTTTTCCATGTCTTCAGGTGCCATCTTGATCTGATTATACCCTAAGAAACCATCCATGAAGGAGAATACCTTGTGCTGAGCGGTGTTGTCGACCAAAACATCAATATGTGGAAATGGGAAGTCATCTTTAGGGCTCTCCCTGTTCAGATCCTTGTAGTCTACACACATATGTACTTTTATGTCTTTATTTGGTACTGGAACAACATTTGCAACCCATTGAGGATATGATGTCACTTCTAAGAACCTTGCATTAAATTGTTTCATAACCTCAACCTTGATCTTCTCTTACATCTCGGGACGCATACGGCGAACCTTCTGTTTTATCAGAGCACAACTGTCTTTCATCAACAGACGTTGAACCACAATATCGGTATCAAGCCCTGGCATGTCTTTGTATGACCAAGCAAAGATCTCAACATATTCATGCAACATATGTATCAACCTGTTCTTGACACTGTCCTCTAAGTTGGCACCTATTTTGACCTCTTTTTTGTCAGTTTCAGTACCCAAGTTTACCACTTCAACCAGCTCTTCATGTGATTGAATAGCTTTCTCTTCTTGCACTAATGGTCTGGCAAGTTCTCCTGGTAGATCACAATCTTCCTCACCTTCGCCCTCGACTTAGTAGATCGTGTTTTCAAAGTCATAAGTGGAAATAGCAAAATCGTTATCAACGGGATCCAGAGTGGATGTGGATCTGCAATGTATTGTGTGGGTGTGTGTAAGAAACACATAGCTATTTGAAAGTGATAAAAGTGAAAAGAAAGAAAGAGAGCATAAAATTTGAATGCAAAACGTCCAATGATTTTATTAAATGAAAATATGTTTATGAAATGACAACCCCTAACAAATAAACCGTTGTGCCCTGGGTAAGACACAAGGCTTAAAGTCATTGTTCAAATATTACAAAGCCAAAAGTTGAAAGCAACAAAAACAGAAATGTAGCTATTACTCCTGACTAAAGGAGATAGAGATAACGTCTTTGGCCTTCCAGTTGCTGAGCCCATTTCCAACGGTAGGAAAGATCCAATTGTCAAGTTCATAATTACTGTCAGCATCTTCTATAGCATTGACTCTGTTATTGTTGATGTGGAATGGTGGTCTTCTAGTTTGAGCGCGATGAATAATCCTCTGACCCTCTGTAGTGAAACCTAAACCAAACTTGTCAGATTTATAGAGAATGTCAGGAAGCTGACCCCAAACAGTATAACCACCTTCTTCTATAGTAGCTTTAGCATCTTTCAATGAACCCATCCTGGGATGAGCCCTAGTAACTTTGGGAGTGGAGGAGACATCTTTAGTTGAGGCAGGAGGGCTACCTTTAAAAGTTTGACAGGGAGTCTCGATGAATTCATCGTCCATCTCTACATATCGGAAAGAATTCAAGTGGCTAACCATATACTCTTCTTCACCACAAACAGTAACAATCTTTCTGTTCATAATATATTTTAATTTCTTATGTAGGGTAGAGGTGACAGCGCCCTCCCCATGGATCCAGGGGTGTCCCAGTAAGCAGGAATAAGTTGGTAGAATGTCCATTACATAAAATATGGATTCAAAGATCTATGAACCCACCTTGATCGGAAGAACCACTTCCCCGTGTACCATCCTTTTGGACTCATCAAAGGCTCGAACTACAATATCAGTGGGTTTAAGTATGACCCCTTCACAATCAAGTCTATCAAGAGCACCTTTCGGTAGAACATTCATTGAAGAGCTAGTATCAACCAATACATGAGCCAAAGTAGTACCCCTGCATTCAATGGAGACATATAGGGCCTTATTATGGTTTCTCCCTTCGGGAGTCAAATCAGCATCAAATAAACATAATCCATTGTCAATCGTTAAGCTAGCAACATAACTTCCAAATTGATCGGAAGAAATCTCTTGTGGTACATGAGCAATCTTAAAATTTTTTACTAAAGCTTGTGCATATGCTTCAGAACACAGTAGCAGGGATAACATGGAGATTTTGGATGGGGTCTTCCCCAGCTGTTCAATAATTTTGTAGTCACTCTTGCGGATAATATTAAATACCTCTTCCAACTCTTGTCTAGAGGTGTCTTTAACTGTAGCTTCCTTAGGTGCCTCCGACTGGGCAGGCTCTATTATCGGCTCTTTTTCCCGAGCCTCAGCAGTTAATTTGGTAGTGGTAACTTTAACCGGTGTAATAATAGTCTTCGGGGAGATTTCTGGAGAGAAAACCATTCTTCTTCTAGTAACTTTCCTGGTCCCTGCAATATTGTCAATGCTGGGATCAGAAACTTCAGTAACTTCATTTTCATCAATTGATAACTCTTGTTTAAGGCCATGGTAGTAGATGTCAGATCCATAATTCCACGGGATAGCTTTATCCAAATAATGTGGAATATGTCCAGGTGTAGTGATGACTAAAGGAGCAGCTTTTGGATTGACAGTAATCCTTACAGGACCTTTGGAGGTGATCCTAACAAGAGGACCAAAAATTACGGATAAGTCTTGACACAGATTCTCAACAGACAGAACCTTCTCGATTAGAATCATATGATTATCCATTAGGTGTTGAATGCCTTCCTTTAGTAATCTCCAACCATTCAGTTGGATTGCGCAGCAGTAACATTTTTCTATATAGCCCAGAAATAAATTGGTCTACAGCAAATTCTTCTTGATAATTGGTAGATGAGTCATAAATTCACTTACAATAACAACATAGAGAACATCGTCAATTACACTTACGCCTTTGTCATTCTTCGGAATAGGTGCAGTAATCACATTAGGGGTCTCTGGAGGGTCAAACTCAATCTCCTTGCTATCAATCATGTCCTGAATTTTGTTTTTCAGGCTCCAACGGTTGTTGGTGTCATGCTCAGGACTGTTAGAATGGTAGGCGCATCTCGTGTTTGGATTGTATTTAGGAGAGAAGGTGTTGGGATTCTGAAGACGGTCCCTCAACTTTTTATGTAATGGATATTTGCCCTTCATATTCCTTCTTATTAGGCCGACCGTGGATTCACAATGCTGGTGCCGTTACCTCGACGTTGCATCAAATGCTGAAATATCCAATTAAAGGGAAAATCATCATCATTCATGGAGAATAAGAGTATATGGTCAGTCATCTAAATTCCTTCAGATATATGGAACTAGATGGTGAATTTATTGAAACTCCATTCCATCACTTTGAAGAAGTCCTGCAGGCTATGGCAGTAACCAAGGTTGTGTCTCAAGTCCCTAAGATTACAAGGCCTCCGCTCAAGATGTCATCTTTGAAAGATGCCAACGCAGTGATAGAAGAAGTTGGGTGCACTATTTGGGGTCAACTCCCAGATATCCCAATACAAATCTAACAAATTCGGTTTGGGTTTCACTTCAGGAGCCCAGAAAGTTGTACGCCGCGCTCGTGCCGGAAGACCACCCTTGAGGATCAGCAACCACCAAGCCAACACAATGGAGGATGATGAAGACAGCTACAACCTGGAGGATTGGATTTTCCCAACTGTCAGTGGAGGGCTCAACAACTGAGAGGCTAGAGATTTTATCCCGATCACATTTATCCCACAGTAATTTGTCTTTAAACTTTGTCGGATATGTAATATTAAAATAATTCAGACTCTTAAAACCTTGTGTCTTACCCGAGGCACAATGGTCCATTTGTAAGGGTTATCATCTCATTTCCATATGATATCAATGAATCATGGACGTTTTTTGCATACAAATTTTGTGCTCATTATTTTTCTTTTTTACATTTTTCATTTCTTTCAAAGATAGTTATACTCTTACACACACTCACACTCACAATGCAGGTCTACATCCACTCAGGATCCCATGGGTAACGGTTCTACTGTGGCCTTTTGTGACTCTGGAAATCTAATCTACCAAGCCAAAGATGAAGGTGAGGAAGATTGTGAAGTGCCAGGGGAACTCGCCAGGTTACTACAACAAGAAGAGAGGACCATTCATCCCCATGAAGAACCAGTGGACACAATTAACCTAGGTACCAAAGAATACAAAAGAGAAGTCAATGTGGGTGTCAATCTGGAACTCGGTATCAAAGAGCGTCTGATTCAATTGCTACACGATTATGTTGAGGTCTTTTCCTGGTCGTATGAAGACATGTCAGACTTGATGCAGATATCATAGTACATCGTCTACCTACAAAAGAGGACTGCCCACCGGTAAAGCAAAAGGTCTGTCGCATGCGACCAGACATATCAGAGAAGATCAAAGCATAAGTAATGAAATAATTCAACATCGGATTCTTGGCTGTCACCTCTTATCCGCAATGGGTTGCCAATGTTGTTTCCGTGCCTAAAAAGGACATAAAAGTACGAATGTGCATGGACTACAGAGATTTGAATAGGGGAAGCCCTAAGGATGATTTCCCACTTCCCCACATTGATATTCTAGTTGACAATACGGTACAACACAAAGTGTTTTCCTTCATGGATGGTTTCTTAGGTTACAACCAAATCAAAATGGCGCCTGAGGACATGGAGAAAACAACCTTTGTCACACAATGGGGCACATTATGCTACAAGGTTATCCCATTCGGGATGAAGAATGCTGGGGCAACCTATCAGCGTGCCATGGTAGCCTTATTTCACGACATGATACATCACGAAATATAGGTCTATATGGACGACATGATAGCTAGATCTCAAACAGAAGAAGAGCATCTTGACCATTTACAAAAACTCTTTGAGAGACTAAAGAAGTACAAGTTGAGGTTAAACCCGAATAAATGCATGTTTGGAGTAAGGTCTGGTAAACTTCTAGGCTTTGTTGTCAGCAATAAAGGTATCGAAGTGGATCCTGCCAAGGTGAAAGCGATACAAGAAATGCCTGCTCCTCGTACTGAGAAGGAAGTCAGAGGATTCTTGGGACGTTTAAACTACATTGCCAGATTCATTTCTCACATGACAGCTACTTGTGAACCAATCTTCAAATTACTGAAGAAAGATCAAGTAGTCAAATCGAATGATGAGTGCCAAACTACTTTCTATAAGATCAAAGAGTATTTACAAGAGCCTCCTGTTTTGATGCCACCAGTCGAGGGAAGACCATTGATTATGTACCTAATTGTTTTGGAAAATTCGATGGGGTGTGTGTTGGGGCAGCATGACGAGTCTGGCCGAAAAGAGCATGCTATTTATTACCTGAGAAAATTTTTTACCGACTATGAAACAAGATATTTATTGCTCGAGAAAACTTGCTACACTCTGGCATGGGATGCTCGCCGGCTAAGACAGTATATGCTGACTCATACTACCTTGTTGATATCTAAAATGGATCCAATAAAATACATCTTCGAGAAACCTGCCCTCTCTGGAAGAATAGTGAGATGGCAGATGATACTGACAGAATATGACATACAGTATACTACCCAGAAAGCAATAAAGGGCAGTTTACTAGCTGATCACCTGGCTCACCAAGCTGTGGAGGATTACCAGTCTATGAAGTTCGAATTCCCAGATGAAGACATCATGATGGTAAACAACTGTGAAGAATTCATACCATATGACAGACCTGAACAAGGATCCCGATGGACCCTGGTTTTTGATGGGGCGTCCAACGCACTCGGTAATGGTATTGGTGTTGTACTCATATCTCCTGAAGGATGTCATACTCCCTTTACGGCAAGACTCTGCTTCAACTGTACAAATAATATGGCAGAGTACGAAGCGTGCATCTTTGGTCTAAAAGCTTCCATAGATTTGGTGATCAAATCCTTAAATGTGTATGGAGATTCAGCTTTGGTCATCAGCCAGATCAAAGGGGAATGGGACACCAAACACCCTAACCTTATCCCCTACAAAGAACATGTGTTGACATTGATCCCACATTTTGAGAAGATTACCTTCGAGAATTTCCCGCGAGAAGAAAATTAGCTAGCAGACGCATTAGCCACAATGTCATCCATGTTTAAACTTAAATGGGATAACTAAGCTCCCCAGATCACCATTGAACAAATGGATGAACCAGATCACTGTCACGAGATTAATACTGAAGAAGTAGTGGACCAGTCTTGGTTTCACGAAGTCAAGAGGTATCTCGAGGCTCAAGAATATCCGGAAGGAGCTTCAGTCAATGATAAGAAGTTCTTAAGGATATTCTCTTCTAAATTCTTCCTTAGTAGTGGCATTCTCTACAAACACAACCATGACTCAGTTTTGCTTCGGTGCATAGACAAGGTTGAAGTTGAAAAGATCATGGTTGATCTACATGAGGGAACGCACCCATTCCAATGGGCATACGATGGCAAAGAAAATCCTACGGGCAGACTATTACTGGTCTACCATGGAAGCAGATTGCTATCAACACTCTCAAACCTGCCACACGTGTCAGATCTATGCTAACAAGGTGCACGTACCTCCAGTTCTCTAAATGTCTTGACGGCTCCTTGGCCCTTTGCTATGTGGGGCATAAATATGATTGGGGAAATCAAACCAACAACCTCTAATGGACACCACTTCATCTTAGTGGCCATTGACTATTTTACAAAGTGGGTTGAGGCAGCCTCTTTTGCTTCAGTCACCAAAAATGTTGTAGCCTGGTTCATTAAACAAAATCTCGTATATCGGTACGGTATCCTGGAAAGGATCACCACAAACAACGGTACGAATCTTAACAACACTATAATCACCACCCTGTGCGAGCAATTCAAGATCCAACATCACAATTCTTCCCCTTACCGGCCAAAGATGAATGATGTTGTCGAAGCTGCAAATAAGAACATCAAAAAGATCATACAGAAAATTACAGTCACATACAAAGACTGGCATGAAATGCTACCATTCGCTCTCCAAGGGTATCGTGCCACAGCGCGCACATCAACCGGGGAAACACCCTACTCTCTGGTTTACGGCATGGAGGTTGTCTTGCCTATTGAGGTCCAAATCCCCTCTCTGAGAATTATGAAGGATGCAGGGCTGAATGAAGAAGATTGGATCCAAACTCGACTTGATCAACTGAACTTGATTGATGAGAAAAGGCTTACTGTTGTTTGTCATGGTCAAATGTATAAAAAACAGATGATCAAGGCTTTCAACAAAAAGGTCATACACCAAGTATATCGAGTCGGGGATTTGGTGATCAAACGTATCATACTGCCGCAAGGTGATCCCAGGGGCAAATGGACTCCTACATACGAAGGACCATTTGTAATCAAAAGCATTTTATCTGGTGGAGCAATGATCTTGGCTACCATGGATGGCGACGACCTGCCGCACCCTGTGAACGCGGACATAGTCAAAAGATACTATGCATAAGAGACCCGCTAGGTTGACACACCTAGGAAAAACAAGGGCATCCCGGAGAACCAAAAAGGTTCGGGCAAAAATTAGGGATAAAACAAAAAAATCTGTACACCCGACAAGATGAAAACCCGAAAGGGAGGCTTGAGCAAAAAAGGATATCCCGGTGGACTGAAAACTCGAAAGGGTGGTCCAGGAAAAAGTTAGGGATTTAAAGCATATGACTATGTCCCGTTGGATCATCTTACGGACAACCTGCAAACTCGACGGCTCTGATCAATTCTATCAGCTTCAGACAAGGCAACAAATAGATAAGATGCTCAGAGACACGAAGGCCATAGCAGAATGAGAACCCCATGGGATTATTTCACATAGCTATCTTTTCTTTGTATCAAATTTTCATTTTTTTACGACGGCATTCTCTTACTAGAATGGTTGTCTCATTGTACAAAAATACTTACTCAAAGTCAATACAAAGATATCCCTTTGAAAGTGAAAAACTATCTATTTTTTTTTCCTCTTTACTCTTGTGTTTTGTTTACAAAAACGTCCAGTAATTTATTTTTGAATATATGCATTTAAACATAATTACTGTTTACAAATTAACAAAGTAAAAATACAATCACTAAGGGCTTTAAGAAATAGGGAAATATCTCTAGGCTATTTCCATAAAATTCCCCGCAGTATGCAGTTTAATCCCCAGCGGAATAGAGCTTCCAGTTATCAATCCCCAATAGAAGTCGTCCAATTTCTCAGAATTTCCCAATAGGATTTTACAAGCAGTATACGACATTCCCCTTATAATAGAGTTTATTTCTCTAAAAGGAAGTTCATCAACACTTCAACTTCACAACATGAAGACTTACACTCTGTATCCTCAGCAGCAGTCAGGGATTTATTTTTCCCCAATTCAAACAAGCAGTGCAGCAAATTAGCTCACATAAGCATACATCGCATCCATATATCATAAACATTGATAACACAAATGCATGTATCATAATCTCATTACACCATGCATTTCATACAACATGACATTACATATTAGCTAACATTTTACCCTTTTCAGGATAAAGTTAATCAATAGCTACCATTAACAATATTCAAAGGCCTTTCAGATTCAGTTCAGATACGCTCCAGATACGGATGCCATCCTGATACTCATTCAGATTCAACTCTCAGATACAGTTCAGATACACTCCAGACACGGACGCCATCCTGATACTCATTCAGATTCAACTCTCAGATACAGTTCAGATACGCTCCATATACGGATGCCATCCTGATACTTATTCAGATTCAACTCTCAAATACATTTCAGATACACTCCAGACACGGACGCCATCCTGATACTCATTCAGTTTCAGCTCTCAGATACAGTTCAGATATGCTCCAGACACGGATGCCATTTTGATACTCATTGAGTTTCAGCTTACAGATACGGTTCAATAATCATTTCTGAATGACATCTACAAGCCCATCTCCAACAACTTTCTATCACCTCTCCAAATGGCATCTTTAATCCCATTCCCCATCAACCATCACATCATCGAGTGCAAATTTCTGGGCACTCTAATGTCCAATCATCTTCCACCTTCGAGTCACGAATGGAAAAACTCGCCAATATAACTCTTTAGGTTTAAGAAGATTGAACAGGGTCAGTTGTTGTACCCCAAAATTTTACCTCTCATTTATCAATAATTTGCTCACAAGATCTCCTTTGGCTCAAGAGTGCATTAGGGTTGATCAAGCTCAAGATACCTCCTTAAGCACTAATGACCAAAATTAGGGTTTGAGATTGCATAAGGACATTTGAGCTTCCAATTACCCATATGACGTTCATGGATTATCAAGGACCCCCAAGATTACTCATGTCAAGTTTCAAGCCTTGGATCACACTTTTGCTAAGTTGACCTAAAAATCAGTTGTATTGGGGAAAAAGTCAACTATGGCCAATTTACAGTCAAACTTCTTAATTTTTGACCCACATCAACATTGTAAACTCATATGTATCATTTGATCAAGTTTGGACCACAATTCCTCAAGAAATTTAATTAAATCTTCAAAAGGGCAAAATGGTCAAAATTAGGGTTTTGACTGGGAAAGGGCAATTTCTGATTTTTGACCTAGAAAGTGATCAATTGGTTTAAGGAATAATCTCAAGAGTCCAATTGCATCATTTTTACCTAATGACATGGCTCAAAACATTGCTCAAGTCCAATGGATTGACAAATGAATTTTCAATCAACTGATCAAAAGTCAACTGTATACTGAAAAGTCAAACTTTGACTTTTTGGTCAAAATCAAATGCCAAAGATCATAATTCATCAAAACATGTCAAAATATGAAACTTATTCATCAAGAAATCCAAAATTCAAGATTTCATTTTGAAAAGTTATAATTTCTAAACTTAGAAATTTTTCTAAGTGTTGGAAATTTCTTATTTTTTCATAACTTTGAGCAAAATTTTCACCATGATGCAAGCTGATTTAAAGGAAACTTCCAACATGAAAGTTGTAGATCTCCATGAAATCTACAAATTTTCTTTACACAACTCCTTCCAAAATTGCTTGATCTCAAGTTATAATTTTAAGAATACATGGTCATGAAACAAAACACTTAGTGAAATTTTGCCCTAATTTGGTCAGGATTTTGACCCAACTTCATGGCACTTTTTCATATAGTTCCAAGGGGAATATTCAAAATTAATTAAAAGATGGGTTGTAGAGCACATTTCAAGCTTTCCAAAATGTCAAGGAAATTCTTGAGATCATTTTTGAGTAGGGAGAATCAAAGAGATGAAGTTAGGGTTTTATCACTTGAATTACAAGTCATTTTGTGATGAACCAAATTCAAAATTCAAAGTTATGTTGCATAACCTCTACTTTGCAGGCCTCAAACTTGTTAGGAACTCTATAATTAATTTCTTGCACAACTGTTAGAGGTCTCATCTCAAGCATTCAATGCAAGGTCATGCTTTATATCCATTTTGGGAAGAAAGTGCACATTGCCATTTTGATAAAGTGGCTTTTTGCACAAAACTTGTTCTTGAGCCTAGCAGTTGTTCTCTTCTGATCTTACAAGTCCCATAACCCATAAGAAACTTGTTAGACACTTGCAATCACCCAACCCATGCTTGTACTTCACATTGAAACTTGTTTTTCCCACTTTTCTTAAAAATCAAGTAACCTAGCAATTAGCTCAAAACTTGTACTTCTGACTTGCCAAACCACTCAAGACTTTTGCTTATAGATACACAAACCATTGGCCACAAAAGGCACGCGTGCTTGACCCCTAAAAAGACCAAGAGCTCAGAACTGCATCACATACCTCCATTGTTTCCTAACCTGACCAAAAGCTTGAAACTCACATCTCCCTCGTGCGTTTTCAAGCCTTTTGGTTCCTAAAGTTTCTAAACATCATTTAGAACTCATCCCACACCCTTTTACAAGACTGTAACACCATTAACACCATCCTCCATTTTCAAAAACAGAGCTTTGCATTTGGACTTCTCCAGAACTCCTCAGGCACTTTTAGCTCAAGCTAAGCATCCCATTAGCTTCATGGGAACTTGAGGAAGCTAACCCAATCATTGGAACTCACTGAAAGTTGCTCAAACTCCAAACCTGATACCCTCTTGCGAGGTAAGTTTCCTTACTTTGGAACTCTTCATACAAGTATCATCAATGATTTATTTATGAATGAAAAATGTAGATATCAATTCCCTAAAGCTAACCATGTCCATAGATATCATTGCATTCTGACTTTCTTTTTGGCAGCGCCTGGGCCTCTCTTGGGCCTTTTTGTTTTTTTTCTTGTTGTTAACCCCCTGTTTCACTTACACAGCCCCTGGCCCATTTTTATTTCTTTTCTTTATTTTTATTTATTTATTTTCTTAAATCATTTTATCTAAATATTAAAAAATAGAAAAAATATTTTAAAAAAAATATTAGATTAATATTTTGATGAAGTTTAATTATTTTTTACACAATTTTTTTTTTACTTTATTTAATCAATACTTTATTTATTTTACTAATTGTTCTTGTAAATTTAATTAAAACTAGGGTTTTAGTTAATTTCTTTTACACCATTCAAATATATTATTTTAAAATATAAAAAGATCAAAAATATTTTATAATACTATAAATTTATTTTAAAGACAAAAATAGCAAAAAATGTTCTTCTTACAAATTTAATTTTCTTTTTTTAATCAATTAATAGATTAGGGTTTTATTAAATTTTTTTCCTAGTAAATTTAGGTTTTACTTTTAATTATTTATTCTCCCTTTAGTTAATTAGGTTAAAATCAAAACCCCTTCCTTCTAAAAAATCTAAATAAACATCCATTTACTTTACATTTATATTCTTGTACATTTATTCATTTTGTACATTATATTCATTTAATTTCTTGTACCAATTCAATATGGTTGTAATAGATTAATTAGGTTTATTTTCTTGCAATCCCCATTTATAATTTGTACACCCCCCTCCCACAAGTATTGTAATAGCGTAGTAACTTTAAATTCCGCAATTTACCGCTTTATATGCAAATGCTAGTAATTAGGGTTTTGTATGGAAAGACTAAAACCAATCAACTAGAAAACCCTAATAAAAGACAAAATCAAGCATGAAAAATAATACACTTGCACACAAGCACCCCTAGAGTAAATCCACTTGGTTGCCTTACAAAATGGCCATATTACGCATGTGGGGTATCTTAGCAAAAACAAGCAAATACAAGATCATAGTCCCTCGATGACGCTATCTAAGTTACCTTTCAAATGATCTTAGTCCCTAAAAGATAATGCTAAGATATCTTGCAACATTGCTAATCATGGTTATACGATGACCCACGCCCGTCCCGTTTACATCCAAAGATAGGGTTACTTACGAAATCAATGGTAAGATAACAATGTCAAAGGAAAAGGAAATGAACATGAAAGACTCTTGAGTAGGTAGAATGCTCCTAATTACTTGCTCCATTTCAAAACAAAACATCCTTTCTATTTTCAAAACAAACACCTACACTTTCAAAAACATCTTACAAAACTTGAAAACATTTTCAAAAGACTAACATCTTTGTATACATTCTTACGAACGAGAATCATTACAAAGTTTTCCTAAACAAATGGCCTCTTTATACTTTCAAAAACCACACAAAGCACAATTTCAAAACAAAAGCAAGTGATCTAGCAAGTAACTAAGAGCCCATGGAAAACCATGGATGAAAAGGGTGCTAATACCTTCCCTTTTCATAATCTACCCCGAACTCAAGAAATAATCTCAAAGGTCTTTCCTGTGCTTTTTCACCTTTCCTTTTGGATAAAAGAAAAGTCGGTGGCGACTCTTGCTAATCGCAACATTTGTAATCAAACGCAAAACATTCAAGTCAGTTCTCCTACCATATTACACACAGGTTTTAACAGCTAAAAAATTCAAATATTTTTAGTGAGCAATCGATTTCACATGTGTGTAAATCGATTGGACTTTAAAACAGTAGCAAAATTTGATAGAGAGCAATTGGTTGCACAAACATGCAAATCAATTGCACTTAGAAACAATAGCTAACATTTTGAAAACGTGAAACATGCAATCGACTGCATCAACATGCAAATTGATTGCACCCAAGTGAAAATTGAATTTTTTCTTAGAAAACTTGAGAAAAAGTTTGGACAAGATAAGACACTTCTTTTGATCATTGAGCATCTAAGACTTAAGTTCAAAGTAAGTATTGTTATTATACCTTATGAAATTTTCCAAGAGCTTGAATCAAAGACTTTTATCCGTTTATGCTTTTAGCTTGATCAACATCTTTGCCTTCTTGCCAATATAGTTTGTCTTCATAAAAACAAAGTGCATTGAGAAATATTTGAGAAGCTTGATATTACATTCTCTACCTTTTGATGATGACAAACAATCTTTCTTGAAGCTTTGTTATTTCTTGAAACAGACTTCTCCCCCTAAGATGTATAACTCCCCCTTTGTATGAGAAGCTTTGAAATCATTTGGATTTGCTCATCTTGAAGGATTCTTTGTACATTGAAAGTTTAAGACAAGGAAATACACAAGCATAAAGTGTAACATCCTTCTCCCCCTTTGACATTATAAAAAATAAGGGAAATATGCATAAAAATATACATACATACATATACTAAACCTTCTCTCCCTTTGTCATTAGAAAAAAGGAATGAGGAAAGACTTAAAATATATAATGAAATTATAAACATAAAAACAATTTTTACCTATGAGTTTTACTTTAAGAGTGACTTCACAAGTCATTCATCCTTGATGAATTTGAAGCCTTTTAAACAAAGTTGTCTTTTACTTAGAGGTTGTCTTTTGTTCTTCAACATAAAGTACATCTTAAGTGGATATGAAAGTTAGTGTATGAACTTTGCCAATGCCAAAAATTCTTCCTTTAAGGTATTTCCCATATGTGAAATAATCCTTGTACTTGAACTAGATTTGAAAGTTAGTGTATGTCTTCCATCAAATGCTTAGTGCCACCACTTATCATAAAATCATATATTTAAAGTGGTCCTCAAGCAAACCTACAAAACAAATTAAGTTTGATTTGGTGCCTAATGTCCTTTGAGTCCATCATAGTTAGTTCTCTTATTAACCCACACATAATGACCACTTGCTACACTAAAGTTTCTAACATAGTAAGCATTAGGTGTATGGCCAACAATACCACAATAAAAACAATTAGGTTCAAAATTACTTCTATATCTAGGAGGATAAGATTTATTCTTAACAAATCTTTTCCTTTTAGGATATTGATGAATCACTTTAGATTTGTTCACTTTATCTTTCGATGATTGATCACTAGCCTTAAAAAAGATAGTTTTATTAGAACTTGGTTTTGAAAACTTTTAATATCCAAGTCCACTTTTATCATTGGAATATCTTTGTTGGCTAAGAACACCTTCTAATCCAATTTGAACTTTTTCATATCTCTCAATAATTCTTTTTAATTGGAAAATTTGGAAAGAGAGTGATTCACAATTTTTTCATACAAAATTCTGCTTTTGCTCACTAAATTTTTGTTTTTCATCTTTGAGATCTTTTACCATAGATTCACATTTTTCTTCTAAAGATGAAATTTGTTTCTTTTGAGATGAAATAGTTTTGTATAATATTTTGCATTCATTTAAGAGTTCATCTATTTCACCTTGTACATCATTATCATAAAGATAAAATTCATTACTAACCTCGTCATCTTCACTATCAGAATGGTGTGAGGCCATCAATGCAAGATTAACATGTTGATTGTTTTCGGAATCGGAAGATGAACTTTCCCATGCTATATATGCTTTCTTTGACTTCTTATCTTTATTTCTCTTAAAATATTTCTTCTTCTTTTCAAGTGTAGGACATTCACTTTTAACATGTCCCTTTTATCCACATTCAAAGCATATAACCTTCCTTGTTGGTGCTTCCCTTTTTCTTTCTTTTCGTAGAACCTTTTCAATCTTCCTGATGAGATCATCATCTTCACTACTAGTGGATTCATCCTCTTGATTGCTATCATGATTTTTTATCCTTGTATTTAAAGCAATGTCTTTTGAATCTTTTACTTAGATTTTATTCTTTTCAAGTCTTGCAAGTTCCTTCTCATATTCTTGAAGTTTTCCGAACAAAGTGGCAGAAGTCATTGTTGATGGATTCTTCTTCTCGGATATTATTGTCACTTTGGGTTTCCATTCCCTGGATAAGGATCTAACTACTTTAAGATTAAGTTCATCATTATTTAATATCTTACCGAGTTCTTTCAAATGATTTATCAAGTGCACGAATCTTTTCTGCAAGTCGAGGATTGATTCTCAGGGATGCATTCTGAATAGTTCGTATTCTTGACTCAATGTATTTAATCTCGATCTTTTAACTTCAACGGTTCCTTCATGAGTTTCTACCAAGGTATCCGATATTTATTTCTCCATTTTTAATGCCGAGACACGGAAGAATTCATCCATGCTAAGTGCACCTTGAAGAAGATTGATTGCCTTTTTATCATAGATGACCTTTTTCTTATCATCTCCATCCCATGCAGTTTTAGGATTTGATGCGCCAGCACCATTGATCACGGTTATAGGAATAAATGGACCATTCTCGACGGAATCCCATATTTCTTCTCCTTTTTCTTCTAGATGTGCCTTCATGCGTATTTTCCACAAGTCAAAATATTCACCACAAAATAGAGAAGGCTTGTTGTTACTACCACCATCTCTGAAAACGGGACTTTAATTTGCGGAAGCCATTTTGGATCTTTTAGGAACAGGTTACCTATAACCTGCTCTGATACCAAATGTAAGTATAAGACTGCGCCTAAGAGGGGGGTGAATTAGGTACTTTAAAATTTTTCTGTTTTAGTGATGATGGATATTATTTTTCTGGTTTAGTGCATGAGTTTACAAATGTTTTTCTTTCTTTTCTGGTTTATGACTAGTGATGAAAGTGATAAATGCAGAAAAGTAAAGAACACAAAGATGTATATTGGTTTCCCTTACAGTGTGAGAGTACTCCAGTCCCCTTTCAACATGAAAGAGATTTCCTTATTGTTAGATCTCTAGACAAGACACCCTAGTCCTTCTATACAAGACTCTAACCAATAAAACCACCAAGAACAATCCTCTTGGACCAAGAACAATCCTCTTGGATTTTCACCATGTCAACAATTAGAATAATCCTCTCAAGGTGACCTTACTTGTATCCAACAATCCTAGAAAAACAAGATTGCAAAACCACTTGAACATATTTTTAACAATCCTGAAAAATAAGAAAGTGTATAGCAATATTTGATTGATATAGTTTGTAGTGTAATAATTACTTTGAGTGATTTTATCAATGACTTGATCTTATCTTCCAATAACAATAATATACAATGACTCAATACTATAGAATGCTCAATGTTTTCTGTTTAACAATATATGAAAATGTGCAGAAAAACTTTGTGTATGAAAGTGAAGAAAAATCTTGAGTTTTAATATTTTAAAATTCAGAAACTATTGATTGGAAGAGGTACAAAATGATTTTTAAAATTCGGTATTTATATGTTCATAGCACCTCTTTGAAACAGCATAAATTTCTGCAAATGAATCATGAACAATTGCCAAGTTTCCATGAAATGGTGTTATGAAAAGGTATGTTCAAAACTGCTAATTTTCAAAAACGTTCAGCATGTAATCGATTACACTCTTGTGTAAATCGATTGAACGGGTTTTAACAGCTAAAAAATTCAAATATTTTCATTGAGTAATCGATTTCACATGTGTTTAAATTGATTCCACTTTAAAGCAGTAGCAAAATTTGATAGAGAGCAATCGATTGCACTTAAAAACAGTAGCTAACATTTTGAAAATGTGAAGCATGCAATCGATTGCATCAACATGCAAATCGATTTTACCCAAGTAAAAATTGAATTTTTGCTTAAAAAACTTGAGAAAAAGTTTGGACAAGATAAGACACTTCTTTTGATCATTGAGCATCTAAGACTTAAGTTTAAAGTAAGTATTGTTATTATACCTGATGAAATTTGTCAAGAGCTTGAACCAAAGACTTTTATCCATTGATGCTTTTATCTTGATCAACATCTTTGCCTTCTTGCCAATATAGTTTGTCTTCATCAAAACAAAGTGCATTGAAAAACATTTGAGAAGCTTGATATTACATGTACGAAGTGAATGTTTGTGACTGAACACGCATTTGAATTAAATGAGAAACTACCCTGCCCCAGGTTCTGATTAAAGGTTTCAATTTGTGTGGAAAAAAAACTCCTACTTCTTTTGTTCAAAGGGGTTGACTAGGGATTATCTTCCTTATAACTCATCTATTTAGGAATTGAAAGAATGCATGTACATCGTCAGCAAGGTCTGTCCAAAAGCATACTGTATGAGATTATGGTATTGTTTTAGTCACCCTCCCTCTAAAGGCTTAAGACTTGTAGTTGAGATTTAAATGTCATACAAAAATAGGTAAAAGCATAATTTCAGTATAGTGAAAACAAATGGATTAACTCAGGACAAACATATGTAATGCATTAATAAGGAAAAAAATTTAAGCAAACAAAGAAATTACAACTAAAAATTTAAATAAATAAAAGTTTCTCCGCCTAAACTTCTCGCTTCATATGGTGTGTCTTTGAGGGGTGAAGGAAAAACTCCAGTTGACCATCTTGTGTAAATTCCAACATTCCTTCATCAATCGGGTCTTAAATCTTATTTTTCAATGCCCAACAGTGGTTAGTGTCGTGTCCTCGACTGTTGGAGTGGTATGTGCACTTTTTATTGTGTTTGTAGCGGGGAGAAGAAGTATTAGGTTTTTGAGGAGGCTCCCTCAATGTAACCAGCTCAGATTCCAACATATGATGCAACGCTTGAGTCAAGGACATGTTGATCTCGGTAAATTGTCTTTTGGGTGTATCTTGCTTATGCTGACCACCCTGTCATGGTTGGCGAGGTTGTTGTTGGACTCTTGGCGTAGTAGCCATTTTGAAAGGTGTTCTCTCGACCAAGCCAACTTCTTGTCTCATTGGAGGCTGGTTAATAACATGATCCCCAACCTTAAATGTTTGTTTCATATGGTTGAGCCCGTCTTGATGAAGCTTGTTGATGAGAATTCTTAAATCTTCTTGTCCCTGAGCTAAGTTTTGTATAAGAGCCATCTGACCCACCATTTGTCCCATCATCTGGATTTTCATTGTTGTTATCTTAGTTTGTAACCGTTCCAACTGGTCATCCCTGTTGTCCTCGGGATTCTTCTTGGTCATTCTCTTAATGAGGAGTGCTTTCACTTCTTATTGCCCCTTGGATAGGTTCAAGAACATTTCTTGAGGTTGAGCATTTTAGGTCTGAAGATCCTTGATAGTCTGTTCTAGAGCCATCTCTACTGAAATAAACAGTAAGTAGATGAGAAAACCTGTATGGAGAAAACCTGTCATGAGATGATGTATGGTATATGGATGCAATGTTTTCAAGGATCTCGTGGGGTAAACACAAGAAAATGTTAGAGGTTGAACTTTGATCACAGCTTTGAGTGAAGAACTTCGTATCGCTGAATATCCTTCCACGAGAATCAAGCTCACCATGTCAAGTGGGTCATAGCCCTTGATTCAAATTATTACACTTTGGTCTTTGACAGCATTTGGCTAGAGGAAAATAAATCCTCTTGCCCCTTGATAGACGTGTGGTTCAATATAATCCTGCATCACAGGCCCTTGAGATCCTTGAAATAGTTATTGAAAATGTTATGGTATGATGTCATGATTTTATGTACAAGTATACATATACACATAAAGCAAACAAGTCCTTAGGTTTAGGCTTGCATGAGGTTTAATTGGTAAGTACCCTCTTAAAGTTTAGTTGGTTCAACCTGTCCTAGAAAGTAATCGGGTTCTAGGGAATCTCAATATCACTGATCTTTCTTCATCAGGCATTGTTTCAGCGCAAGCCTCTTCATTAGCCATCGAAATATCCCTAAAGTCCAATCTCAATGAGTGTAGTATCAAGTATCAACCAACTTTGGACTGCACCAAATCCGGATATCTCACTACTTCCTAATGGCCAAGTTGTTCAATTAAAGGTTCTATGGTCAGTTAGTGCTTCATGACAGTGCTCAGCGGCCCCGTATTCTCCTTGATTCAACACAAGGGATACCGGTACCAACAAATGCGTCGGACTAGCATAGACATTGCTTCAACCATATCGGTCTATGCCGTACATTTTCCACAATCTATTTCTACTTACCTAATGATGTTCCCAGATCTGGGTGGAGGATGAACAAAAACCCAAACAAGGACCCATAAATGTAAAGCAAACAAATCAAAAAATGAAAGCATTTAAAGGTGATCTAGCTCTAAGGTAACCCCACTTTTATGCAATCCCTAGCAGAGTCTCCGTTTTGTAATACGATGGGAGAACTGACTTGGTTGTTTTCCATTTTATCGCAATTGTTACGGATAGCAAGAGTCGCCATCGACTTTTCTTTTATCCAATAAAGGAAAGAGTGAAAAGAACAGGAAAGACCTTTTGAGATATTTTCTCGAGTTCGAGGGGCAGGTTATGAAAAGGGAAGGTGTTAGCACCATTTTCATCCGTAGTTATCTACGGGCTCTTAGTTGCTTGATCACTTGGAAAATGCTTTGTTTGAAATGTGTTTTGTGATTGGTGTGAGTTTGAAAATATTTTTGAAAACGCCTTTGTTTCGGCAAACTTTGTAATGATTCTCATCTCTATAAGAATGTATACAAAGTGCTGGTTTTGAAAATAGTTCAAAGAGATGTTTGTTTTCTAAGATGTTTTGAAAGTGTGAGTGTGGAGATGGTTTTAGTTTGTGAGCAAGCAACTACGAGCATCCTACCTACTCAAAAGGATCTTTGTTTTTTTCCTCCTCCTTTAGATGTTACTATCTTACCATTGATTGGTAAGAAGCCCCATTATTGGATGTGAAGGGACAGGCGTGGTTCGTCGTATAGTCATAGAAGGCAACTTTCGTAGGGATTAAGATTGTTTTACCAAAGTCGACGTCAAAGGGTCATCGAGGGACTATGATCTTTTTATCGAGGGTCTTTTCTAAAGCGCCCCATATTCGAGGGACGTGACTATTTTCCAAGGCAACAAGCGAGGTTACCCTAGAGGTGCACATATAAAAAGTGTGTTTGATTGCATGCATTTTTGTCTTTGAGATTAGGGTGTTCTAACGGTTGATTTTATCTTGCCATACACACCTTAATTACTAACAATTACATTAAAGCGATAAATTGCGGAAATTAAAATCCTACACCATTACATCACTTAGGGGATGGGGGTACAATTTACAAATTGGGATGAAATCAGCTTAATTATTACAACCATATTGAATAGCAATAAAAAAAATAGATTGAAAACATAAAAACTGTGTAAAAGAGAGGAAAAAATATTTTTTAACCATTATGTGTCGACACATGCATCTTTGCATTGACACATAACCTTTCTTGTTCGTGTAAAACCAAAATCAACTCAGTATGAGTCGATACATAATGGTATATGTCGAGTCATTTCTTGTTTGTGTCGACACATTCGTATTTTGTATCGACTCATACACCTTTTATCTTTCTGTTTTTGGGTCTGGATAGCAGTATGTATCGACGCATAAGGCCTTGTGTCGACTCATACCCTGTTCTGTCACTAAAATGAGTCGACACATGTGAGTATGCATCGAATCATACTGCAGTTTTTTGCCTTGAAAATTGTTCTATTGTGTGTACAGGTTAGTTCTCAACATGGTATTGACAAAAATGAAAAGCAAGTAAATGGTTATCTTCAAAAGGCAATGATTACTACACTTATCTTCAACAATGAATCACTAATGATGTTTTGAAATGAAGAGCTCAAAGTTAAGAAGACTTACCTTGAGACTGCAATTTGTTTTGAGTCTGAACCTCTTTCAAGATGTTGTGGTGGCTTCAGTGAACCTCCAGGGAGCTGCTCTAGCCCTTCCTCTGTATTGGAATTTGTTGACCCAACTCCAACCAAGTCAAGTTATACAATATTGTATTTTGTTTGTGTTTGAAAGTTAATGATAATGGCACTACATAAATTGTTCACGTTTTTGAACAATCTTTATATGATATGAAGTGTTTGGATGGCTGGTTTATTGGAAAAGATTGCAAGATGGAACAGTGGGTTGAGGATTTTCGGTTTAGTGAATGAAAATAGAGCAGAGTTTTTTGAATGAACAAAGGTTATGAAGACTTTTTTTCTCTATTTTCTCTCTCAAATAAATCCCCCTTTGTATGTTGTGAAAACAGTCTATTTGTAGATGAAGCTAGCTGAAATTTGAGAGGGAAACATATGGGGTTTTAAACTTTTTGCGTATGCTGTTTCATAGATCTTTTAAATGTAACTCTTATACTCTAATTTGGTGTAAATATGGGGACTGACACAGTGCAGGTTTGGACAGCATGGCAGGTTTTGGGAGGTTGTGATAGTGTTTAGAGGCAGCATAGCAGGACTGGTTTTGCATAGACTATTTTATGTAGGAACAACACGTTTTGGACTGATATGCTTAGACTATTTGGTGCAAACTTTGAGCTTTATACAGCAGTAAATTGGATAACGTTATTTGTAGCATGGTACAAGTTTGATTTTATGGACAACATAATGGCAAGGTTTGAAGATTGAGTCAAATGGAAAAGTTCAAACAAGACAAAGCTTAGGATTTGTAAATTGCAATTTTTAAATTTTAAAAATGCATCCTTGTTATTTACTTGAAAGCTTTTAATAATTTGAATTGTCTTGAATTGTGGTGAAAATATGTCATGAAGAAATGAAATTAACACTTAGAAAAATTTCTAAGTGTTGCAAAGTTTGACTTTTCGCAATGAATTTTGACTTTCTTGATTTCTTGATGATCAAATTCATATTCTTGAATGTCTTAATGAAATGTGATCTTCAAAACTAAAATTTGATCAAAAGGTCAAAGTTTGACTTTTCAGCATACAATTGACTTTTTCATCAGTTGACCAAATTTCGTCTATCAACCCACTGATCTCGAGAGATGAATTGGAATATGCGATTAGGTAAAAATGATGTAATTGAATCCTTGAGATCATGTTTCAAACCAATGTACTAGGTCAAAAGTCCAAGATTGGTCATTCTAAGTCAAACCCCTAATTTGAAGTCTCAGTGCGTCAGAGATGATTTTGTCTGATCAATTCCTTGAGAATCCTTGAAAAAGAGAGGGCAAATTTTGGGGTACAACATGAGCAATTGACTAAGAAAACTTGTGATACAAGACTTGAAATTTGGTATGAGCATTCTTTGAAGCATATGAGGAGTCATGAAAACCACTTGAGACCTTGGAAACCCAAACTTCCTTGAGAAATATAAAACCCTAGTTGTGGACCCATTACTTAGGAGGAGAATTTGTCCGATCAATTCTTGAGCAACCTTGAGAAAATGAGGACCTTAGGAGAATGTCTTGAATGAAATGGGAGGGAAAATTTTGGGGTACAATAATATCTATCATTGATCTTGCAAGTGTCTAACCTTCACTTGGTCCCCTTTGAGATATGACTATCATTGACCCAACAAAATCCGATCACTTAAGATCTCCTATCAGGATTTCCCATAATGACCAGCAGCCATTGTCTTCTTGAGGTCAGACCTTCACTCAGTCTCTCAAGGAATAAATCAACAACAGTTGATGAGGTTCTTGTGTTTACATGATTGCTTCTTCTAAGCAGATTACACAAGTGTTTTAAGCACAAATTGTTTAACATTTTTTCGAGCAACAACTCTAGTGTTAAAATAATTTATATGAAGAGATTCAAATTGTAACACAATACGAGCAACAACTCTTGTGTTCATTTCAATGTTCTATAAAGATGTATATGATTAGAATTTAAGTAGAATCTTATAGTGTTCTTATTCTTCATCTTCTTGTTGAGCAAGTTACGAGGAATAACTCCTTGCTTCTCTTGAGATCTACCAAGATGTACATGATGATAGTTGATTATCATCTTGTAGAATCTTCTTCTTCATTGAGAAAGCTACGAGTGAAAACTCTTTGCTTCTAATGTTTCATCCAAGATGTATATGATGATAGTTGAATGACATCTTGTTTGAAATCTTCTTTTCTTCTTCTTTATTTTCTCTCTTGATGGTGGTCTTCAGAATGTGTAGCATTGCAGCTTTAACATCTTCAGCATCCACAACATTTTAGCTTGATGGCCAAAGGTGGCCTTTACTTTGAATCTTTGACCTTATTTTATAGCCTTGACAGAGAGAGACGTTGTGAGAATAGAAAGGACTTTTCCTGCACCAACGGTTAGTTCCCAACTGATAGAATAAGGTGTAAGAGTTTAGACAATATAAAATAATATTTTATGCATCCTGTCACTGTTCAATGATAGATTTCCACCTTTTCTCTGAATAATGTTTTTCTAATAAGCTTGTAAACATAGATTCTTTAAGTGAAGAAAGATAGCTGGAAATCCAGTCGTTTGTTCCCAACGCTCACAATGAGAGCAGTTGACAATACAATATAAAGGATTGTCCTTATGCCACCCTAGATGGTAGAGGTCACAGACACTTTATGTAACTTTTATACACCATCACACGTTAACCATTTGAAATTTCTTCTTATTTTAGAGACTTCAGATATTTGAATGTTGAAGCTTGTTGTAGAAGAATTACTCTTAAGTCTTAGAACCTAAGTCTCAGAGTCTTCAGAACGTGTCCTATCTAAACCTTGTCTTTAGAGTCTTCAGCACTTGGTCGTAAGAACTTTCTTTTCTTTAGCTCATCAGAACTTGTTCAATAGAACCTCGTCTTTATAATCTTCAGAACTCGTAACACACATAAGCAAAGCTTTAGAAGGCCTCCAAAGCTTAACTATAAAAGTAACGATCAAAACTTCTTGTACTAACGTTCCTTAGACACATTGTGATGCATTCCAGAATATTTACTTTATCTATAACATCTAACCACATGTTTTCTTCCATTACTGTATGTTCAAAACCTGATGATGTAACACTCCTTGATGCCAGAGTCAGAACATTATAGCAGTAGCTACACACTAGAATGAAACCATTAGTGTATACAATTATTCTCTAAGATAACATGTAAAGTTATCATCAAAATCTTAAAACCAGATGTATAAACACTTATTATTTTTACAATCTCCCCCTTTTTGATAATGACAAAACCATGTATTTTGATGGAATAATTTATACATGGTGTTGTACCCCAAAATTTGCCCTCGTATTTTTCCACAAGAAATCACAGCTTCGGGCTTTTCCTGAGTTTTCAGACTGGCTCAAGAATCAGTCAAACAGACTTTTCTTATCAGTCAAACAAAATTAGGGTTTTCTTTGATTTTAAAGCAGTTCAGGCAGATTGCTAAGGTTTGGTTGAGTTGGCTCAGGTTTTGATCAGGCGGACGTTTCTTTGACATTTAACCAAGAATCAGGGTTTTATGCGCATATTTCTCAAAAAAGAATTAATTCTACAGTGTTGTCCAAGTTACTCTGGGAGATGAGTTAAGGCATTTGATTTGAGTTTACAGTGTTGGATTTAATGAAAAAAGGACATGTGGACATTTGTTGTTTAGCTGTGCATTGCTTTGGATATTTGAAATGTCGGGTTTATTATTGATTGACCACAGTGTTTATTAATTGTTTATTTATTCTAAGTTAGGATAATTGGGATTTATTTCCATTTATTATAATTTAAGAATTTATAATTAATTAAATAGACAGCTGGAAAAAGAATTAACTGATCAAAATTGGATTTCATTCATCTTTAATTATTGGTTACAATTGTTATTTAAATACAGTATTTATTTACAAAGTATTTATAATAATAATGGTTACAATGATTAAAATTGAAATAAAATTGAATCCTAAATTCCTAAGTCTTCATCTTCTATACTGCTACTCCTCTTCTGCTCCATTGATTTTCATCTGCAAAACAAAGAAGAAAGAAAAAGTCAAAAGCAGATAAAATAAAAGACAGATAAAAAATGAATTCATCATTAAAGGTAACTGGCCGGAATCAGTTTGCCCTCTCTGCAAATCACAAGATTTCTCTTGGTTCACAAAGAGGGAAGGATAAAAATGCTTGCAAAAAGTATGAAATGCACAAGTATACAAATTTCACAATTTCAAAATGGTCAAACAAACTGCATAGTTCATGATTCAAGATTGTCAAGCAAGACTGCACAAAATTCCAAACTAAGGATAAGAGGCAAACTGAACTAGGCCTAACCAAATCAAAAAGGCAAACTGAAAGTTCCAATTTCAAACTGTCCACAAGATGCCAAAAGGCTATTCAAGCTATCAAACAAGTACAAAATACTGTCAACAGGATGCAAGAAATATGGAAGATATGCAGAGCTAAACCACAAGTACAAGCAATGTTCAAATCACATCATTTTCCTAGGCCAGCTACCTTTTCAGAATAAGGACAAATCTAAGCAATATTTTTATGCTTTAATCTGTACTGGAGAGAGAGAAGAGAAAAAAGAAAAGGAGGCTTACAGGCTTTAGGCAAGAGGATATAAAACAATGATACCAACACAGTACCATGAGAGGGCAGAAAGAACACAAACAAAAGTAACACAAAAAACTGTAACACACAAAAGGGCCTTCCTCCAACCTATTTTCAAACACATAACCCATAACAAAATAACATAAAGCCCTCAAGCTTGCATCCTGCTCAAGAACCTGCATTTCCAAAATAGAAGCCTCCAACACCAAGCCATAATCTGTGTCAAGCTTAAACAAACACAAGTTTCAAACTAGAACCCTGTAATGAAACCCTCAAGCCTCTAAGCCCTACATCCTGTAAAACTATCAAACAAGAGCCTCAAACCTGTTGCAACTCAGTAAGTGTCAAGCCCAACCTGTCTCCAAATACCTAAGACCTGTAAACTGTCATCAAGCCTAAAAGCCTCAAACATGAAGCCAAACCTGTTAAAACGCCTCAAAACCTGCTAACTACCTGATAAGTTTGCCTATACTAATAAACCCAAAGCAAACATTTCAAACTCATACCAGGCCTGAACCTGTCCAAGCATAAACCTACATCAAAAGCTCTCAAGCCTAACCGTGTCAAACTTGTCAACACCATCAAACTCAGATTCCAAACATCCCACCCAAACATCCAAATAAACCTATTAGTTGCCTCAGAATGATCATCATAGGCTAGTAAAACGAACAGGAGAGAGGAAAAGAAATGAGACAATAAGCTAGGCAACTCAAATCAGCACACAAGCAATCCAAACCATCTCAGAATCAACAAATGAAGCAACCAAACCCTCAGAGCTAGGCTCATCACAGGGTTAACATACAGAGGCAAGAAACTCAGCAATATCAGTATACCAAGCATATCAGAAATCAGCATATCAAGCATACAAGTTTGCAAACATACGAGGCAAAGAGGCAGAAGAAGAAAAGAAGTGATTAAAGCAAGGTTTTCAGTACCTTCATCATAAAACCACAAAAAAAGCAAATACAAAAGTACCAGGAATTCCAAAGCGCACATCATCACCAAACCTCCACCGTCGGCCATCCTACGCGCCTCCAAATTCGCTCCTCCTCCATCTCCAAAAATCCTCCGTCTCCAAAAGGTAGTATCTCTTCTTTTCTCTCCATTCATGCACCTCAAGCAAAAAACGCGAATAATCAAGAATCAGAAATGAATAAATACATGCAAAGAGAACTAATGAAAACCCTAACGCATTAAAAGAATGAAATCATTACCTTTGTACCACACCACTGAATAATCCATGGAGGGAGGAGGAAGTAATGATGGCGCGGTGGCCCTAGGTGGAGGGTCTCGTTCAGTGGCCTTGATGTTTAGAAAAAATAAAGAGGAAGGAATGAAGAGGACGAACGGCGCCGCGCCTCTGTATTGCCCTAATCCAAATGAAACAAAATAACCAAACCCTAAACGAAATGTGTCAAGCTTGCACAATGGGCCTTTCCCTTTCCAGAAGCCTAAGCCCAATGATTCAAGGTGCCTGACCCTTCCAATCTGGACGCACCCCCCCTTTTTTTGTCTCTCTTTCACAATTCATTTTGGGCCATCCAAAAACCTCTAAAGCCCATTTACCTCTTTTTCCTATTTTTCTATTTTCATTCAAACTAAAAGCTTTTTGTTTTATTTTCTTTTACATAACTTAATTCTTCTTTTTAATAATAATATTACTAACACTTTTCATTAATACTAAAATACATTAATAAATAGAACTTAAAACATTTTTTCCTTTCTTTTATTAAAACTTTTTTTATTTAAATATAAACCTTGTATGAAACATTTATAAAAAATACATAAAAAATAGATTTTAGGTTGAATATTCCTTTTTTTTAACTAAAGCATTAATACATAAAAAAATAGAACTTAAAACATTTTCTTTTCTTTTATTAAACTTTCTTATTTGTACATACTTAAAAAAAATACAAAAAGAATAATAAATACTTAATCTTACATTAAGTTAACAATATTTAATAAATACACTTTCTCAACTTGTAAATAATCATACACATTTACAATACACATTTGATTACCTCTATACATTGACACATTTACATTGCTCTTATACATTTGCTTATCTTGTACATTTGATACATTTTTTTTTACATTACGATCGATTCGATTTGGTTGTAAATTTATTTGGACACTACTCTCCTATTAAGTATCATCCCCATTTGTAAATAATTGTACCCTCACTCCCGAATACTTATTTGTAATAGCGTAGACTTTAAATTCTCGCAATTTATCGCTTTCAAATATACCATGGTTAGACCTAGGGTTTATATGTACATAAAATCAAATGCTAGATAACCTAATACAAGACAAATACATGAAATCAATACACAATCACACTTGCACCCCTAGGGTAATCCTGTTTGTTTCCTTCCAAAATGGGCCATGCTTGCACGTCGAGTTTCTTTGGAAAAACAATTCAAATGATCATAAGTCCCTCGATGATGCTTTCGAAAGTTGCCTAATCAAAAATGATCATAGTCCCTTCAAGAAAATTGCCAAAGACACTTGGTACCATTGCATTCATGGTCCATACGATGACCCGCGCCTGTCCCGTTAACATCCTAATGCAAGATTGTCGACCAAATACAATGGTGGAACAAAATTGTTAAAAGGGTTAAAAACATGAGAAAAAACCTTTGAGTATAATAGGGTAGACAAACTCTTAGTTACTTGATCAACTTGCAAAAACACTTGCCTACTTTTCAAAACCACACTTCACAAACACTTTCAAAACAAACTTTCAAAAAAAATTTGAAACATCTTTTCGAAAAGATACACACCTTTGTAAACACTCAAACACGAGTCATTACAACGGTTGCCTAAGACAAGGCATCTATTTCAAAAACATTTTCAAAAACACACACACACACACCACAATTTCAAACAATTGAAAATCAAGGCAAGTGATCTAAACAAGTAACTAAGAGCCCATGGATAACCATGGATGAAAAGGGTGCTAATACCTTCCCTTTTCATAATCTACCCCCCGAACCCATGAAACATCTCAAAAGGTTTTTCCTGTGCTTTTTAACCTTTCCTTAGGATAAAATAAAAAGTCGGTGGCGACTCTTGCTAAACCGAACAAGTGCGAATACAAACGCAAAACACAAGTCAGTTCTCCCACCGTATCACAGAACTGGCGACTCTGCTGGGGAGTACTTCTAAAAGTGGGATTACCTTAGGGTTTAGATCACCTTTACATTCTTGCTTTGATTGCCTTGTTTTCTTTTCTTTTTTGGGTCCTTGTTTGGGTTTGTTGTAAATCCTACACCCAGATTTGGGGCACCTTTTTAGGTAAATAGCAATAAAACTGTGAGGGAACTGTGTGGGGTATACCGACATGGTTGAAGCAGTAAGCTATGTTAGTGTGACATATTTGTGAGTACCGGTAACCCTTGAGTTCAATCAAGGAGAGTACGGGGCCGCTGAGTGATGTCTTGAAGCACAAACGAACTCTTAGAACCTTAATTGACCATCCTAGCCTTTTTAGGGGTAGTGAGATGACCGACTTTGGTGCAGTCCGAAGTTGGTAGATACTCGATACTACA
This sequence comes from Vicia faba, assembly GCA_948472305.1. NCBI lineage: Eukaryota > Viridiplantae > Streptophyta > Magnoliopsida > Fabales > Fabaceae > Vicia > Vicia faba. Next base: position 355,860,950 of record OX451740.1, on the reverse strand, counting down.
CTCATTGAGGGTTGTTTTCTTGGAATATTTCGGTCGCCAGTTAAGTGGCTAAACCAAAACAATGAACACAGAAAACAATCCAATGATATTGAGCTCCTTAGAACCCGATTTCTATTTCTAGGACAGGATGAGCCAACTAACTTTAAGAGGGTACTTACCTACAACCCCATGCAAGCCTGAACCTAAGGACTTGTTTGCTTTGTGTGAATATGTTTACCTGTATATACACTCACTTGCCTTTTGCATACATGTACATAACATCATAACATCATACCATAGCATTTTTCAATAACCACTTCAAGGATCTCGAGGGTTCTTTTGATGCAGGGTTACGTTGAACTAGACGTCTACCAAAGGGCAAGAGGTTTCTCCTCTAAACAAATGCCATCAAAGATCAAGTGCAACAACTTGAATCAGGGGCTATGACCCACTTGACATGGTGAGCTTGATTCTCGTGGAAAGACATCCACCGGTGCAAAGTTCTCCAATCAAAGATCAAGTGCAACAACTTGAATCAGGGGATATGACCCACTTGACATGGTGAGCTTGATTCTCGTGGAAAGGCATCCACCGGTGCAAATTTCTCCAATCAAAGATCGAAGTTCAACCTCTAACATTCTCTTGTGTTTACCCCAAGAGATCCTTGAAAGCATGCATTCGCATATCATGCATTGCATCTTAACCTTTTTCCTTTTTCAGGTTTCCTTACTCTCATACTGTTTATTTCAGTAAGAGATGGCTCTAGAGAGGACTGTCAAGGATATCCAGGACCAGACTGCTCAGCTGCAGGAAATGTTCTTGAACCTGTCCCTGGGACAAGAAGAAGTGAAAGCTCTCCTCACAAGGGGCATGGTCCAGGGGAATTCAAACAATGCCAGGAATGATCAGTTGGAAGCACTGCAGTCTGAGCTGACAACAATGAGGATCCAAATGACGGGGCAACTGGTGGGCCAGATGGCTCTCATCCAGGACTTGGCTCAAAGATAAGAAGAACTCAGAGTTCTCGTCAACCAACTGCTTCGGAACAACAAAATGGGGCAAACATCTGAGGTTGAAGAGCAAGTCACTACTCAACCCCCCTCCAGACAAGAAGACAAGGGGAAGGCTCCTCTGCTCGCTTCAGGGTCACAAGCCCAGCAACAACCTCGCCAGCGTCAACGGGGTAATCGGCATAATCAAAATACGTCAGGAAGACAGTTCACAGAGATTGACATACCGTCATCTCTAATACTGGAGGGCTTGTTAAAGGTCAATCTGACTGCTTTGAGGGATCCTATTCGGAAGCCCAATACCTCCGCTCCTAACTATCATCCCGATGCATTTTGTGTATACCACTCCTACAGCCCGGGGCATGACACCGACGACTGTTGGGCCTTGAAGAACAAGATTCAAGATCTGATCGACATTGGAGTAATGAGGTTCATGCCAGACGGCGAGATGAAAATCTTCCGTTAAGGAGTTCTCCACCTGAAGTGACAAAGCTCAGACTGAAAGAATTTTGCTTCATTTTGAATTTTCAAAGTTGTAATTTCTTTTGTTATTCAAACAATTATCTGTTGATGTCAAAACTCTGTTTTCATTAATGCATTGCATATGTTTGTCTTGAATTCATCCATTCGTTTTCACTACTCTTGTGCTTTCTTTATGATATTTGACTCTGGATAAAAAGCTGCAAGCCTTTAGAGGGAGGATGACGAAACAATACCATAATCTCATACATTATGCTTTTGAACAGACCTTGCTGATGATGTACAGGCGTTTCTTTCAATTCCCAAACACTGGAGTTATAAGGAAGATAATCCCTAGTCAACCCCTTCGAGCTAAAGAAGTAAGAGTTTTATGTTCTAAAAAATCAAAACCTTTGATATAAACCTGGGGCAGGGTAGTATCTCAGTTAATTCAGAAGAAAATGCGCATTGAAGTCGCAAACTCTCAGTTCGTAACACAACGAACAACGTCAACAAAAAAAAAGCATTCCTCTGGAATCAAAAGGCAGTGATGGTTCCTTTTCTCATAGGCAGTCATTACCTCTCAAAAGAGAAGAGCCCACTGAGCCAAAACCTGTAAAGGAGGCTTAAGAAAGCTAGGGCATCCCGCTGACTGTGATCTCGAAAACAGAGACAGTCAGGCAAAAGTTAGGGATAACAAATCAAAATCAAAATAAAGAGGTCATTACAAATCCTCAACAACATGAAAAATGTTGCAAAAGAAAAAAGGAGATGATGACTGTCTCCCAATTCAACTAGTGAACCATCACCCAAAAGTCGTTCCAAATTCAATTAAAGTTCGACGCACATTTAACTGAGCTTAGGATTGAAGAACATCACGAAGAGCGGGTGGGTACAAATATACTTTGAGACTTTATCCTTTGTTTCTTAAACCGTGAACCAAGCCACGTTACAACCCTTCAAAAGTCCTAATTGAAGCATGGGTTAGTTCGAAAGCATACTGTTACAAAAAGGTATCCTGACTCCTGTAAGGATTTGCTCTAAAATCTTGTGTTGAACTTAAAAAACGCATTTTTTCAAAACTTCAAGACAGACATAAACTTTGCATTACTTGAATATCACTGTTTGCATTTGACTATTTGTTTGACAGCGAAGAAATTCATACAGCGAATGTTCGGAGGAACGAAAACTCTCTCAGTGAGTAAAATCACTTCAAAAGGATGACACTTCCATTGACAAATCTCCTATCAACAAGGGGCATGACATGTCACCATCCAATTAACCTAGGGCAGTCCATTCAAGGTTTCAACAGATCTTTCAAAGTTCAGTTAACCTGGGGCAGTCCAGTCAAGATTTCAACAAAATATCTCAATTGCAGATTAACTTGGGGCAAGTCTCTGTCACCATCACTTGGGGCATTCGAATGTCAAATCTCAAGGGTTACGAACAGTCCAAGTTTCCTGGAAATACCATAAAGCATCCGGTGCTAGGGGAAATGATGAAACCTCTCCGAAATCTTTTTAAAAAGAAATTCAAGCGTCCTCGAGAAGATGTCACCTCTCCAGCAGACCGACAGCAGGGTTTATTTTCCCCAACAACATCAGGATCCCCCCAGCCTGAGTTTGCCTCTTCGACTACTACAATTCAAAGGACCACAACTCCTATTCTCCAGTAGACTACTCTGCAATCTCCAACAAGTTTATTCCCCAGCAGAGTTCATCAAATTCCCCAACATAACTTACCAGTGGAATCCCCAGCGGAATTACCATCAAAACCTCAGCGAAGTATCTCTTCTCCACAGAGCATTCCCCGCAGAGTAATCTCTTCACCAGGTTTATTCCCCAACGGAGTCATCTTCTCCTACCGGTTTATTCTTGCAACCATCATCCCCAGCGGAAGCGAAGAACTCTACTCTTCAACATCAGCCCAGGATTCCACAAACTCCCGGCATTCGTCAAGGATTTATTTTTCCTAGGACGAAAATAAATTCATAGACATTTCACATTTTATACATCATGACGCATGCATATACGCATCATATCACACAATCTCACTTATTCTTGAGAACATCATGACCTCATGCATTTCATACATCATGACATTGCATACAACTGATGTCTTGCCTTTTCAGGAAAAAGGACAATCCAAAGATGATTACTATCAACTGTCACAATTCCAGATTCGATTCCTGTATCTAGCCAGGGCATATCTGTGAGTAACTGATTGTGGATTCGACACCTGTATCTAGCCAGGGCATGTCTGCATGAAGAGATTTCCAGATTCGATTCCTGTATCCAGCCAGGGCATATCTGTAGACGACCAATTCCAGATTCGACACTTGTATCTAGCCAGGGCATATCTGTGAGTAATTGATTGTAGATTCGATTCCTACATCCATCCAGGGCATGTCTGCATGAAGAGTTTAGAGATTCGATTCCTGTATCCATCCAGGGCATATCTGTAGACGACAATTTCCAGATTTGACACATGTATCTAGCCAGGGCATATCTGTGAGTAACTGATTATGGATTCGACACCTGTATCTAGCCAGGGCATGTCTGCATGAAGATTTCCATATTCGATTCCTGTATCTAGCCAGAGCATATCTGTAGACGACCAATTCCAGATTCGACACCTGTATCTAGCCAGGGCATATCTGTGAGTAACTGATTGTAGATTCGATTCCTGCATCCAACCAGGGCATGTCTGCATGAAGAGTTTAGAGATTCGATTCCTGTATCCAGCCAGGGCATATCTGTAGACGACCAATTCCAGATTCGATTCCTGTATCTAGCCAGGGCATATCTGTGAGTAACTGATTGTAGATTCGATTCCTGCATCCAGCCAGGGCATGTATGCACGAAGAGTTTAGAGATTCGATTCTTGTATCCATCCAGGGCATATCTGTAGACGACCAATTCCAGATTTGATTCCTGTATATAGCCAGGGCATATCTGTGAGCGTTTTGATTGTGGATTTGACTCCTGTATCTAGCCAGGGCATATCTGCATGAAGAGACTGAAGATCAACCCCTGTAACAGGCCAGGAAATTATCTTTCTTTCTCAAGTACGCAAGTTCTCGCTAAGGAATCTTTTACGAGATCGACACACAATTCCAAATGGAATCTATAAGCCCATTCCCAACAAAGTTCCGTCACATCTCCCGATGGCATCTGTAAGCCCATCTCCACAACTATCCATTACACTTCCAAATGGCATCTTTAAGCCCATTTCCAGATGGCATCTATAAGCCCATCCTCCTACCAACACTTCCAAATGGCATCTTTAAGCCCATTTCCAGATGGCATCTATAAGCCCATCCTCCTACCAGCAGTCACCAGATGGCATCTTTAAACCCATCACCAAATGGCATCTTTAAGCCCATTCCCTCTACCATCACATCACCGAGTGCAAATTTTTGGGCACTCTAGTGTCCAATCTCCTTTTACCCTCGAGTCGTGAAAGGCAAACTTGCCAATCTAACTCTTCAGGTTCAAGAAGATTGAACAGGGGCAACTGTTGTACCCCAAAATTTGCCCTCGTATTTTTCCACAAGAAATCACAGCTTCAGACTTTTCCTGAGTTTTCAGACTGGCTCAAGAATCAGTCAAACAGACTTTTCTTATCAGTCAAACAAAATTAGGGTTTTCTTTGATTTTAAAGCAGTTCAGGCAGATTGCTAAGGTTTGGTTGAGTTGGCTCAGGTTTTGATCAGGCGGACGTTTCTTTGACATTTAACCAAGAATCAGGGTTTTATGCGCATATTTCTCAGAAAAGAATTAATTCTACAGTGCTGTCCAAGTTACTCTGGGAGATGAGTTGAGGCATTTGATTTGAGTTTACAGTGTTGGATTTAATGAAAAAAGGACATGTGGACATTTGTTGTTTAGCTGTGCATTGCTTTGGATATTTGAAACGCCGGGTTTATTATTGATTGACCACAGTGTTTATTAATTGTTTATTTATTCTAAGTTAGGATAATTGGGATTTATTTCCATTTATTATAATTTAAGAATTTATAAGTAATTAAATAGACAGCTGGAAAAAGAATTAACTGATCAAAATTGGATTTCATTCATCTTTAATTATTTGTTACAATTGTTATTTAAATACAGTATTTATTTACAAAGTATTTATAATAATAATGGTTACAATGATTAAAATTGAAATAAAATTGAATCCTAAATTCCTAAGTCTTCATCTTCTATACTGCTACTCCTCTTCTGCTCCATTGATTTTCATCTGCAAAACAAAGAAGAAAGAAAAAGTCAAAAGCAGATAAAATAAAAGACAGATAAAAAATGAATTCATCATTAAAGGTAACTGGCCGGAATCAGTTTGCCCTCTCTGCAAATCACAAGATTTCTCTTGGTTCACAAAGAGGGAAGGATAAAAATGCTTGCAAAAAGTATGAAATACACAAGTATACAAATTGCACAATTTCAAAATGGTCAAACAAACTGCATAGTTCATGATTCAAGATTGTCAAGCAAGACTGCACAAAATTCCAAACCAAGGATAAGAGACAAACTAAACTAGGCCTAACCAAATCAAAAAGGCAAACTGAAAGTTCCAATTTCAAACTGTCCACAAGCTGCCAAAAGGCTATTCAAGCTATCAAACAAGTACAAAATACTGTCAACAGGATGCAAGAAATATGGAAGATATGCAGAGCTAAACCACAAGTACAAGCAATGTTCAAATCACATCATTTTCCTAGGCCAGCTACCTTTTCAGAATAAGGACAAATCTAAGCAATATTTTTATGCTTTAATCTGTACTGGAGAGAGAGAAGAGAAAAAAGAAAAGGAGGCTTACAGGCTTTAGGCAAGAGGATATAAAACAATGATACCAACACAGTACCATGAGAGGGCAGAAAGAACACAAACAAAAGAAACACAAAAAACTGTAACACACAAAAGGGCCTGCCTCCAACCTATTTTCAAACACATAACCCATAACAAAATAACACAAAGCCCTCAAGCTTGCATCCTGCTCAAGAACCTTCATTTCCAAAATAGAAGCCTCCAACACCAAGCCATAATTTGTGTCAAGCTTAAACAAACACAAGTTTCAAACTAGAACCCTGTAATGAAACCCTCAAGCCTCTAAGCCCTGCATCCTGTAAAACTATCAAACAAGAGCCTCAAACCTGTTGCAACTCAGTAAGTGTCAAGCCCAACCTGTCTCCAAATACCTAAGACCTGTAAACTGTCATCAAGCCTAAAAGCCTCAAACATAAAGCCAAACCTGTTAAAACGCCTCAAAACCTGCTAACTACCTCATAAGTTTGCCTATACTGATAAACCCAAAGCAAACATTTCAAACTCATACTAGGCCTGAACCTGTCCAAGCATAAACCTACATCAAAAGCTCTCAAGCCTAACCGTGTCAAACTTGTCAACAACATCAAACTCAGATTCCAAACATCCCACCCAAACATCCAAATAAACCTATTAGTTGCCTCAGAATGATCATCATAGGCTAGTAAAACGAACAGGAGAGAGGAAAAGAAATGAGACAATAAGCTAGGCAACTCAAATCAGCACACAAGCAATCCAAACCATCTCAGAATCAACAAATGAAGCAACCAAACCCTCAGAGCTAGGCTCATCACAGGGTTAACATACAGAGGCAAGAAACTCAGCAATATCAGTATACCAAGCATATCAGAAATCAGCATATCAAGCATACAAGTTTGCAAACATACGAGGCAAAGAGGCAGAAGAAGAAAAGAAGTGATTAAAGCAAGGTTTTCAGTACCTTCATCATTAAACCACAAAAAAAGCAAATACAAAAGTACCAGGAATTCCAAAGCGCACATCATCACCAAACCTCCGCCGCCGGCCATCCTACGCGCCTCCAAATTCGCTCCTCCTCCATCTCCAAAAATCCTCCGTCTCCAAAAGGTAGTATCTCTTCTTTTCTCTCCATTCATGCACCTCAAGCAAAAAACGTGAATAATCAAGAATCAGAAATGAATAAATACATGCAAAGAGAACTAATGAAAACCCTAACGCATTAAAAGAATGAAATCATTACCTTTGTACCACACCACTGAATAATCCATGGAGGGAGGAGGAAGTAATAATGGCGCGGTGGCCCTAGGCGGAGGGTCTCGTTCAGTGGCCTTGATGTTGAGAAAAAATGAAGAGGAAGGAATGAAGAGGACGAACGGCGCCGCGCCTCTGTATTGTCCTAATCCAAATGAAACAAAATAACCAAACCCTAAACGAAATGTGTCAAGCTTGCACAATGGGCCTTGCCCTTTCCAGAAGCCTAAGCCCAATGATTCAAGGCGCCTGACCCCTCCAATCTGGACGCACCCCCCCTTTTTTGTCTCTCTTTCCCAATTCATTTTAGGCCATCCAAAAACCTCTAAAGCCCATTTACCTCTTTTTCCTATTTTTCTATTTTCATTCAAACTAAAAGCTTTTTGTTTTATTTTCTTTTACATAACTTAATTCTTCTTTTTAATAATAATATTACTAACACTTTTCATTAATACTAAAATACATTAATAAATAGAACTTAAAACATTTTTTCCTTTCTTTTATTAAAACTTTTTTTATTTAAATATAAACCTTGTATGAAACATTTATAAAAAATACATAAAAAATAGATTTTAGGTTGAATATTCCTTTTTTTTAACTAAAGCATTAATACATAAAAAAATAGAACTTAAAACATTTTCTTTTCTTTTATTAAACTTTCTTATTTGTACATACTTAACAAAAATACAAAAAGAATAATAAATACTTAATCTTACATTAAGTTAACAATATTTAATAAATACACTTTCTCAACTTGTAAATAATCATACACATTTACAATACACATTTGATTACCTCTATACATTGACACATTTACATTGCTCTTATACATTTGCTTATCTTGTACATTTGATACATTTTTTTTTACATTACGATAGATTCGATTTGGTTGTAAATTTATTTGGACACTACTCTCCTATTAAGTCTCATCCCCATTTGTAAATAATTTTACCCCCACTCCCGTATACTTATTTGTAATAGCGTAGACTTTAAATTCTCGCAATTTATCGCTTTCAAATATACCATGGTTAGACCTAGGGTTTGTATGTACATAAAATCAAACGCTAGATAACCTAATACAAGACAAATACATGAAATCAATACACAATCACACTTGCACACCTAGGGTAATCCCGTTTGTTGCCTTCCAAAATGGGCCATGCTTGCACGTCGAGTTTCTTTGGCAAAACAATTCAAATGATCATAAGTCCCTCAATGACGCTTTCGAAAGTTGCCTAATCAAAAATGATCATAGTCCCTTCAAGCAAATTGCCAAAGACACTTGGCATCATTGCATTCATGGTCCATACGATGACCCGCACCTGTCCCGTTAACATCCTAATGCAAGATTGTCCACCAAATACAATGGTGGAACAAAATTGTTAAAAGGGTTAAAAACATGAGAAAAAACCTTTGAGTACAATAGGGTAGACAAACTCTTAGTTACTTGATCAACTTGAAAAAACACTTGCCTACTTTTCAAAACCACACTTCACAAACACTTTCAAAACAAACTTTCAAAAAACATTTGAAACATCTTTTCGAAAAGATACACACCTTTGTAAACACTCAAACACGAGTCATTACAACGGTTGCCTAAGACAAGGCATCTATTTCAAAAACATTTTCAAAAACACACACACACACCACAATTTCAAACAATTGAAAATCAAGGCAAGTGATCTAAACAAGTAACTAAGAGCCCATGGATAACCATGGATGAAAAGGGTGCTAATACCTTCCCTTTTCATAATCTACCCCCCGAACCCATGAAACATCTCAAAAGGTTTTTCCTGTGCTTTTTAACCTTTCCTTAGGATAAAATAAAAAGTCGGTGGCGACTCTTGCTAAACCGAACAAGTGCGAATACAAACGCAAAACACAAGTCAGTTCTCCCACCGTATCACACATGGTAATCGCCGTAACCTAAAAATTCATAGTTAAGCTCACAGCTTCCCCTGAATCTTTTAATCCCAAACTTTAATTTAAGCTTGTTCAGAGTCTCCCCCTAAGCCCAAGACTCGTAAAATAAATTTTGAGTATTCATAACATAGGTAGAGAAGTAACACTTCCCTGTAACAACTCATCAGAGTCTGACTAGAGCACTTGGTCTTCATCTCAGAACCTGGTTACTGTTAGCACTTGATGATAAATCAAAACTTGATTTTAAGCCTGATTGAATAATGCCATGCATCATGCATCAGCGCTTGTGTTCCTTGATTATGATATCACAACCAAAACACTATACTTATGGAGAAGCTCACTACTTCTTAAGTATCAGCATTTGACCTCATATTTCTAATGTATCAGACATTCAGACATTTCACAACTTCTGAATAAAACATATGTTGCATAAGCACACATATCAGAGCATAACTTTTGAGTGACATCTCTATATAAGAGCATGCATCAGAATGTTGACTTTTCTTCCTTTTAGGAGAGCACAACTTCAAGTCTGAATTCCATACTTTCAGAAAGTTTACAACATTGAACATATAAAATATCAAGCAAGATTACCTTACTTTCAGTAAGTTTATAACTTCTGAATTGTGTTTGGTACATCGGTTTGAATATTCATATATTCACAAAGTGTACAACTTCTTATATATGAAACCAGAGTTGATTTCATCATTAAGGTTCTTAACCTTAGCATCAGGATCTTTTCTTCAACCTGTCTTAGAAAACTTAGTGAACTTGTTCAAAGTTCCTAGATTGAAACATCAAGCAAACAATTAGTAGAAACAGCATTTTATCTGTTTGAGTTTAAAGATTCTGAGAATAAATATTATCAAAATCATTTTACTTTCTCCCCCTTTGTCAGAAATAAAAAAGTTAATAATGAGACATAGAAAATTAAACTTAGAAGATATTCAACATAGGAAACAAAACTCATTGTTTGAAAGAGAAGAAATACAAAATATATAAGTTAAACGAAGAGTAGTGAGAAGGAAACACATATTATATTTTAGAGACCATAGATTATATAAGAAGGACACACATAAAAAATACATAATTGACTTAACAGCTAATTCAACCACTGATCATCAAAGGTCTCACACATATCTTCTTTCAAAGTATTACTTGGACCAACTTCAAGTCTATGAAAAATCCTTATGATTTCATCTTGGATGAAGACTTCTGATAAGATTCTTCCATAAGGAATAAAAGACTTGTTCAAGTTTCTAGGTGAGGAGATGGACTCTTTAACATGTTTGAAGATAAAGGTTAATTGGAATATGTTTGATCAAGAAGTAAATCATGATCTTATCATTATTAGACATAAAAATTTTGTTGACACCACGAGGATAGATATTTGATAGGATAAAGCGAAACCAGTCTTTGGAAAAAGGTTTAAGATTTCCAAGGTTTTAAGAATCGAACTCAGAAGAGACATCAAAGATGGATATTATTTTTGAATCAGGGATATTGTTGAGAAACACGACTAAATGTGAAACTCTTTTGAGGATAGATGATTGCATCAACAATGTGTCCAACAGTTATAGAAACATCTCAACAATAGATGTTCGAGGAGATCCATAAGCTATTGAGACTGACCGAAGCATTTTTCAAAAAGGTTTTTACAAGATTTGAATAGATTGGTCCTTTAGAAAAGAGAGAGATAGCTATTGCATTTTTGGAAGAGAATTCCAGAATGAAAGTTTGGACTACCACCAAAAATATTTGGATTGTTTTCCTTGATAACTTCCAGAAGATCATCATCTCCATGAAAGGTTCTTTGGGTTTAGGTGATAGACATTTTGATATAGGTTTTTGGAGGATTACGAAGTGAAGAAAAATGAGAGAATAAATAGAAATAACGAGGACATGAACAAATAGAATAAATGATTGTGGTTTAGAGGCGTATCATACATAAGATTTTCTAAAGACTTTTAGACATGTTAGGACACAACAGTTAAGGCTTGGGTCAGAAGAGGTACTAGTACACCTAGAGAGGGATTCTGTCATTGGGAAACACAGGACTACTTTTTTGTATATTTCCAAGAAGGTCATATATATTAGAGTGTTGATCGGGATTATACTTAGGTATCCAATGATTCAGACTGCAGGTGCACAGTCTTATCGTGTAGTTTTAAAAGATATCGAACCACAGAGACTGATGAATCAATCTACCGCCTTCTATTGTTAATTCGCAAATCTAAAGCTAATGAATGTTTGGTTGGGTTGTAGGGAAAACTAAATACTAAATTAAGTTGGATCTTTAATAATAAATGAGCGTAACTACCAGTATGCAATAGTCGAACCTCGGGAACTAGCGACCGGTTGGGTGTCTTTATATTTTCAAAACAGCTTTCAGTAAAACTTATTTAGTTTAAAAACCCTCGTCTCACACTGTCGTTTTGTTGATCTAGGCTATGCAGTTAAGTCCTAACGTACGCTTCCGCCATCCCGCAGGAGTTAAAAACACCTTTTGAAAACTAAATAAAATCTTAATTAACTTTAAAGTGCTTCTGCTGTATTTTAAGCTAATGCCTAATTACTAATGTCTAGTTAAAAGATCTCAAGCATCCTCTTTGTTGACCCTAACCTCTATCTGTTCTTTACTTTCGTAACAAAACAATTTAATGATTAAAAATAGTAACTTAGACTAGAAAATAAGGTTTTGTAGTAAAAATAATCCCAACTAAGTCACTCGATCCCTTGGTTAAGTGACTTTACGTACCGGTATACGAATTCTAGCCTAACATAATATCAGAACAAATCACAAAATAATTCCAGAGACATACGAAAATAAACATGATTATATTGATTAAAAGTAATATAAATTCGTAAACATAAACCTGGTAATAATTCTGGATATAGAAGCACTCCTGCACAAACTGTAGGCTTTGCTTCGATCAGGGAACAGATGTAACCGTACAATAAAAAATAATGCTAGAGGAAATATAGAAATTGTTGGGAAATAAATAATGCTTAAAGAATATTTGCTTAGAGTAAAAACGAATTCTCCAAAGTTTCTGCCAAAAAAAGGACTCCCTTTTTCGTATGGTCCAAGGTCCTATTTATAACCCCTGTGTGATAAGTTCGTTCTCGGTAATGTAGGAACACTTTGTGTTCCTTTGAGAAATAATAGGACCACTAAATTTGTTACGTTCTTCATGCTTTGACTGAGTGGATCAGATAAAATAGGGTGATCGTTGGATTCATTTTAGAATTGGTTTCCTTCCGTTGGATACGTGGTCAAGAGGGAGAAAGTGGCCTTGTGACGTTCGTCACGTCCAAGTGACGATGGTCACTTGGTCTATCTCTTTGCGTGACGGGCGGCAACTCTCCTTGACGATCGTCAAGGCCATTTGCATGGTGGGCCACGTGCTGACAAACGTGCTCACATGCTTGATGGGCTTAAGCTGATTTCTTCTCTTGGGCCCTTTTTGCTACCTTTGCACCTTTTTTTCTTCATTTCTTCCAAAGTGTTCAACTTAATGTATATTTGCAAAAATAGAAAAATACCTGCATAATACCTATAAAATAATTTAATTTAAACTAAAGTATGAGAAATATTTTGTGTATATCAAGCCATAAATATCATATATTTGTGTGTCATCAAACTCCCCATACTTAAACTTTGCTTTTCCTCAAGCAAATGCTAAGTACGATGTTTTTTTAAACATGGTCAGATGCACGGTTATGACTCGGATCAACTAATATATGGCTTCATTGTGTTTTTGTTAGAAAATCGATGCCTCGATTCATGCTCCATTACTACGACAATGACACTAGACAGTCTCATTTTACGTAAACTAGTTACAGGTCCTATCATAGCCCACCTCGAGTATTTGTCTTGTTTTGTCCTTTTCATTCTAGCGCAATCACATTAAGCCCTTTATCTTTCCACGCACGTACCAGAACAGACGGTTAGTGGTTATGATCCTTTTAAGCCTTAGAGGTTTCTGGCACAGTAATGTGGCAACCATTTTCAATTCAATGGTTGGATACGGGGGATCAGACCGTAATCTGCCCTACCGAGTTCAGTACCAGATGCTCCTGAACCATCTACCAAATGATTTTTCATGTTACTTTGTAAGGTTTACATCCTTTGGATTAAACGATCGGGTAAGGATCGTCCAATTTAATTGGTGTGTTTCCTTGCAACATTTTGCTGAAATATTATGTCATCCACTTATATTCATCGACTTCCTGCGTAGTTTGTGTTTAAGACGGTGCTGACTGCTAATATAAACTACTCAGGGTTACTACAAAGACTAAACTCAGGGCGTTGGAATAACAGGTACTTGAACTGATCTATCATACTCTGGGGTTGTAGAATGTCTAGACTAGAAATTTCGCTTAATCTTGCCATAATTCCTGACAATTAAAGATCTTGCAATCTATGTACTTGTCGAGTGAGTCAAAAAAAAAATTTATAGGGCCCAAAAAGAAAGGGGAGTCTAAAAGAACAATACAAATTTCTTCAATAGATAACTTGATAAATTTTTTTTATTTAATTAGAGATAACGGAAGGGAAATTACAAAGAAAATAAAGATTATTAGAAAAGGGAAATACTTCCTCCCCCATACTTGAATCATACATTGTCCTCAATGTATTGACAGAAGATGGAAAGGGGAAATGGAAACTAGACAATCATTCTTCCTCCTCTTTTCTTCGGAATCTGCCACGTGTCCTTGCTCTTCGACGTGCTTGCTCACCTTGTTTGGAATATTCGCCTTCATTCCTCTGAGAAATGACGTTATGCAAGTCGTCAACACAAAGTGTTAAGGCTCGTATATCTTCCGTCATTCCTGCGGTGAATTCCAACATACTTTTGATCATGCCTGCGAGTGTAGTCGTTTTGGTCTCTCTGCATTTGTTGCATGAGATTCATCATTTCAATTTGGCGCGTCTCGAGGCTCTGGTAGCATTGAGTGGACAGCTGGTTTTGCTGCATTATTGCGGCATAGATTGCATCGATGGTGGCGGGATTGTTGGCGTGTTGTGGTTGGGGCTCTTGCTGCTCTAATTCTTCTTCGATTTCATCAGAGGAAGCGTTGTTGGCCTCACCTTGATTTCCTTTCTCATTTTCTCTGGGTTCTGGGGCGTTCAGGTTGTAAAGCCAATTATCCAGATTGCCCAAATTTGTACGATTATGATTTGGCATGATCACGTTATGAACTTTTGCATTCTTAACCATTAGATAGTACCCTTCAGCTTCTCGCACTTTGATCAGGCGGCCAGCTCTACAGTTATCAATATCCATATAAACTGCTGGCAGCGGAGGTAGGAGTTGAATCCTTTCCCCCAAGTTCAGGTGAACTGCGATTGTGGTGACAATGCCTCCGATACAAAAAGGCGTAGTCCCGTCTCTCGTAAAAAGGTTTTGAATATAGGCCATCATTAAAGTAACGGGATTAAGACGGAGGTCTTGTGAAAAGGTACAGTGAAGAGCATACAACTCTTTAGTGTTGACTTTGTTGTTGTTTGCTCTTCCTGTAGCGGTGCAAATCGGAGATCGAGCTATTAACTAACTCAACTCGCAAAAGCAAGAGTCGCCACCGCGCTTTATTATTTCCAAGGGAAAGGGAAAAAGAGCAAAATAAAACCCTAAAATATGCAATGTAAAATAATACTTATAAGTAATGAAAATACAATGTGTTTTGTGAAAGAGATCGAGAGTTCGGGGGTTGGTTATACAAAGGGAAGGTATTAGCACCCAATGCATTTGCGGTACTCCGCAGGAACCTTTGAAATATATTTTTTTTGGTTAAAAAAATGGTTCGTTTGGTTAAAATGATTTGTTTGGTCAAAGTGGGTGCGAATGAGATTTTGAAGATACGACGACCTAGTGTCGAAGTTTTGACTTAAAAAGGTGAGTTTGAAAATGGAGTCTTTTGGGAAAATTATCTTAAGTTTAGCAAAATAGTAAACAAACAAAAAAAATGAATGAGGGTATTCACACGATTGGATGAGATGTATTTGATGACGTGAAGTCAACAAATTTAATTTTTTTCCCTTGGAGTTTAGACGGGCGAAAGATACGAAGATTAAATGATCGAGAATAAAGTTAATTAAAATGACAATTAAACAATTAAATAACAAAAATTAAATAGAAGAATAATTTACACTGACATGTATTTTTGAATAATTAAATAAGTAACAAAAATTAAATAAAAAATTAATTTATAAACGCATGTATTTTTTATATTTTATTGTTCGATATTTTTTTAAGCGAGAATTAAACAACCTGATAACTAAAATAATTTAGTTAGATTAACTAAAAACCAAATAAAAATGAATAAACTGTAAAATCTAATCTAACTAAACTATGGAGTGTTAATTGGCATGAAGAGGTGTCAAGTTAGAATACTAAGTTCAAGAGACCCTAAATCAAATAAACCTTAATCTAATTTACACATGAAACAAACTGAATTATTAAAGTAAAAAAAAATATAAATTAGAAGAAACAAGGTTAAAGAGGGCGCTGCATCATGGATAGTTTCTTTTCAATAAATTTGTTATGTTTGACGCTTCCAAGTTCCAACTTTTAATAATAAGCATATATCATATGACATAACATTATTAAATAACAATAGAAACCAATAATAATTTAACGAAAGAAAAAAAGGTAGAAACTAACAATAGATCTCCAATTCTATCTCATAAGTCCCTTGTTTCTCAAAGTTCAGAATAACACGCCACTCTTCTTTTCAATACTCTTTCTCTCTCTTTCTTTCTCGATCCACCCTCTACTTTCAGAATCAAACATCAAAATTTAAAGAATAACAAAATAATGTTTACCTACGACTGAAGTTTGGTGAGGCACGCGGAGGCTAGAGCACCATGGTGGTTGTGTTGGTGTGCAGATGGAGAGCAGAGCTGCTACGACGCGGCGGTTAGGATGCAAGGACGGTTGGTCGGAGATCACAGTGATTGGAAGCTTCATACGGTGATGTTCGGTACGGAGGCTATGAAGGAGGGTTGTTTAGCCGGCATTTTCGACGGTTGTTGATGGGTTTGAATGGAGGGAGTTGTCTATATTTCACAATGTCAGATTCAAAGCAGAAAGACTGTGTCGTATGAAGGTTATGGTTTTGTTGTTGTTTGTTCTGGATCGATCTTCTACAGGTACTTTGAAGGGTATTTTGTTTAATGGCACAGAGACTTTGGATTGAGGTGGAAGAAGGCTGAAACAGATTTTTTTGTTGGTGATTTTCTGTGCTTATTGAACAAAGATTTCGAGGTGTTTTTTTATGTATTTCTCTTATGTGATATCTCCTCTTGCATCCTCCTTTTCTGAGTTGATGGGAGCTTAAATTTATAGGGGAATACTGATGGAAATTGAGGGGGAAATTGGATAGGTTTCAATAGATACGGCTAACTGTTTTATGCCTTTCTTGTGCAGGTTTTTGTATATGACCTTTTGGGCCAGTTTTGGACAGCAAAGATATGGACAATACAACATATTGTATGCGGGTTTTTGGAATGACTTGTTTGGACTAATATGCAGGGTTGTTTCTGGTTTGGGGCAGCAGTATGGTGGAGTTAGTTTATGCATAGCTTTGACTTGTTTATGGACAGTATGCAGAGGAAAACAGAGCAGCAACAACAGGTTAATGGGATTTAATTTCCTCTTGTACTTTATGGTTTCATTACATGTATTTTCTCTCTCTTTTCCTTTTGAGATTGGACTAATTTTGTATTCATGTGGCTTATTGGACAACTTTGAGCATGGCAGTAATAACATGTTTTTTTTGGACTGGTGTGAACTGTTATGACAGGCTTAGCAGTTTTTTTTAGAGTTAGCATTTGGATTGGTATAGCAGGGTTTTATGGGCAGCAAGATAGCAGGTTTTTGTTAGCATAATAAACTGTTTTAATAGTAGTATAGCAGTAACATAGGCTAATCTTGGCTAGGCATGGCTTTGTACTGAACTGATTTTGGACTATTTTGTGACAGTTTTGACAGGTCTTGTTGCAACTTTAATCAAGGTTTTGAAACTGTTTGTGTTTTGAATATAAGGCTGCCATGAACTGGTTTTAAATGATGAAATAATGAAGCAAGGCAAGGCATGGCAACTTGAAGGCTGAGCATGAATATTGAACTTGATGTTTAGGCTTGAAGATTAGGACTTTTGACAAATTTCATGTAATTTCTTTATATTTAAAAATGTAATAACATGATAATTTGTAACCACTTCATATTGCAATGAGCTTTGAATCTTGTATTGAACTCTTTGAATGGATATTGCAAAACATGAGTAGGATTATTCAAAGCTTAGACTCAACATTTATGTTACTTTTGAAACTTGAATGAAAATATAACTTGAGCAAATTCTCTTAATGAACTCATGAAATATTCTTGTGATAAGAAATTGGTTCAAAATACAAGATCAAAGTTGAGTGGTTTGTAAGGTTTTTGTCATATGATTTGAATTCTCATGATGTACTTGAAATTTGTGACATAAGAAATTAGAAATTCCTCTTGTAACACAAAAATGATGGTGATGTATCTTGGAACTTAAATCCAAACAAGTCTTGAATAATCCTAGTAGTGTAAATTATGTAAAAAAATGTGTTTGGGTTCTCAGTCTACACTTTGAATGAGATTTGAATGGTAGATGAATGAGTATCTTGTATTTGCTCCTCAAATTCCAAACAAATTACATGACTTGATCTTCAAAATTAAGTAAACTTCCATCATGAGAAATTAGTTCTTTTGTATATCTTGAATTCAAAAGCAAATTCATATGAATGAATTGCGCTTCGCACACTTGAATCGATTTGAAATTAAAAAAAGAGTTATTCGAATTGTTCCTTAAATCTTCTTCTTTACAAAACCATATCATCAATTCATGGTAACTTTCCATACGAGCCAATAATACAAATTGCGCCTCTAAGAGGTTTAACCAATAATCCACCTTAATCCAATGATTGCTAATGTTCAATTGCAAATGACTTGAGGCGGGCGACAAGCAATTACTGAATCATTGAACTAGAACTCTAGTTTCATGAATTATCCCAACATAAGAATCAAATGTCTTTTGAGAAAACGTCTGTGGCATAAATTGAACCTCGATCTTTGAAGTAATCTCATAGACAACGCTACTTGTGATACTTCGCAAAAGAATCATCTCAGGATGTTGAAAATTGAAGAAGTCGTGACCGTTTGAACTTGAACTTGCAAGAGTTGACTTTTGGTCGAAATGCTTTGAATCGACTTGCAAACTTGATCTTTCTTCGCATTCTAAAGCATCTTGATGCACATGTAAACCAGTGATGATGAAATCTTGATTGTGCTTTAGGGAATTTTAGAAGAAGCTTGAGACCACTTATCGAACAAGGTATGGAAATAAACACACGATCCTCTAAAGATCCTCGAGACAGAAGCTATCACACTTGAAACAACCTTGATCAAAATAAGCCTGAATATAGCTTTAGAAGTCGTGTCTTGACGAATCAGTCTTCGAGAATCAATAATCAATTGTACTTCTGGCTTGAAGAACTCAAAACCCTAATTGAAGCGCAACACCTGATGTCCTTGATTTAGACTTGTCTCTGCACATGAAATCAAAGAAACAAAAAAACACACATTTCGTGCTTGATTAAAAGTTAGTGATACATAGTCTAAGAATGTTCAAAATACTTGACAATTTTCGCATAGTCAATGCTCGAAGGTGAGAGGTTAAAACCGACTGTATTTAGTGACCTTGACTTCTGTAAAAAAATGCAAAAATAAAAATGGGATCTTAGGTCAAAAATTGGGGTATGACAGCTGCCCCTATATTAGTTTCTTCTATCCGGAGATATGAAGATTGGAATCTTCATTTCGACGAGATTGAAGGGACTTAAATATAGAATACACAATTTTTGGCCTTAAGATACCGCAATTATGTTTTTGATGTGATATGAATGTAATATTTTGAATTTAATGAGGAATGATACCGCATGAGATAAACTAATGCTGAAGAAACCAAGCACATTATACAGTCATCCCACAGGGGAAGAGATTATAACTCCACTGGGGAAACAGAGTCATAGACTTCAAATGAAAGACTCCTATTAGAGAATAACTTTGAGGGAATAAATGCATTATTTACATCAGTGTTGAGACTGGAAAAGAAATGATTTACATCAGTACGGAGACTGGAGAAAGGAAATGATTGACATCAATATTGTGATTGGAAAAGGAAATGATTGGCATCAGCACTGAGACTGGCAAATAAACATCTCTGACTTCTAAATTATACCAAGAACGGTAACACATTCCTTCCTTAACCAAGATATCGCTTCAAAAGGATAAAATACAAGCTTCCCCATGAAACTTTTCCGAAGAGATGTCGTTTTCTGAGTAAACATTATTGTTGGGGATACACAAGCTGCTCAAATAAAGAGGTCGCCACTTGCTATTTTTCAAAGGTATCAATAACATACAAGTTGCTCATGAAGAGACCGCCGCTTGCTGTTTTTCAAAGATATTAATAACATACAAGTTTCTCATGAAGAGACCGTTGCTTGCTATTTTTCAAAGATATTAATAACATACAAGTTGCTCATGAAGAGATTGCCGCTTGCTGTTTTTTCAAAGGTATCAATAACATACAAGTTTCTCATGAAGAGACCGCCGCTTGCTGTTTTTCAAAGATATTAACAACATACAAGTTGCTCATGAAGAGACCGCCGCTTGCTGTTTTTTCCAAAAGTATCAATAACATACAAGTTACTCCTAAAGAGACCGTCGCTTGCTGTTTTTTTTTCAAAATTACCAATAACACAAGTTGCTCACGAAGAGACCGCCACTTGCTATTTTTTTCCAAAAGTATCAATAACATACAAGTTGCTCATGAAGAGACCGCCGCTTGCTGTTTTTTCCAAAAGTATCAATAACATACAAGTTTCTAATGAAGAGACCACCACTTGCTGTTTTTTTTCAAAAGTATCAATAACATAGAAGTTGCTCATGAAGAGACCGCCGCTTACTGTTTTTCAAGGGTATCAATAACATACAAGTTGCTCATGAAGAGACCGTCGCTTGCTGTTTTTTTTTCAAAGGTAACAAAAACACACAAGTTGCTCATGAAGAGACCGCTGCTTGCTGTTTTTTAAAGGTGTCAATAAAATATTGTGAAGATATTGCTGGAAGTGAGAATTAATAATTTCATTGGGGATAGACAAACTGCTCATGAAGAGACCGCCATTTGTCATAACATAATGAAATTCAGAAATAATCAAACTGCTCAAATAAAGAGTCAATCGCTTGTTGTCACGTTGATATTCCAGAAGAATGTTATGGTAACACTACTAAGGAATAAAGTTCATCTTCAATGGGGAACCATGAATAAATCCTTCCTGAGGAGACCAAGTATTTACATACGCAAGATCAACGCACTCTCCATCTAGGTTTCACAGCTTAGAGAGATTCACCAAGCAACATCTGTAATAGACAAAACGCAATCCAAGAATAAACTGGAGAGAAACAGTCAAACAAGACTCTACCAGATGAGGAATAAACTCAATGACTTATCCTGTCCTGAGACAGAAAGAAAGGCTAAAGCAACGACTCTTCCACGAGGGATAAACTCAGTGGGGAATTAGAAAGGATGCACTTTCTGCTTAAGTTGACACTCTATTTGGAAAGATCAAATACGCTATTTGAATAGACATAACCAAGGTATACGAACTCAAAGACATCAACAAATACAAATGTGCATGCATGATGCAAGTGTGAATAAATACATGAATCTCATGTATATGTTTGACAAAACAGATAGAAGAGATAAGCTGGAGATGACAAGACCTCATAGTTTAACTAGATACTCGGATAACCTTAATAAGATGGGAACATTACTAGAGATAGAACAAAAGCCATCATTGAAGCAAAGTCCTTTTACAAGGCTTAAATCTCTTTGGAGAGGAAGATTTTTTTTTGGTAGAAAACCCGAAGTCCAATCTTCTAATGTCAATAATTCGTTGAAAGGATAACAATATGAACAATGCTTCAGTTGGAAAAAAGTCTTGCTTAGCTGGAGATACTGGGAAAACCACCCTCTAATGATGTGTGCAAAACATGTCACACATCTTGACAAATCTGGATTGCCCCTGGGACTAATTTTGGATGCCCCAAGTTTATTGTTGATAAGCTGTGTGATGCACGACAATTCTTGCGAATAACTTCACTTCAAGCTATATGGCTGATGAGGAGAAATCGTCTCAAGAGGATTTTACAAAAGACCTAGCATCCACCATGCTCTGGTGTCTTCAAACTCTTAGAGATATTCGTCGAATCTCGACGTGATTTCCCCGGATTGATTGTAGTTGGCACAACAAAGTCTTCAAATTTTTCCCCAAAAGGGTAAACAAGTTGGAGGAGCATTAACTGGGAGAAGCAACATGTATGTGCTTAAGGTCTTCATGTGGAATGCCTCCGGATATGATTTTTTGAAATGATTCGCCAATTACTCAACATAGTTTCAGGCCTTAAAAGAATAAACTCATCGCTAGTGCTTATATGTGAGCTTCCTTGATATCAAACAAATGTTTTGCAGTTAGAAAAAGTTTATTATGAGAATGAAAATTCTAATGCAACAGTTATGTAAGTCTTGAAGATTTTGAAAAGATATCGCACAAATTTTGCGAGTTAGAGCACCATTAATTTTTGTATAGCAAAAGCATATGATACCAACATAACTATTTAACAAACATTCATGGGATTCAGGAACACCATCTCATTGAAGTATGCTTTCAAAATAACCTTGCTTCAATTAGGACTTTTGAAGGTTGTAACATGGCCTGGTTCATGGTTTTTTAGAAAAAAGATTTTTAAGGCTCAAAATTTATAGGTGCCCACCCATTCTTCGTGATGTTCTCCAATCCTATGTTCAATTAATTCAACATGAGTGTTCATCTCTCAAAAGGATTGTGTGACGGTTAAGGAAATGACGAGGCTTTCAGTGTAGCAACCACCTTTATGTCTTCGTGTTTGTAGTCACCAATTTGTTCTTTTCTGAGGACTTTTCTTTGTATTCCTTTCTTTGCAATTTTTATTTTCCCTAACTTTTGCCTGGACTAACTCTTTTGAATTGATAGTCCAGCGGGATGCCTTAATTTTGGCCTAAGTCGCATATTTTCAAGTTTTCAACTTAGCAGGCTTTTTCTTTTTACTTGATTTTTTATTTCCAAACAAAACTGTGACATTAGCTTGTCTTTACTTGTTGAGAGGATTGTGACTTCCTCGTTTCTTGATGAATGAGGGGTAACATTGTGGCTCCATATCTTCTGGATTCATTATACACGAAGGATGGACATCGTAGTTTCTCTTTAGAAATATCTTTCTTATGAATTTTGAACACTCAATCAGATTAACTGAAAATTACCCTGCCCCAGGTTAAATTTTGAGGGTTTTTTCGTATAGAAAAAGAAACTCCTACTTCAAGGCTCAAAATGGGTTAGCAAGGGATTATCTTTCTTATATCTCCGGTGTTTAGGGATTTGAAACAATGCTTGTACATCGTCAGTAAGATTTTATTCAAGAAGCATACAACCAGAGATTTTGTGTTTTTCAGATCATCATCCTCCCTCCAATCTCTGCCTATGCAAGAGAATGAGCAACAAGTTGGTATCATAATGCAAAAGCAATTTAAAATTTGAAAACAAATATGAGTGAAACGAATGAATTTCTTCAAGACAAACATACTCATTGTATTAAGATAATCATTCAGATGCAAACAAGTTCTTACATGCAAACAATGTTTTGATAAACAAGAAAAATTACAAAAAGCATAAATAAGTTAATAATCTGGGAAGGCTTTCCATCTGGACTTGAATTACCGAAAACATCCTTCAAAAATCAAAGTCACCATCAATCGTGTTTACTCTTCGGCGCATGCTTGATTTGAACTTCAAAACCAACGTCCTTGAATGACAAGATACCACTTCTGACCAACTTCTGAACCTCAATCTTCAAAGCAAAGCAACCCTCCAAGTCATGCCCAGGAGCACCTTGATGAAAGGTACAAGCCAAATCAGCTTTGTAGTACCAATGTATCTTCTCGGGAACCTTCGATGGAGGCCGGGTCTGAACCAAATTCCTCTGCATCAGGATAAGGAACAACTCTGTATAGGTAATTGGAATTGGATCAAACTGAGATTTCCTATGATTAAAAACTTGCTGATTCTGTTGATGAACTCAAGCTGCAGAAGGTAAATTGAATGTAGGGATGATATGAGGAACATGATGATTCTGGCAATGATTATTTCTTCCTCTGACTCTCTTCTCAGAAAATTTATTATTAAACTTCTTCACACCACTAGCTGAGCCACCATCTTCATATAAACATCCCTTTCAGACATCTTCTTCTAGATGCACTCCCATATTCACCTTGTTAAGAAAGTCACTAGGCGCATTAATTATCATCTTCTCATGAAAGAATGATTTTAGAGTTTCAGTGAAGACCTTTTCCATCACTTCTTCTTTCTTAGAAGGATTGACTTGGGCGGCAACCAAAATTTCAACCAAACCAGTTAAGTGCTCCGTACTAGCTTTCAAATTAGTCATCTCTCTGCGGAGTTCAGAAACCGCTTGTTTGATATTCTCCATTGTTCTCTTAGCGTGAGTTTTGTACAAGTTAGACCAAAGAAAAAATAAGACTTGTAAATGACCTTTGAAAGTGAAACAAAAAATGTAGAATGATGCTTGATATGTGAATGTAAAAAGAGAGTTTTTATTTGATTTTCAAGATATTAAGTTATAAACATCAAAGTATGAAGATAGAAGATGAATTTTAAATTAGATCAAAACATTGATCAAGTTATCATCAAGATCAATCATCCATTTTGGTGGATTAGGGTTTCCACCCCATCAACACCCAAGATCCATTGAGCTTGAAGAAACTTGTGATGTTTACAAAGAAAGACTTCCAAGTTCCTTGAAAATCAAGTGAAAAAGGGTTTCATGGATGTATGAAGGCATGGCTATGAAACAACCACAAGCAAGGTCACAAACAAAGTCTAAAGGTTCAAAGTCACGAGCATGGAGTCAAGGGTAAAAACCATCCCCAAGGTATGTACTAAAGGTTTAATCACACTTGTAAAACAAGGTTCTAAAAGTTCCCAGAGTCTACATTCCTCCTTCGAATATTACCAACGTCTCGATTACTTGATAATTAGTAATATTCTCAAGAGAAACTCGTCTGAGTGCAACATCGCGTGACAACTACCTCCGGATTACTCTGTTATAGTCTCTGCACTACACCCAATAGGCCAAGATGGGTTAAGGGTTCTACGGTTCTCAGCTTCTCTAGCTCCCAGGTCAAAATCAATAATGTCTTCTCGATTACTCGGTAAACAAATACTACATTCAAAGGGGCTTCCACTGAGTGGGGGATTTCATGCCTCCTTCTTCGGGATTACTCCCTCAAAGTTAACATGACTATACCGCCCGTCCTATTCCTAAGTGTAACTTAGTCCGGGTATAGGACTTGTCCTTTGTAAATATCATCAACACCTAAATAATCATAATATATCACATATAATAAAACAAACAAGTAATAATAAATAAAAAACAGATATGACAAATTAGGTTTAACCCACTTAGGGATGGATCAGGAAGAGGTCAATCTGTCCCCAACAGAGTCGCCAATTCTGTAGTGGTGAAAATCGGAGATCGAGCTATTAACTAACTCGACTCGCAAAAGCAAGAGTCGCCATCGTGCTTTATTATTTCCAAGGGAAAAGGGAAAAAGAGCAAAATAAAACCCTAAAATATGCAATGTAAAATAATACTTATAAGTAATCAAAATACAATGTGTTTTGTGAAAGAGATTGAGAGTTCGGGGGTTGGTTATACAAAGGGAAGGTATTAACACCCAATGCATCTGCGGTACTCCGCAGGAACCTTTGAAATATATGTTTTTTGGTTAAAAATGGTTCGTTTGGTTAAAATGATTTGTTTGGTAAAAGTGGGTGTGAATGAGATTTTGAAGATACGACGACCTAGTGTCGAAGTTTTGACTTAAAAAGGTGAGTTTGAAAATGGAGTCTTTTGGGAAAATCATCTTAAGTTTAGCAAAATAGTAAACAAACAAAAAAATGAATGAGGGTATTCACACGATTGGATGAGATGTATTTGATGACGTGAATTCAACAAATTTAATTCTTTCCCTTAGAGTTTAGACGGGCGAAAGATACGAAGATTAAATGATCGAGAATAAAGTTAATTAAAATGACAATTAAACAATTAAATAACAAAAATTAAATAGAAGAATAATTTACACTGACATGTATTTTTGAATAATTAAATAAGTAACAAAAATTAAATAAAAAATTAATTTATAAACGCATGTATTTTTTATATTTTATTGTTCGATATTTTTTTAAGCGAGAATTAAACAACCTGATAACTAAAATAATTTAGTTAGATTAACTAAAAACCAAATAAAAATGAATAAACTGTAAAATCTAATCTAACTAAACTATGGAGTGCTAATTGGCATGAAGAGGTGTCAAGTTAGAATACTAAGTTCAAGAGACCCTAAATCAAATAAACCTTAATCTAATTTACACATGAAACAAACTGAATTATTAAAGTAAAAAAATTTATAAATTAGAAGAAACAAGGTTAAAAGGGGCGCTGCATCATGGATAGTTTCTTTTCAATAAATTTGTTATGTTTGACTCTTCCAAGTTCCAACTTCTAATAATAAGCATATATCATATGGCATAACATTATTAAATAACAATAGAAACCAATAATAATTTAACGAAAGAAAAAAAAAAGGTAGAAACTAACAATAGATCTCCAATTCTATCTCATAAGTCCCTTGTTTCTCAAAGTTCAGAATAACACGCCACTCTTCTTTTCAATACTCTTTCTCTCTCTTTATTTCTCGATCCACCCTCTACTTTCAGAATCAAACATCAAAATTTAAAGAATAACAAAATAATGTTTACCTACGACAGAAGTTTGGTGAGGCACGCGGAGGCTAGAGCACCACGGTGGTTGTGTTGGCATGCAGATGGAGAGCAGAGCTGCTACGACGCGGCGGTTAGGATGCAAGGACGGTTGGTCGGAGATCACAGTGATTGGAAGCTTCGTACGGTGATGTTTGGTACGGCGGCTATGAAGGAGGGTTTTTTAGCCGGCATTTTCGATGGTTGTTGATGGGTTTGAATGGAGGGAGTTGTCTATATTTCACAACGTCAGATTCAGAGCAGAAAGACTGTGTCATATGAAGGTTATGGTTTGTTGTTGTTTGTTCTGGATCGATCTTCTACAGGTACTTTGAAGGGTATTTTGTTTAATGGCACAGAGACTTTGGATTGAGGTGGAAGAAGGCTGAAACAGATTTTTTTTGTTGGTGATTTTCTGTGCTTATTGAACAAAGATTTCGAGGTGTTTTTTTATGTATTTCTCTTATGTGATATCTCCTCTTGCCTCCTCCTTTTCTGAGTTGATGGGAGCTTAAATTTATAGGGGAATACTGATGGAAATTGGGGGGGGGGGGGGGGGAAATTGGATAGGTTTCAACAGATACGGCTAACTGTTTTATGCCTTTCTTGTGCAGTAATAACAGGGTTTTTTTGGACTGGTGTGAACTGTTATGACAGGCTTAGCAGTTTTTTTTTAGAGTGTAGCATTTGGATTGGTATAGCAGGGTTTTATGGGCAACAAGATAGCAAGTTTTTGTTAGCATAACAAACTGTTTTGATAGTAGTATAGCAGTAACATAGGCTAATCTTGGCTAGGCATGACTTTGTACTGAACTGATTTTGGACTGTTTTGTGACTGTTTTGACAGGTCTTGTTGCAACTTTAGTTAAGGTTTTGAAACTGTTTTTGTGTTTTGAATATAAGGCTGCCATGAACTGGTTTTAAATGATGAAATAATGAAGCAAGGCAAGGCATGGCAACTTAAAGGTTGAGCATGAAGATTGAACTTGATGTTTAGGCTTGAAGATTAGGACTTTTGACAAATTTCATGTAATTTCTTTATATTTCAAAATGTAATAACATGATAATTTGTAACCACTTCATATTGCAATGAGCTTTGAATCTTGCATTGAACTCTTTGAATGGATATTGCAAAACATGAGTAGGATTATTCAAACTTAGACTCAACATTTAAATTGACTTTTGAAACTTGAATGAAAATATAACTTGAGCAAATTCTCTTAATGAACTCATGAAATATTCTTGTGATAATAAATTGGTTCAAAATACAAGATCAAAGTTGAGTGGTTTGTAAGGTTTTTGTCATATGATTTGAATTCTCATGATGTACTTGAAATTTGTGACATAAGAAATTAGAAATTCCTCTTGTAACACAAAAATGATGGTGATGTATCTTGGAACTTAAATCCAAACAAGTCTTGAATAATCCTAGTAGTGTAAATTATGTAAAAAAATGTGTTTGGGTTCTCAGTCTACACTTTGAATGAGATTTGAATGGTAGATGAATGAGTATCTTGTATTTGCTCCTCAAATTCCAAACAAATTATATGACTTGATCTTCAAAATTAAGTAAACTTCCATCATGAGAAATTAGTTCTTTTGTATATCTTGAATTCAAAAGCAAATTCATATGAATGAATTGCGCTTCGCGCACTTGAATCGATTTGAAATCAAAAAAAGAGTTATTCGAATTGTTCCTTAAATCTTCTTCTTTACAAAACCATATCATCAATTCATGGTAACTTTCCATACGAACCAATAATACAAATTGCGCCTCTAAGAGGTTTAACTAATAATCCACCTTAATCCAATGATCGCTAATGTTCAATTGCAAATGACTTGAGGCGGGCGACAAACAATTACTGAATCATTGAACTAGAACTCTAGTTTCATGAATTATCCCAACATAAGAATCAAACGTCTTTTGAGAAAACGTCTGTGGCATAAATTGAACCTCGATCTTTGAAGTAATCTCATAGACAACGCTACTTGTGATACTTCGCAAAAGAATCATCTCAGGATGTTGAAAATTGAAGAAGTCGTGACCGTTTGAACTTGAACTTGCAAGAGTTGACTTTTGGTCGAAATGCTTTGAATCGACTTGCAAACTTGATCTTTCTTCGCATTCTAAAGCATCTTGATGCACATGTAAACCAGTGATGATGAAATCTTGACTGTGCTTTGGGGAATTTTGGAAGAAGCTTGAGACCACTTATCGAACAAGGTGTGGAAATAATCACACGATCCTCTGAAGATCCTCGAGACCGAAGCTATCACACTTGAAACAACCCTGATCAAAATAAGCCTGAACAAAGCTTTAGAAGTCGTGTCTTGATGAATCAGTCTTCGAGAATCAATAATCAATTGTACTTCTGGCTTGAAGAACTCAAAACCCTAATTGAAGCGCAACGCCTGATGTCCTTGATTTAGACTTATCTCTGCACATGAAATCAAAGAAACAAAAAAACACACATTTCGTGCTTGATTAAAAGTTAGTGATACATCGGCTAAGAATGTTCAAAATACTTGACAATTTTCGCATAGTCAATGCTCGAAGGTGAGAGGTTAAAACCGACTGTATTTAGTGACCTTGACTTCTGTACAAAAATGCAAAAATAAAAATGGGATATTAGGTCAAAAATTGGGGTATGACACTTCCAAATACTGTGTTTGCCATAATGCGGTGTAGGAAGCGAATGTTTGGGTTGTGGATGTGAGAGGCGTAACGTGCTTCGGGAATAACATTTGGTTCACCGGTTATTCTCTCCCATAGTGCGTATGCACTTCCATTCTAATCCAATTCCTGGGGAATGTGATATTGCACATTATTTCCACGGGGAAAATGAAATATGTCACTCAAATTTTCATGGCTAAGTGTGTACTCTCGCTTGAACATCCGAAATTGAGTGGCTCCCGTTAGGTGTGCCTTGGCATCATCGCGAGTGTGATAGGCATAGGAGCTTAAGAATTCCAATGTTAGAGCTTCATAGGTAGGTGTGTTCATCGTGCTTATAAAGCTCAGGCCAGCTTTGTTCAGCAAGCCTTGCATATGGGTTTGCAACCCCAATTCTTGCAAGCAGTTGTTATCGACGAACCTCATGGATGTTAAACCTCGACGATGGAATTTTATGTACCTTTCCTTTTGAAGTTCACCTACTTCTCCTTGTCGGAGCACGAGATGTCGCATGTCGGGTTCGGGTTGGTTTGGTGGATTCCTTTGGGCGGCCATGATTTTGAACTTGATAGAAAAATGTATTTGTGATGAAGAGATGGAAGGTGGGTGGTAGTGATGAAAACTAAGGGATGGGGGAAACGTTTATATAGATGGTTTTTATTAAGTAGGAAATTGAATGAGGTTTATGGGAGAATTTTGAATATGAGAGGTTATGGAAGTTAAGGATGAATGGGTTAAATGGGGTAGTGGGGGTTTTAAAACCAAATTTCGTTCAAGTTTCGATGTGGTTCAATGGTCACGGGAATAGAAAACGTGGGAGACAAGCTCTGACGCTCGTCACGCGTTCCCTGGCGTTCGTCAGGGTCAAAGAGACAAGCTCTGACGCTCGTCACATGCTTCCTGACGTCCGTTAGGGTGTAATGGTGCGTGCATGTCTTTTGTTTGACCGCGTGCAGTAAAGCAGGGATTGATTAATTAATTTATTCATAGTATTGCAAGGGATATTTAGTGGCACATAGTAGAATCGGAGGAATGATAATAAATAAATAAGAAATAATTTAATTAAAGATAAATAATAACTGAATATGTAAAGTATGAAATGAAAATAAATAAATGCTTTGAAATAAATAGATAAATATGAAATAAATAGATAAATAGATATTTGAAATTTTTAGAACTGAAAGTAACAAAGTATTCGAAAGATATGAGTATAAAACAATAATGAGTATTAAGAATAATAATGAAACCCCCTCCCCCATACTGAGAACAAACAGTGTCCTCACTGGGGTGGCACAGAAACAAAACTATCGAGCACTAGGACCTCCTGGAGGTGGGGCAGTAGCGTGCAGATGCTGATAAATATGATCAAACTGCTCGGTGACGACATCCATGAAATGAAATAAGTTACTCCGAAGTGTGTTGATATGATCTTTAACGGTGGTGAGCTCTCCTCGGAGCGTAGTAACATATAACTGCATTGTCGTGATAACATGTGCATGATCATTCATAGGGACGTCGACAGCTTCGGTAATAAGGGGAAGTGTAGGGTATTCTGATGGAGTATAGTCATGGTAACCGGTAGGTGTGGACGGGTCACTCTCCTCCCTCTCAGGGTCATGTTCATCTATCTTTTCTAGGTTATATAGCCAGTTTTTCTTAGTATAGACACTTGTGTTCTCAGTGCTAGGCAAGAGGAAGTAATAGACAGGGTCATTTCGTACCAGCAGCTAAAAGTGAGGTGGATCGAGGTTACCAATTAAAGATATGTTAAAACAGAAGGGGATATCCATGGTATAGTATTTTCTGTACGGCGTAAGGCGTGATAAAGATGACCGCAGGGATAAGGCCTCGGCTATCATAGTGACTAGCCCGCCGACAAAGATAGGTCCATGGGTACACTGAGCTATAACAAACATGTTGGTGATCATAAATGATGCACCAATGACGGTTCTGGACTGGAAAGCACAGTAAATAATGAATAACTCATCCCTAGAAACTGAGAGTCTATTTATAGGTTTTCCAAAAAGGGTGAAAGCTAATATGTGGTGGAAATACCTAATTGCAGGGTTATGGATCTCAGTTGCATCTAGGCGGTCAGGGTCCTCAGGGTATTGGCCTGCTATATCCCTCCAAAAGTGGTTAAGTTAAAAATTAAGGTAGTCATCCTCCTGGGTTTCCATGTAGGCATCTATAGAACTAGGGAATCCTAGCAGCTCAGCAAGACAACAAACTGTAAATTAGTGGGTGAAGCCAAATAATCTGAAGGACATTTGTCCCCTACTACACCCTAGGCCTTGGGTGGGTTTATAAATGAGTGAGCTCAAGAACTCTAAGGTGAGGTTTTGATGTGTAGGGTATTTATGGGCAAGGAATCCTTCCCATCCTATCTGGTTGAGCAAAAAATATACACTCTCCCTGATGCCTAAAACTGTCAACATGGGATCATGCACATAAGTAGTCATGCTCATCTGGCGCTGAGCCAGTATCTCATACCGCCACTGTTGGGCCTCCGTGGCGAAGGTGATAGTATCTATAAATGAGTTTATCTTGTAAGTTCCTGTGAGTCGGTACTAAAATTTGTAAAATAAGAATGCAAATAAATAAAATATGGAATGGGAGAAAGAAAAAAAATCTGGGAATAAAAATCAGAATGCAAAATAAAAATATAAATAGATTTGAAAGAAATTAAATGAAAAACTTGTGGGTTGCCTCCCACACAACGCTTGTTTAATGTCGTTAGCTTGACATTGTTTTAGACGTGAATTAGTTTCCTAATTCGGGTCGTAGCTCTAATAGTGCTAAGCTCGCGGTGTAGTCCTTGTTTTCAACGCTGTAATAATGTTTTAAACGTTGGCCATTTACTAAGAACGGGTTCGTGGACTTTCCTTTAATCTCTATGGCACCACTGGGGAAAACTTTGGTCACTTCGAAGGGTCCAGACCATTGTGAACGGAGTTTCACAGGAAAAAGTTTTAGACGAGAGTTGAATAGGAGAACTACATCTCCTTCATTGAACTCCTTCCTTGAGATTCGTTTGTTGTGCCACTTTTTCGTCCTTTCTTTGTAGATCCTTGCATTTTCATATGCGTCTAATCTTAGCTCTTCCAGTTCGTTTATGTCGAGGATCCTTTTCTCACCTGCCGCAGTGTAGCTTAGGTTTAAAGTTTTTATTGCCCAGTAAGCTTTGTGTTCAATTTCCACTGGCAGGTGACATGACTTACCATAGATGAGTTTAAAGGGTGTTGTACCGATTGGTGTCTTGAACGTCGTCCTGTAAGCCCATAGTGCTTCAGGTAACTTAGCCGACCAGTCCTTTCTTGACGTGGCAACAGTTTTTTCCAATATTTGTTTTATTTCTCGATTTGAGACTTCCACCTGTCCACTTGTCTGGGGGTGGTATGGTGTTGCTACGCGGTGTTTCACCCCATATTTGATTAGGAGTTTATCGAAGATTCTGGATATGAAGTGGGAGCCACCGTCGCTTATGACTTGCTTGGGTACACCGAACCTTGGGAATATAATATTCTTGAAGAGTTTAATCACGACTCTAGTATCGTTTGTTGGAGAAGCTATTGCTTCTATCCATTTCGAAACGTAATATACAGCCACGAGTATATATTTGTTACCGGATGAGGACGAAAATGGTCCCATGAAGTCTATTCCCCACACATCAAAGACTTCGACTTGTAGAATGCCAGTCTGAGGCATCTCATCGTGTCTGGATATGTTTCCAGTGTGTTGGCATCGATCGCAGTTAAGGATGGCTATGTGCACATCTTTCCATAAATTTGGCCAATGGAAACCAGACTGCAGAATTTTGGCACATGTCTTTGATGTGCTTGCATGGCCTCCGTAAGGGGCATCATGACAGTGAGAAATAATATTTTCAATTTCTCTTTCTGGGACGCATCGTCGGAAAATATCATCGGCACTTCTCTTGAATAGTAAAGGTTCATCCCAAAAGTAATGTTTCTGTATGTTCAGATGCGCCTAAGAGGGGGGGTGAATTAGGTTCTTTAAAACTTTTTCTGAATTGTAAGAATATTTTTGCACGAGTTTCTTTTCTTTCTTTTTCTGATAAGTGATAAAAGCAGTAAATACGGAAAGTAAAGAACACAATGATGTATCCTGGTTCCCCTTACAGTCCGAGAGTACTCCAGTCCCCTTTCAACATGAAAGAGATTTCCTTATTGTTGGTAATTTGTACAGAGACTACCTAACAAGCCAAGAACAATCCTCTTGGACCAAGAACAATCCTCTTGGATTTTCACTAAGACCACAAAGAGAACAATCCCCCCTAAGTGTCTTTCTTGTTTCCAACAATCCTGAAAACAAGTATACAATAGTTTGTTTGATTTGTATAAGAGTTTGAAAGAACAATGTCAATCACTTGATTGATCTTTTCTAATCAATATGAAATTTAAGATGGAATACTCTTCTAAGTGCTCAAGAATAATTTTCAGAATACATATGAAAATGATGAACAAAAGATCTTGAGTAGAGAGTATGATCAAAAGAATAGAAAGTTGTTAGTGATTGTTGTAATGATTTTCTTTGATTGATTTTTTTGATAGTAGATTTTCAAAATTCTAAATGAAAATAATTTATAGTGTAATAATACCTCTTCAATGAAACATAGCAATGTTTAAACCATTTTTACTAAAACAATGTATATGAAAAGATACAAGGATTGCCATGAAAAGGTGTTACCAAAGGTTGCTGGAAAAATAAAATTTTTCAAAATTTAAGGCACAATAACTGATTGCACCAAAGCAGCAATCGATTGCAGCACATTAACATTTAAAAAATTTGTAAAATATAACTAGGACAACCGATTGTCATTGAGGAGCAATCGGTTGCTCTAAAGCCAACGTTCAAAAAATTTGAAAATAAAACACATGACAATTGATTGTTGCTGGACGACAACCGATTGTATGTCAAACAGAAGCAAAAGTTTCTTGGATGCAACCGATTTTCGTTGTATGACAATCGATTGCTTGTGTACAAAAATTGAAAAAATGTTATTTTTTAAAGATTTTAAGCAATTTAAAATATCCTTCTTTAATCATACATAGTATATACTCAAAATATTATTTTAATAAAGTAAATGCATGATTAAAAATAGTTTTGAGCACTAAGAGCATAAGATCAAAAATTTCATATACCTTAAGCCATAAGTCTTGAAAAGTTGATCTTGATCAATGAATCTTTGCTTGAGATAAATCTTCTATTTTGATCCATTCATTTTTGCATGCTAGCTTGTCTTCATCAAAACATTTGGAAAGCTTGATTTCACAATTTCAAATCGTGAAAGAATTTTTTCTTCTGTTGATAAGTCAAATCAGGGGGTAGGATTTTGGCCGCCAAGTAATTTGCTATATATGCATACCATGGTTAGGTTTGATTAGTTCGGACAGAGACCACGGTTTCGTTTATATCATTATTTATTGCGTCTTGGCTTCCTTGTGAATCACGGCTAACAGCTTGTGTGTCAAGTTCTAAAAGCAGTTGGTTTGGATTCAATTCAGGTGGTTCTTCGCTGGCATCTCCTAAGTCCATCTGAGCTAATAGACGTTCATACAGGAAGTCATTATTAATGGGTACCTCTTCTAGTGTCAGCCTCTCCATTCGGGATAAATGGTCGGCTACTACGTTCTCGGTACCTTTCTTGTATTTAATTTCTAAATGGAACTCTTGTAGAAGTAGAATCCATCTCAATAGTCTCGGTTTTTAATCTTGCTTGGTTAAGAGATATCTAATAGCTGCATGGTCTGTATAAATGATTATTTTTGCGCCTACTAGGTATGAGTGAAATTTGTCTAGTGCAAAGACTACAACTAAGAGTTCTTTTTACGTTATTGTGTAATTCATCTGTGCAGGGTCCAAGGTTCTACTAGCATAGTATATCGCATGAAGCTTCTTATCTCTTCGTTGTCCCAGGACTGCACCTACGGCGTAATCACTTGCGTCGCACATGATTTCAAATGGGAGTCTCCAATCAGGTGGTTACATGATTGGTGCGGATACAAGAGTTGTTTTCAATTGGTTAAATGCCTTTAGGCAATTGTCAATGAAATCGAATTCAACGTCTTTCATAAGGATGGTAGTTAGAGGTTTTGATATTTGCAAGAAATCTTTTATGAATCGTCGGTAGAAACCGGCGTGTCCTAAGAAACTGCGTATTTCTCTTACTGTTTTAGGGGGTTGCAAATTTTCTATGACTTCGATCTTAGCTTTATCGACTTCAATCCCCTTCTCGGACACAACGTGTCCTAGTACAATTCCTTGTTTGACCATAAAGTGGCACTTTTCCCAATTCAGAATGAGGTTAACTTTTACGCATCTCTCCAAGACTTTCTCTAAATTTATCAGACAATCTTCAAAACTCTCTCCACATACAGAAAAGTCATCCATAAAGACCTCCATGATATTGTCTATGAAATCAGCAAAGATTTCCATCATGCACCTCTGAAATGTGGCGGGAGCGTTGCATAATCCAAACGGTATTCGTCGGTAGGCGAAAGTTCCATAAGGACATGTGAATGTTGTTTTCTCTTGGTCATCGGGGTGAATAGGAATTTGAAAGAATCCTGAGTAACTATCTAGATAACAGTAATGAGAGTGCTTAGCTAATTGTTCAAGCATTTGATCGATGAACGGTAGAGGAAAATGGTCCTTGCGAGTGGCCTTGTTTAGCTTCCTATAGTCAATACACATTCTAGCTCCGCTTATAGTTCGTTCCGCTACAGCTTCGCCTGCTTTGTTTGTTGTTACTGTTATACCACCTTTCTTTGGTACACAGTGGATTGGGCTTACCCATTGACTATCAGAGATTGGGTATATGATTCCTGCGTCAGAAGTTTTTTTACTTCGTCTTTAACTACGGTGCTCCATATTGGGTTAATTCTTTGTTGATGTTCTCTAGAAGATTTACAGTCATTTTCCAGCATAATACGATGCATGCAAATGGAAGGACTTATTCCTTTGAGATCTGTAATGTTGTATCCCAAGGCGGGTGGGTATTTTCTTAAGACTTGTAATAATTTGTCTGTTTCTTGTTGTCCTAAGTCCGCGTTGACAATTACAGGTCGTTTTAACTCGGTGTCAAGGAATTCATATCTAAGGGTCTTAGGTAATGGCTTAAGATCCAATGCTGGTTTTCTTGGACAAGGCATGTGGTCGGGTGTCAGAGCTAAGCATTCACTTAGATTGTTGTCTCGGTATTTGGGACACCATTCCTTATCTTCGAATATAAGAGGTGTGGGAATCTTCATGGTTTCAGAACAAGGTATCGGTTCCCATTCAATTTCTCTTACGCATTCTTCCATGATGTCTACCAGATAACATGTGTCATCTATGGCAGGCACTTGTAAGAATTGTGTCAGAATAAATTCGACTTTCTCTTCACCTACTTCAAAGGTTAGTTTGCCCTTTTTTACACCTATGATAGCTCCAGCGGTAGCTAAGAACGGTCTTCCTAAAATGATAGGTGTACTTTCGTCTTCTCTAATGTCCATGATTATGAAATCTGTAGGGATGTAGAGTTGACCTATCCGTACAGGAACGTTTTCTAAGATTCCTATTGGGTATTTGATAGAGCGATCCGCCAATTGAACGGACATCTTTGTTGGTCTTAGTTCACCCATTTCCAGTTTGTTGCATATGGATAAAGGCATAACGCTAATACTAGCTCCTAAATCGCATAGGGCTTTGTCTATGACAAACTTACCTATATGACTTGGTATAGAGAAGCTTCCAGGATCTTTCAGCTTAGGAGGCATCTTGTTTTGGATAATTGCGCTACATTCTGCAGTAAGTGTGACTGTTTCGTTATCTTCTAGCTTTTTCTTGTTAGATAAGATTTCCTTGAGGAATTTGGCATAGGAGGGCATTTGAGTTATGGCTTCTATGAAAGGAATTGTTATATTAAGTTGTTTCAGAAGTTCTACGAATTTTTTAAATTGCCCTACATTCTTAGGTTTGGTTAATCTACCAGGAAATGGGATCTGGGGTTTATAAGGCGGCGGAGGCACATAAGGTTTTTCTTTTTCTTTTTCTTTGGCCTCTCCTCCTTTATATTCTTCATCCTCCTTTAGTTTCTCTGGTTGATTTTCCTTCTCAGTTGGTATTTCGGACCTTTGATACATACTTTGATTTGACAGTCTCGGGTCAGGCGGTCCATCTAACTCGGTTCCACTTCTTAATATGATGGCATGAGAATGCCCCTTCGGGTTAGGTTGTGGTTGACTAGGAAATGTATCAGCCGGTGCAGCTGTAGGTGCTTATTGTTGAGCCACTTGAGAGATTTGGGTTTCTAACATTTTATTGTGGGTGGCCAAAGCATCTATTTTGTTTGCTAATTGTTTTATCTGCTCGTTAGTGTGTATGTTTTGATTTTGGACGTCTTTGTTCGTTTGCGCTTGGGTAGCTATGAAGTTCTCCATCATCAATTCTAAGTTTGATTTTCTAGGAACACTAGGAGAGTTTGCAGGAGGTTTCTGATATCCAGGTGGCACGACAGGTGCTTGGTTTGGAGCATACAACGCATTGGGGTTTTTATATGAGAGATTTGGGTGATTTTTCCATCCAGGGTTGTATGTGTTTGAGTAAGGGTTTCCTTGAGCATAACTCACTTGGTCAGTTGGAGTCCCTGCCAAGATCTTACATTCGGTAACTACATGTCCAGGTACTCCGCATATTTCACAATTTGGAGTTATAGCAGCCACGGTGGCTGGAGGTATTGCGGTCAAATTATCTATCTTTAGGGTGAGGGCATCTACCTTAGCATGGACACTGTCTAGATCGCTTATCTCATACATGCCTCCTTTTGTTGGTGTTTTCTCTGCAGTACCTTTGTCTACTTGTCCTCTTTCACTTCCCCACTGATAGTGGTTTTGGGCCATGCTTTCTATTAGAGCATAGGAAGCGGTGTAGGATTTGTCCATAAGTGCACCTCCTGCAGCAGCGTCTATCGTTAATCTTGTATTGTAAAGGAGACCATTATAGAAGGTATGGATAATCAACCATTCTTCCAAGCCATGATGTGGGCATAGTCTCATTAGATCCTTGTATCATTCCCATGCATCGAAAAGGGATTCGTTTTCCTTTTGTCTAAAATCGCTTATTTGAGATCTTAGCATAGCTGTTTTGCTTGGCGGGAAATACCTTGCAAAAAAGACTTTCTTCAGCTCATCCCATGTAGTGACTGAGTTCGCAGGTAGATATTGGAGCCAAGCTCTGGCTCTGTCTCTTAGAGAAAAAGGGAAGAGACGAAGTCTTATTGCCTCTTGACTGACCCCATTGTTCTTAATTGTATCTGCGCACTGTAGAAATATTGATAGATGAAGATTGGGTTCTTCCATTGACCCACCAGAGAACTGGTTATGTTGTACAGCAGACAACAAAGAAGGTTTCAGTTCAAAGTTGTTAGCCTCGATTGGAGGAGCAGCAATGCTATTGTGCAGTTCATCTTGTGAGGGAATGACGTAGGATTTGAGTGGGTGTGGAGCAGGATTGGCAGCCATTTCTTCTGGTTGGTCGAGAAATAGGAGATTCGAGTGATTCAAGAGGTTGAGTGTTATGCAAGAGATGATACTCTTGAATGCGGCGTCTAAGTCTGAGATACCGCTCGATATCATTTATTTGTATGTATAACGGCTCGCCTTGCGAACGAGTGTTTGGCATACAAATAAGAATAGAAATAGAAAAGAAATAGAGAGTTTTTTGCTCTAGTCTCTACTACGTAACAAAAGAGTAGCGATATCGACTTAAATCAGTCCCCGGCAACGGCGCCAAAAACTTGATCCGGATTATACTTAGGTATCCAATGATTCGGACTGGAAGTGCACAGTCTTATCGTGTAGTTTTAAAAGATATCGAACCACAGAGACTGGTGAATCGATCTACCGTCTTCTATTGTTACTTTGCAAATCTAAAGCTAATGAATCTTTGATTGGGTTGTAGGGAAAACTAAATACTAAATTAAGTTGGATCTTTAATAATCAATGAGCGTAACTACCAGTATGCAATAGTCGAACCTCGGGAACTAGTGACCGATTGGGTGTCTTTATATTTTCAAAACAGCTTTCAGTAAAACTTATTTAGTTTAAAAACCCTCATCTCACACTGTCGTTTTGTTGATCTAGGCTATGCAGTTAAGTCCTAACGTACGCTTCCTCCATCCCGCAGGAGTTAAAAACACCTTTTGAAAACTAAATAATTAACTTTAAAGTGTTTCCGTTGTATTTTAAGCTAATGCCTAATTACTATTGTCTAGTTAAAAGATCTCAAGCTTCCGCTTTGTTGACCCTAACCTCTATCTGTTCTTTACTTTCGTAACAAAACAATTTAATGATTAAAAATAGTAACTTAGACCAGAAAAGAAGGTTTTGTAGTAAAAATAATCTCAACTAAGTCACTCGATCCCTTGGTTAAGTGACTTTACATACCGGTATACGAATTCTAGCCTAACATAATATCATAACAAATCACAGAATAATTCCAGAGACATACGAAAATAAACATGATTATATTGATTAAAAGTAATAAAAATTTGTAAACATAAACCTGGTAATAATTCTGGATATAGAAGCACTCCTGCACAAACTGTAGGATTTGCTTCGATCGGGGAACAGATGTAACCGTACAATAAAAAATAATGCTAGAGGAAATATAGAAATTGCTGGGAAATAAATAATGCTTAAAGAATATTTGCTTAGAGTAAAAACGAATTCTCCAAAGTTTCTGCCAAAAAAAGGACTCCCTTTTTCGTATGGTCCAAGGTCCTATTTATAACCCCTGTGTGATAAGTTCGTTCTCGGTAATGTAGGAACACTTTGTGTTCCTTTGAGAAATAATAGGACCACTAAATTTGTTACGTTCTTCATGCTTTGACTGAGTGGATCAGATAAAATAGGGTGATCGTTGGATTCGTTTTTGAATTGGTTTCCTTCCGTTGGATACATGGTCAAGAGGGAGAAAGTGGCCTTGTGACGTTCGTCACGTCCAAGTGACGATGGTCACTTGGTCTATCTCTTTGCGTGACGGGCGGAAACTCTCCTTGACGATCATCAAGGCCATTTGCATGGTGGGCCACATGCTGACAAACGTGCTCACATGCTTGATGGGCTTAAGCTGATTTCTTCTCTTGGGCCCTTTTTGCTATCTTTGCACCTTTTTTTCTTCATTTCATCCAAAGTGTTCAGCTTAATGTATATCTGCAAAAATTGAAAAATACCTGCATAATACCTATAAAATAATTTAATTTAAACTAAAGTATGAGAAATATTTTGTGTATATCAAGCCATAAATATCATATATTTGTGTGTCATCAAGTGTTACTATAGTTACGAATAATTTGGAAGAGATAAAAGATTTTTGTTTTTTCAAAGTTTTGTTATTAATACTCAAATTTTTAATTTTTAGATTTTTTCTTATTAGGATCTGATCAGTGGACGCATACAGTTAATTACTTTGGCTTAAACATCTTTGACCCTTGTTAGAATTTCTTTTAAATTTGAGAGCATATTTATTTGTTTTTAATATTTTTTAAGATACATTAGTTATTACCAAGAATCATTTTTAGAAAAATCAGAGAATCAATTGGCATAGCATAATTTTTATTCATTCATGGAGGAAACACAAACAACACACAAAACACCCAAGAAACCCTCATAACCTACTTCTGAGAGATGCATACTAGACTTCAAGAACTTCACATCTTTATTCCTCAAGAGCATCGTCAGGTCCATTATGACGGATTGCTTCAATAATCCCTTCCTTAAAGAGGAGAGCAGAGAGGACTCTTCTAAAAGGGATAAAGGAAAGATGACGATTTCTGGAGGCAGCAATTGAGTTTCTGAGATAGTTGAAGATGGTTCAGGGCCGATTTATCCTAAAATGATGCATGAGACAATAAATCAGAACTTTATCTTCATGAGATAAAATATGAAGATTTATTCCTCTAGGTCGGAGATTTGTTACGAGAAGTTGAAACCAAATGGCAGCGGTAGAAAGGAGATTTTCATGATTGTTTGGTTCAAACATCTCAGAGGGATCATGAATGGATCTGAGATTTTCTTGAAGAGTGAGAATGTTTGGAATTTCTTCAATAGTGGTACCTTCTTGAGTACACCCTATTGCAGTAGCAATCAATGAAGGAGTGATAGTGATGAGTTTGCTGAAGATAGTTAAGGATATGGAAACATCATTAACATAAGAATACAGCTAGAACTCATGGATCAGATGAGGGTAGATGGATCCATGCAACATAGCGATGTAGAGAGAATATCCTTGAAGGGTGAAGCTTACAGTGAGACCAAAAACCACCCTGTTGAGACGAGGACGGAGTTCAAAGATGACTTCAATAAGTTCTTCAAAACCTTGAAAGGTTCTTACGCCCATTGGAAAAAAGGATGATAGATTTGTATGAAGGAGAGAGATGACATGAAAGAAATAGACGGGGATCAAAATAGATGGGAAGGGAGCATAAATGGCTGACTAAAAGATATGAGAGGACGACAAAGGATATTGAACCACTCATTCTACTAAATGAGAGAAAGAGTGGATATAGAGATTTAAGAAGCAAGTTTTCTAGACACGTGGTGGAGAGAGAATAACCAATAGGTTTTACGAAGAGGCTATGACCGATGGAGGGAAGATGAGACTGAAGAGATCAAGAAAAGACAATTAGATAAAAACACTAAAACTGAAAACTCAATACATGAAAACTTGTGAGGAATGGTATATTAAAAAGTTTCAATACCTAGAGATATGAGATGTATAGACACTTAGGATGAGTCTAGATATAGGTGCTAAACTAATTAGATTGGGAGGAGTTGAACAACAAAGGATTTAAGGAAAATACCACATAAAACTATATTACTTAAAATTAGATTGATTGACTCTTTTTAGTTTTTCAAAACACATATATAATTTTGGCAAAAATATCCTTTTTGGTCCCTTAAGTTTATTTCGGGGTCCATTCTGGTCCCTTATCTTTAAAAAGTTCCAAAGTTGTCCTTTAATTGTTCAAAAAGGTCCATGTTAGTCCTTTCCGTCCAATTTTGACTAAGGCATCAACTTTTGCATGCTGGCATGTGATGTGGAATTTGATGTCATATGATTATCACCATATTAATAAAAATTTAACAAAAACTCGAACATTTTGCCTTAGACCTTGATTTGAACCAAGTACATGCTGGTCACTTAGAAGATAGTTTACCGCTGAGCCAATTTTCCTTTTGTGATTAAGTTTACTAATTAAATGTATAATAATTATCTCTTTTTCCTGGATTTCTTCAAAATTCATTTCTTTCTTCAATTAGTACCAAGCTTTCCTTAAATCTTTATCGAAAAATAGCAAAATCGAAAATCTGAAATTGAAATTTGTTTGTTGTCTTCGATTTTGTTTTCTCTTCTGGCTGCCATTGTAGGTCATATTAACACCAGAGCTACAAATAACTAATTTCTCAATTCTCTCTTCCCCCAACATCTTTAACACTAATTTCTCCAACAATTTCCTAATTTGCTTAAAACTGCTCGCTTCTTTCCTTTGATCTCGTTGTTGATTCACTGAAGAAGATTAGATCGAGAACATAGAGATTAAAATGAGGAGCGATAAATTAAACATGATGAGGCCATTTCCATATGGTCTTACGTCCAAATCCGTGAATCAGAACGAGAGATGGTTTTTATATGGATTGATTTGTTGGTCCCCAAACGTGGAGAGTTGTTTCGTTGTATATGGATTGATCTGGTGAAACAACGACAGGGGTAGCCGTTGTATAAGGTCCAAATCCCCAAATTCAGTCTTATGTGTTTTCATTTTTCGATTTTAGTTTCAAATTTTTGTAACAGTTTCAGATTTTCGATTAAGATTGTAACAATTTCATATTTTCAATTTCAAACTTCTGTATTTTGAACTGATGATGTTGTTGTTGGGTTTCCTCAAGTTGCATAATGATGATGATGACTCTTTTGGAAAAGGAAAAGATTTAAGGAAAAATAATGATGATGATTTATTTTCTGGAACTGATGATGTTGTTGTTGGTTTTTTACAAGTTGCAGGGACTGATGATGATTCCTATATTGGATAGGAATCTAGGTGATAAGGGTTCAAATCTTAGCTAAAGCCGAATTTTAGAATGTTTTTTGGAGTTTTGGAATGATGAATAGATGTCACGTGTATGATAAGGTGCTACATCAGATGCCACATACGCAAAAGTTGACGTTGTTAGTCAAAATTGGATGGAAAGGACTAACATGGACCTTTTTGAACAATTAAAGGACCATTTTGGAACTTTTTAAAGATAAGGGACCAGAATGAACCCCAAGGTAAACTTAAGGGACCAAAAAGGGTATTTCATCTATAATTTTTTTAAGAGCAATTTTGACCAACAAATAAGCCAGATATTAAATTTAGAGATGGGTCTGGTTGAGATTTAAAAGGACATTTAAATGACGAACATGGTGTCTTCACTGGAGATATATTTTTGGTTGATTCATCAGGAGATACCTTTTGAAAGAGATAATTTCTTCTTGAGCTTTTTCATAGGAGTTTGAACAGACGAAGTTTCTGGTTGATCTTCTTCTGATTTCTTCACTTCTTGTTCTTCAGTAGAAGCTTTAATTCTCTTAGATTCTGAACAGGTTGCTAGACAGAACTTTCTTCTGAGAAACAAGAACAAATCTACTGAGCTTTCAATAGATTCTTCTTCATACTTTTGAAGCAACAATCCTTTTAGAAACTTTTGCCTTCCTCAGATCTCTTTGACCGAACTATTCAAGATGATTTTGATTTGACCCATAGCAGCTTTTCCACCCTTGTAAGGATGATTTCACATTCAACAAATACTTATTCCACTATAACTAAATTGATTACAAGTGCATGGGAAACGGCTGATGACTAATAAATAATGACATGTTTAGTGATCTGAGTTAATGAATATAACATTTATTGACCTCTATCAGGAATCTGACCATCCATATCTTCCAAGAGGATTTTATCCACAATGATATCCATCAATGATCTCAGAAGAGTCCGACCTTCACTTGGTCCCCTTTGAGATATGATTGTCATTGACCCAACAGAATCCCATCACTTAAGATCTCTAATCAGGATTTCCCATAATGACCAGTACCAATTGTCTTCTTGATATCAAAACTTCACTCAGTCTCTCAAGGAATTAATCAATAATAATTGATGAGGTTCTTGTGTTTACATGATTGCTTCTTCTAAGCAAATTACATAAGTGTTTTAAGCACATA
Source organism: Vicia faba (assembly GCA_948472305.1). Lineage (NCBI taxonomy): Eukaryota > Viridiplantae > Streptophyta > Magnoliopsida > Fabales > Fabaceae > Vicia > Vicia faba. The sequence continues at coordinate 355,816,610 of OX451740.1, read as the reverse complement.
TATGTTTAACATATTTTCGAGCAACAACTCTAGTGTTAAAATAATTTACATGAAGAGATTCAAATTATAACACAATACGAGCAACAACTCTTGTGTTCATTACAATGTTCTACAAAGATGTATATGATCAGAAGTTAAGTAGCATCTTTTAGTGTTCTTCTTCTTCATCTTCTTGTTGAGCAAGTTACGACCAACAACTCCTTGCTTCTTCTGAGATCTTCCAAGATGTATATGATGATAGTTGATTAACATATTGTAGAATCTTCTTCTTCATTTAGAAAGCTATGAGAAATTACTCCTTGCTTATTCTATTTCATCCAAGATTTATATAATGATAGTTAAATGAAATCTTGTTTGAAATCTTATTTTCTTCTTCTTTCTTTTCTCTCTTGATGGTGGTCTTCAGAATGTGTAGCATTTCACATTTAACATCTTCAACATCCACATCATTTTAGCTTGATGGCCAACAGTGGCTTTTCCTTTGAATCTTTGATCTTCTTTTATAGCCTTGATAGAGAGACGTTGTGAGGATAGAAAGGACTTTTCCTACATCAATGGTTAGCTCCCAACAGATAGAATAAGGTGTAAGAGTTTAGACAATATAAAATAATATTTTTTGTATTCTCTCACTGTTCAATGATAGCTTTCCACCTTTTCTCTGAATAATGTTTTTCTAATAAGCTTGTAAACAAATATTCGTTAATTAAAGAAAGATAGTTGGAAATCCAGTCGTTTGTTCCCAATGATCACAATGAGAGTGGTTGACAATACAGTATAAAGGACTGTCCTTACACCCCCCTAGAGGGTAGAGGTCACATACATTTTATGTACCTTTTGTACACCGTCACATGTTAACCATTTGAAGTTTCTTCTTATCTTCAAAGGCTTCAGATATTTGAATGTTAAAGCTTGTCGTAGAAGAATTACTCTTAAGTATTAGAACCTAAGTCTTGGAGTCTTCAGAAATTGTCCTATCAGAACCTTATCTTCAGAGTCTTCAGCACTTAATCGTAAGAACTTGCTTTTCTTCAGATCATCAAAACTTGTTCAGCAGAACCTCGTCTTCATAATCTTCAAAACTTGTAACACACAGAAGAAAAGCTTTGGAAGGCCTCCAAAGCTTAACTACAAAAGTCATGATCAGAACCTCTTGTACTAATGTTCCTTAGACACGTTGTAGAAGATGTATTCCAGAATCTTAACTTCAACTATAACATGTAACCACGTGTTTTCTTTCAGTAGTGTATGTTTAGAACATGATGATGTCACACGCCTTGATACTAGAGTCAGAATATTATAGCAGCAACTACACACTAGAACGAAACCATTAGTGTATACAATTGTTCTCTAAGATAACATGTACAATTATCATCAAAATATTAAGGCCAGATGTATAAAAACTTCTTGTTCTTACAGAATCAAGAAGAATATTGACTTTATAATTATGGAGAAAAATTAGGAAAGATTTGCTTGAAGACCTATTTTGTAGCAGAAGATTCTGCTGATTTGTAGCAGTTGATATGTTGTGATGTGAAGCTCAAATCCAGTTGGGAGATAGCTTATAAATAGAATCATTGTAACCTAGGATTGGTACCAGCCGTAAATTAGAAATATGTAAACACTAGGGTTGAGTCTGTAAGTCACTCTCTAGGAGAGTTGCTGTTGTACCCCAAAATTTGCCCTCCCATTTTTCACAGAAATCACAACCCTAGGGTTTATTCAAATTTTCAAGATTGGCTCAGGAATCGATCAGACAGATTTTCTTCTTTGGCAGTAAATCAAGAATTAGGGTTTTTCTCGAATTTCTCAGAAGAAACTGAATTCTCAGAAAGCCCATTGGATGTCACATATTTTCATGCTCTAGAAAAAAGGCAGTGTTTGCTTGATCCAGGTTAACCAGATAAATTGCGTCTTTTCAAAACATTTGGTCGTTTAGGGAATAAATGTTTGCTTGTTTATTAGAATACACAGTGCGTGTTTTGATTGGAGTACAGTTGCAAGGTTATAAGATTACAGAGTTATTGGATTACTTGGAGTTTAAGTTATCTGGATTGGAATTATTGGAATGCAATTTCAGTTATTTTAGTTAGGAATCTTAAAGAATCAGTGAAGACATAAAGAGAGAATTACAAGTTACTAACAGTAATGGATTATATTGGATATCAGATTATCTCATAAAGACTTTCTTCATCTATTTCAAATGTTCTTACAAAAAATAATTTATTATTCATATGCTTTAGGTTTTACAACTTATCGTACTTGAAAAATAAATTAATACAACTGATTGAAAATCTCTCTAAGTTAAATAGAAAAATCTAAGCCTAAACTTCCATTGCTCCCATGCTCGCCACAAAGTCTCCTGCTTCCTCTGCTTTGTCACCATCCAACTTGCGCTCACATGAAAGAAAGACAAAAAAGATTAGTACAGTTAATTGAACATAAATAAAAATTTCAAAAAAAAAAAGAAAGAAAAATGTTCATCATTAAAGTTTGCCGTTTGGAATCAGAGGGCTATTTTCATTTCATCACGTTTTTATTTTCTCTTTGCAAATCAAAAGAAGATTGCTCTTCTTGGTTCACAAAAAGAAAAATAAAAATGCAAGTTGTCCAAGTAAAAGAGAATGCAAAGCAAATGGTCCAACTGCAGCATGCTGTCCAAACAATGTAACAAGGCAAACTAAACAAAGCCAAGTACAAACAATGCACCATAGCAGTAAGCATGCAACAAAGTCAAACTGAATAAAGCCAAACTGAACAAGGCAAACTCAACAAGGCCAAACTACACAGCAGCAAAACAAAGTACAATGCAGCATGGCAAATACAAATAGCAGAAGAAAAAAAGTACAATGCAGCATGGCAAATACAAATAGCAGAAAAAAAAGTACAAAGCAGTATGGTAAACCAAACAACAAGCAAATCTTGTTGCAAAAGCTTTTCATCATTTTCCAAAGTTTGGCAAACTTTTCAGAAAAAAGGGGGGAAAAGCATTTTTGCTTTATCATTGAGAGAGGAGAGAGAGGAGAGATATCACCTAATTTGTGGGAAAGATACATATTGGCCATCCTGCCCACAGGCTGTAAAAGAAAAAAAGCAACTAAGATATAACAGTAGAGGAACTGTAAGAAGAGAAAAAGACAGTTTGTCAAACAGAAAAACAAAAAAACTGCATTGCAAAAACAAAGCTCTCAAGCCTGCCAAACCAGTTTTCAAACAACTTGTGCCTCAGTTTCCAAATCCTGTAGCTCAGCTCAAACAACCCAAACTTGTTAACAAAAATCAGAAAACCAAAACTTGTTAACAGCTCAAAAACTGCACAACCAGTTCAAAAGCATTCAAACCGCAACAATAATAAAAAACCTGCATAACCATTTTCAAACAGGGCCAAACCACAAAAACTCCCAACCTGTTAGCTGATCAAACCTGCAAAAGCCAACAAGCTAGCCAAAACTCTCAAGCCTACCCACAACTGTAACAACAACAAAACTGCAGAAAATACACAAAAACTTGCATAGCAAGTTCAAATACACAAAACCTGCATAGCAAGTTCCAGCAACCAAAACAAGCATAACCTGTGAACCAACTCTAAAAAAAACAACCAAAACCAAAACAACCAAGGTCTGCAAACTGTCCACAAAAAACATTTTGTCAAACCAATTCTCAAGCTTCCAAAACATACAGTTCCAATCCAGTCCAAACCAAACATAACAATCTCCTAACATTCCAAACCTGTATCTCAGTCCCAAACACCAACAAAAACTTGTAAACCATCAAAACACATTTCAATACCAAAAAAAACTTGAACTCATTTCAAACAAGCCTGCAAACTGTAAAACCAAGCAAATCTTCTAACTAACCAACAACAAATAAAGTCTCAGAAGCACATTCATCAACCATCATCTAACAATCAGAAGCATCATCATCATCATCCAGACAAAGTTCAAGGAAAAGAAGAAAGTTACCAGAAAAAGCTCACGTCATCATTTCTTCCCCGTTTCCGGCCGCCAAGGAACGCCATCAGTTCAACCTCACATTCCTCTCCATTCTTCCAGAAAAGTTTCGAAGGTACATTTCTTTTCAAATCACTTTCTGCATCTCAAAACATAATACAATAGATTAACAAGCAAAACGTGAACAAGATTAACAATAACAAAAAAAAACGTTCAAACTTCAAAACTCAGATTCGTACCTTTCAAAGAAGTGAAAAGCATTAACGCTTAGAATGTAAGAGGGATAGTGCTCCGGTGACCGGGATGGGAGAGGGAAGATCAGTGTAAGTGAGCGTTTTAAGTTCAAATCATAACCCAGGTCTTTCCAGAGAAAAGCTTTCCATTCATGAATCAAATAGAGATAGGGACATTCAGTGAGGAAGATGAACGAGAAAACGAGTGAGAAAGAACGAGAGAGACAACGGAGCCGTTGTGAGGAACGGGTTCACAAACCCTAATTTCCTTCGTTTACCCTAATCAAACTCTTTGCAAAATTTAAGAAATTGGGCCTATCTGGTCCACAAACATCAAGCCCAGCGCGTCTCCCTTCCCCCTCTGCCTTGTTTTTTTTCTTTCAGCAAAACAATGACCCCTTTTGGGCCTAGCACCCTCCAAATTCCTAAGCCCATTTTCATTTAATTTGTTTTCTTTTCTTTTTGTTGATAGATACTAATGTTTTTTTTTAAAATTCATTTTATTAAATTGGTTTATTTTTTTAAAATGATTAATTTTCTTTTACCATTTCCTCTCTTTTAATAAAAAAAAAACTTATTTTTATTAGTTTGTTACATTTAATGAAAACACCAAAAAATCAAGACTTAATTTAATTAGTTTTCTTTCTTTAAACTTTTCTTTTTTTAAATACAAGAAAGAATAATAATAATTTTTAACCTTTTTTAGAATAGATTTTATTTATCTCTTTTCAAGTAAATACATGCATTTTATACTTTATTGATTTCTTTAATTTATCATAGTTTTATATTAAATCGCACAACAATTCGATGTGGTTGTAATATTTCGACATTGCTATTCTTATGAGATTCATCCCCATTTGTAACAATTGTACCCCCATTCCTGGATATTTTTGTAATAGCTTAGACTTTTAATTCCCGCAATTTATTGCTTTCTATATATTGTATAGTAATTAGGCATGTATGGCAAGATTCAAAAATCAATCGCTAGATGACCTAATCCAAGAATAAATAACTTGAAATCAACACGCTTCTCACACGTGCACCTCTAGGGTAACCTTGCTTGTTGCCTCGGAAATAAAATCATGTCCCTCGAATATGCGACACTCTAGAAAATGACCCTTCGATAAACAAAGATCGTAGTCCCTCGATGACCCTCGATGTTGCCTTCGATAAAACGATCTTGTCCCTTACAAAATTGCTAGAGCGTCTCACAAGTTGCTTTCAATGATTGTATACGATGACCCGCGCCTGTCCCGTTTAACATCCAAACACAAGGTTGTTTACCAAATACAATGGTAAAACAGCAATGTCAAAGGGTTAAAAATGTGTAGGAAAGGTCTTTGATTAGGGTAGACAACTCCTAGTTACTTGATCATTTGCAAACCATCCTTGCTATTTTCAAAAACACAACACAACACATTTCAAAACATTTTCCCGAAACAACTTTCAAACATTGAAACATCTTTTCAAAAGACAAACACCTTTGTAAAACATTCAAACAAGAATTGTTACAAAGGTTGCCTAAACAAGGCCTCTTTTCAAAACTTTTTCAAAACCACACACAAAGCACCATTTCAAACAATTGAAAAGCAAAAGCAAGTGATCTAAACAAGTAACTAAGAGCCCATGGAAAACCATGGATGAAAAGGGTGCTAGCACCTTCCCTTTTCATAATCTACCCCCCGAACCCAAGAAAACATCTCAAAGGTCTTTCCTGTGCTTTTTGACCTTTCCTTTGGATAAAATAAAAAGTCGGTGGCGACTCTTGCTAACCGCACAAGTGCGAACACAAACGCAAAACCTCAAGTCAGTTCTCCCACCATATCACAGAACTGGCGACTCTGCTGGGGACTAAAATTCTAAAAGTGGGGTTACCTTAGAGTTTTAGATCTCCTTTACATGCTTATCTTGTTTGCTTTGATTGCTTTACAATTGGTTCTATTGTTTGGGTTTGAATCCTCTACCCGGATTTGGGAAACATTCATAGGTAAATAGCAATACGTTATGGAAACTATGCGGGGTATACCGACATGGTTAAAGCAATAGCTATATTAGTGCGACATATTTGTGGGTACCGGTAGCCTTTGAGTCAATAAAAGAGAATACGGGGCCGTTGAGTGATGTCATGAAGCACTAATGGACTTTTAGAACCTTTACTTAACCATCTTGGCCTTATTAGGGGTAGTGAGATGACTAGCTTTGGTGCAGTCCGAAGTTGGTAGATACTCGATACTACACTCATTGAGGGTTGTTTTTCTTGGAATATTTTGGTCGCCAGTAAAGTGGCTAAACTGAAACAATGAACACAGAAAATAATCTGGTGATATTGAGCTCCTTAGAACCCGGTTACTACCTATGAAACCCCATGCAAGCCTGAAACTAGGAACTTTTGTGATTTTCTTGTACATATACTTGTGCATACATCATGAAGCATCATTTGCATCCATTAACCATTTCAAGGGTTTGGATCTTCATCTTTGTTCCTGTTTTGTAGGTTATGGAGTCACTCCGCGGGAAAACAATCCAAGTCAACCTTGTGAGAATCCCTCCTCAACTCAAGGAGCTTACTTCCAAGATTCCAGAGAATTCTCCCTTCACTGAAAGACATGGTCGACTTCTCAACTTGGTCAACTCCAACATAGAGGAAGACATGGTGAAATTTCTCTTCCAGTTCTTTGACCCCCTACACCACTGCTTCACATTTCCTGATTACCAACTAGTGACTACTTTGGAGGAATTTTCTCAACTCCTGAGGATTCCTATTCTCCATCAACTACCCTACAACGGTACGGAAAGAGAGCCAAAGCCTGAAGATGTTTCTCAAGCCTTACACTTGCAACCATCTGATATCATAGGTCATTGGGAAACCAGAAGTGGTGTCAAGGGTTTCTTGGCAAAGTTCCTGTTTGAGAAGGCACAAGACTGCTGGAATTCTCTAGATCTGCAAGCTTTTGAGGAGATTGTAGCACTTCTCATCTATGGGTTGGTCTTGTTCCCAAACCCTGATCAGCTTATAGATGTGAATGTTGTCAAGATTTTCATATCTCGGAATCCTATGCCTACATTACTTGGGGATATCCTCCACTCATTTCACACACGAACAATGAGGAAAAGAGGTGTTCTCATGTGTTGTACTCCTCTTCTAGCAAGGTGGTTTATTTCTCACCTTCCTCAATCAGTCTTGAAGAATGAACAAGGCTTGAGGTGGTCACAACGATTGATGACTCTTACACATTCTGATGTTCATTGGTGTTCTCGGTCCAGAGAAAATGTCATCATCATTGATCGTTGTGGGGAATTCCCTAATGTCCCACTACTTGGCATTAGGGGAGGCATTACCTACAACCCCTGTTTGGCTCTGAGACAGTTTGGGTATGCCCGAAGGGATGGCCCTCGTGACATGCTGATTCCGGACTTGGTTTTTGACTTCAACAATGATGCTCAAGGACTTCGGCAAAGGTTTATCCGTGCTTTGATGATGCCCAACAAGGTGGACAGTAAGACCTTGGGGCACAAGAATTATATCCCTCTTGAGCCTTACCTCAAGTGGGTACGAACCCGCGCCCAGAGTCTTATGATGCCTTACCCCTACATTCTCCCTGTGATCAAAGAGCCTGTTACGGAAGGAGAGGTTCCATACACCCTCCTACATCCTGACATGCCGACATCATTGGAAGATCTGCAAAAGAGTTGGATACAGCTCAAGGAAGAACAGAACACTTTTGAAGCCAGCTTCTACGCCAGTGAGAAGAAGGTTTTAGAACTTACTCATCGACTTCACGAAGAGCAGACTCTCAACACCTACATTACGCCAAATAGGATGCGCAACGTCTTTTTACCTTAGATTTTTGTATTATTTTGCCCATGGGGCATTGATGTACTAACAAATTCTATGTTATTAATATGACGTGTGTTCTTTTTGTTTATAACAAATTTGAATTTCTGAATCCTTGAATGCATTACATGAATACATATCACTCATCATATGCATAAACAGGTCTTCACACCAGGTTTCCTTATCTCTCTGCTGTTTATTTCAGCAAGATGGATATAGAGCATATGGTCAAAGACTTATAAGCGCAGAATTCACAGTTCCAACAACTCCTCATGACCTTGGCAAAGGGTCAGGAGGATCTTAAAGCACTGTTAGAGAAGGAAAAGGATAAAAAGAAAAAGAAAAGAGTTGGTGTGGCTACTTTGGGTAGAAGATTTGAAGGTCAAACTAGAAGGGTCCTGGACTTCCCCTCAACATCGGATGAAGGGGTAGGAAAAGGAAAGGGAGCTGCAGTACCGTATGAGTCTGAGGCTGAAGAAGAAGAGGAGGAGGATGAAGACTATGCAGAACAGCAGTACCCTCCTTCAGATGACAAGTACAAGAATCTGGAAGAATGTTTGGCAGCTATGGAAGTGCAAAGAGTGTGCGGGCTGGATTTCGAAGAGTTAGGGTTGGTTTCTGTGATTGTCATTCCCCCCAAGTTTAAAGTTCCTCTGTTTGCTAAATACAATGGGGTGTCTTGCCCAAAGATGCACCTACGGTCTTACGTCAGAAAAATTCAACCTCATTCTTCTGACAAGGACCTGTGGGTCCACTTTTTTCAGGATAGTTTGTCGGGGACGCAATTGGATTGGTTCTACCAGCTTGAGAGGTCTGATATGCACAATTGGGAAGATTTGGTTGTTGCCTTCTACAGACAATATCAATATAATGCGGACTTAGCACCTAATCGTACTCAATTACAGAGTATGGGTATGGTCTCCAATGAAGGCTTTAAGGAGTATACCCAGAAATGGAGGGACTTGGCAGGAAGGGTGCAGCCACCATTGTCTGAAAGAGAGCTTGTTGATATGTTTTTGGGGACTCTGTCATGTCCTTTCTTTAATCACTTGATAGGAAGTTCGTCTGCAGGGTTCACCGAGTTAATTCTGACTGGTGAAAGAGTTGAAGTTGGCATCAAGAGCGGTAAAATTCAAAAAGATACATCTACTTCCGCTGCCGTCAAGAAGACTTTTCCAGCAAAGAAAGAAGTCTCAGCTGTTTACTCTTAAAGAGGCCAAGGAAGAGTTGAGCGCTGGCCAGCATTGGGGGCCGTAATGATTCAGAAGTCTGCAGCTGATCAGCCTCGAAATAGTCAACCTAGAACCAACCAGCAAAGGGTAGAAAGGCCTACACGGCAATATACCCGGATAAACATGACACCTGCTCAGGTTTTCCCCCATCTCCTGAAGTTAAACCTTGCCAGTTTAAGAGAGGCACCAAAGAATACAAATACAACTTCTCCATATTACCATCCCAACGCCAAGTGTGCTTATCATTCAGATAGCGTGGGGTACGACACCAACGATTGTTGGGCCCTCAAGAATAAAATTTGGGATTTAATAGAAGATAAGGAAGTGGAATTCGATGCCCCTGAAAAGCCGAATGTGATCTCTGCCCCAATGCCAAAGCATGGCCACAATGCCCATGTTATTGAAGAAGATCTTTATGTTGCTATTGTTGACGATTTGATGACTCCGTCACCAATAATCAAGATGAATATGTTGAAAGCCGGGATTTTCCCAGGATGTGGAAAAGATTGTTACCTTTGTTCGTCCCTACAATCCGAATGTTCGTTGTTGAAATTAGGCATCCAACGCCTAATGGATAATCAAGAAATCCTCTTTGAGAAAACTCCTGTTACTCTAACTCCTGTCAAAGATGTTGCTATAATTACCATTTCCGCCAATCTTTCCAAGGTCTCCAAAAGACCTGTTAAGATTACATCCGATCCAAAGATTGTACCTCTGAAGATAACTATGCCGGGGCCTATCCCATACAAGTCCAACAAATCAATATCGTGGAATTATAGAGGAGAGATCTTCTACCACGGTGTTAAGCAGATTGAATTAGTTGAAGAAAGTTCTGATGAAGAGACTCCTGACATAGGAAATATTTCTGGGACAAGTAAAATCACCCGCAGCGGAAGAATTTTCTCTCCGGAGATTGCTCCTCCAAGGGCAATCTTCAGACCCTCAAATGCTCCTAAGGTTACTCCTGTGCCGGTCAACATATCTGTGCGAACTCCAATTATTGAAGAAATTGTCGCTCCCGTGGTTGTACCATCTGCTGTTGCTACTGATAAAGGAAAGGGGATCCAAGAAGCGCCTGTCAGGACGAGGGCTCAGTCTTTGGTCATCCCTGAGACCACTCAAAAGAAAATGGAGGAGATTTTAAAAATAATTAAGAAAAGCGACTATGATGTCGTAGAACAACTGGGGCAAACCCCTTCAAAAATCTTTATGATGGCCCTGTTGCTCTGTTCTGAAGCTCATGCCAAAGCTCTGATCAAATTCTTGAAGACGGCCCATGTGCCTCAGGAAACCTCCGCGGACCAGTTCCAGGAGTGTGTAGCTAGCCTAACAGCCGACAACAGTCTTGGCTTCTCCGATGTCGATTTAACATCTAAGGGGAGAAAGCATAATGACGCGCTGCATGTCTCGGTGGAATGCAGAGGGACTACTTTAGCTCATGTTCTAGTTGATACTGGGACGTCTTTAAATGTCTTGCCGAAGAAAGCATTGGACAGATTGGACTGTGAAGGTTTGACCTTGAAGCCTAGCAATATCATTGTCAGAGCCTTTGATGGTTCTAAACGGATGGTCCACGGGGAGGTGGACATCCCGATTAAAGTGGGAACGGAAACTTTCAACTCCACATTTTATGTGATGGACATCCGTCCCTCCTACTCTTGCTTGTTGGGAAGACCCTGGATTCATAATGATGGGGCTGTCACTTCTTCTCTACACCAAATGCTCAAATACCCAGTCCAAGGGAAAATTATAATAGCTCATGGCGAGGAGGAGTATATGATAAGCCATCTTAATTCATTCCGCTATGTTGAATTAGATGGTGAATTCATCGAGACCCCCTTTCAGCACTTTGAAGAAGTTTCTCCTGAAGTGGCGACAGCCAAGGCAATGGCTTCTGTACCCATCATTTCCAAACTTGTGTCCCAGATGTCATCCCTTAAAGATGCGAAAGCTGTGATCGAGGAAGGAGGAAGCGCAGTATGGGGTCAACTGCCATATTTTCCTTACAAGACAGATAAGTTCGGCTTGGGTTTCACTGCTTCTGCTCAAAAGGTTGTACACCGCGCTCGGGCTGGGGGACAACTAGTGAAGATCACCCATAATGGAGTTTATGCTTTGGAGGATGAGGAGGAGGAGAGCACCTTTGAAGACTGGATTTTCCCGACTATTGAAGGAGGACTAAACAACTGGGAGGCAAAGGACTTTATTCCCATTACTTTCATAAATCAGTAATTTATCTTTCGAACATTTTATGTTGGTCTGTAATAATTCTTAAACAATTCGTACACTTTTTTCCTTATGCCTTACCCGAGGCATATAGGTCCATTTGTAAGGGTTTGATTTTTCATCCTCATATGCCATTCTTAATGAATCATGGATGTTTTCACATATAAACTTTTGTGTTTATTTTCTTTCTTTTTTACATTTTATTTGTTTAAAGGTGGCTATCCCTTACACGCACCCACACTCACAAAATGCAGGTACCCTTCCATTCCGGATTCCAGGGGTAATAATTCTGCTATGGCCTCCATTGACTCTGAAGATCTGTTCAATCATGCCGAATACGAAGGTGACAAAGACTGTAAAGTGCCGGGAGAGTTGGCAAGACTTTTGAAACAGGAAGAAAGGGCTATTCTGCCCCATGAAGAGTTGTTAGAGACAATCAACTTGGGTTCTGATGAAGACAGAAAAGAGGTTAAAGTGGGTGCCAACCTTGAGCCAAGTATCAAAGAGCGTTTAGTTCAGCTGTTGAATGAATATGTTGAGATGTTCGCCTGGTCCTATGAAGACATGCCGGGACTCGATACAGATATTATGGTTCACCGTCTCCCTACAAGAGAGGACTGTCCACCAATTAAACAGAAAGTCCGCTGAATGAGGCCCGATATGTCTGAAAAGATCAAAGCCGAAGTTATGAAACAGTTCAATGCTGGGTTTCTTGCTGTTACTTCCTATCCACAATGGGTTGCTAACATTGTGTCCGTGCCTAAGAAGGACGGCGAAGTGAGAATGTGCGTGGATTACAGAGACTTAAACAGGGCTAGCCCTAAAGATGACTTTCCACTACCGCACATTGACATATTGGTTGACAATACAGCTCAGCACAAGGTATTTTCTTTCATGGATGGATTTTCAGGGTACAACAAGATCAAAATGGCCCCTGAAGACATGGAGAAAACTACTTTTGTTACACAGTGGGGTACCTTCTGCTATAAAGTGATGCCGTTCGGACTAAAGAATGCTGGGGAAACCTATCAGCGAGCCATGGTAGCTTTGTTTCATGACATGATACATCATGAGATTGAAGTCTACGTAGACGACATGATAGCCCGTTCACAGACAGAAGAAGAACACCTCGACCATCTGCAAAAGTTGTTTGTCAGATTGAAGGAGTATAAGCTCAGACTGAATCCTAACAAGTGCACTTTCAGAGTCAAGTCCGGTAAACTTTGGGGATTCATCGTCAGCAACAAAGGCATCGAGGTTGATCATGCCAAAGTCAAAGCTATACAAGAAATGCCTGCCCCTCGCACTGAGAAGGAGGTAAGAGGTTTCTTGGGACGCCTAAACTACATTGCAAGGTTCATTTCTCACCTTACATCTACCTGTGAGCCAATCTTCAAGTTGTTGAAGAAAGATCAGGTGGTTAATTGGAATGATGACTGTCAAGTTGCTTTCGATAAAATCAAGGAGTATTTGCTATAACCTCCTATCTTGATGCCTCCCGTCGAAGGAAGACCATTAATCATGTACCTGACTGTTTTGGATAATTCAATGGGGTGCGTATTGGGCCAACATGACAAGTTTGGCCGAAAAGAGCATTCCATTTATTACCTTAGAAAAAAGTTTACCGACTGTGAGACCCGCTACTCACTGCTCGAGAAAACTTGTTGCGCTTTGGTATGGCCTGCTCGCCGGCTAAGGCAGTATATGTTGACTCATACCACGCTACTGATTTCTAAAATGGATCCGATCAAGTACATCTTCGAAAAGCCTGCTTTATCTGGAAGAATTGCTAGATGGAAGATGATCCTGACCGAATACGACATACAGTACACGACCCAAAAAGCTATAAAGGGGAGTGTGCTAGCTGACTATCTAGCTCATCAAGCTGTCGAAGATTACCAATCCATGAAGTTCAACTTCCCCGACGAGGACATTATGACTTTGGACAACATTGAAGATAACGGATCGTATGACGGACCTGAACAAGGATCCCGATAGACTCTGTACTTTGATGGTGCCTCCAACGCACTTGGGAACGGTATCGGTGTTGTGCTCATTTATCCACAAGGTTTCCATGCACCTTTCACCGCCAGACTTTGCTTTAACTGCACCAACAACATGGCTGAGTATGAAGCTTGTATCTTTGGTCTCAAGGCTGCAATAGACTTGGGAATCAAATCTTTGGTTGTGTTTGGAGACTCAGCTTTGGTCATCAATCAGATCAAAGGAGAGTGGGACACTAAACATCATAATCTCATCCCTTACAAAGAACATATCCTGACATTGCTACCTCATTTCGAACAGATTACCTTCGAGCACTTCCCGCGAGAAGAGAACCATCTAGCAGATGCTCTAGCTACAATGTCTTCCATGTTTAAACTTAACTGGGATAATGAGGCTCCCCAAATCACCATTGAGCGAATGGACGAACTTGCACATTGCCACGAGATTAAGACCGAAGAAGTAGTGGACCGACCTTGGTTTCACGAAGTTAAAAGGTATCTCGAGACTCGAGAATACCCTGAAGGAGCTTCAGTCAACGACAAAAAGTTCTTGAGGAGATTCTCTGTCAAGTTCTTCCTGAGCAATGGTATCCTATACAAGCGCAATCATGATTGCGTCCTGCTCCATTGTATGGACAAGGTTGAAGCTGAGCAGATCATGGCTGAACTACATAATGGTACATTCAGCACCCATTCGAGTGGTCATACGATGGCCAAAAAGATTCTAAGGGCAGGCTACTACTAGTCTACCATGGAAGCTGATTGTCATCAACATTCTCGTACTTGTCACAAATGCCAAATCTATGCTGACAAGGTACACATACCTCCAGTTCCTCTCAATGTCCTAACAGCTCCTTGGCCATTCGCAATGTGGGGAATCGACATGATTGGAGAGATCAAGCCTACAGCATCCAATGGACACCGTTTCATCCTGGTGGCCATTGATTACTTTACCAAGTGGGTCGAAGCAGCTTCCTTCGCCTCCGTTACAAAGAATGTGGTTGCCCGCTTCATCAAGCCGAACCTCATATGCCGATATGGTATCCCCGACAGGATCATCACGGACAACGGTACAAACCTGAATAATACTATGATCACCGCTCTGTGCGAGCAGTTCCAGATTCAACATCACAATTCATCTCCTTATATGAAAAGATGAACGGTGTTGTCGAATCTGCGAACAAAAATATCAAGAAGATCATTCAAAAGATGACAGTCACCTACAAGGACTGGCATGAGATGTTACCGTTTTCTCTTCACGGGTACCGTACCACGCCGCGTACATCAACTGGGGCAACACCCTTTTCTTTGGTTTACGGCATGGAAGCTGGTTTACATATCGAGGTTCAAATTCCCTCCTTTAGAATCATGAAGGATGCTGGTTTGAGTGAAGACGATTGGATTCAGACCCGACTTGATCAACTTAACTTGATTGATGAAAAGTGACTTACTGTTGTTTCCCATGGTCAGACGTATCAAAAACGGATGATCAAGGCTTTCAACAAGAAAGTCAGACGCCAGACGTATCAAGTCGGAGATCTTGTAATCAAGCGGATCATCTTGCCGCAAAGTTATCCCAGGGGAAAATAGACTCCTACTTACGAAGGACCATTTGTGATCAAAAACATATTTTCTGGTGGGGCAATGATATTAACCACCATGGACGGTGATGACCTGCCGCACCCTGCGAACGCAGACATAGTCAAAAGATACTACGCATAAATGACCCGCTAGGTTGACACACCTAGGCAAAATGGGCATCCCGGTGAATCAAAAACCCAAAAGGGCGGTTCAGGAAAAAATTAGGGATAAACAAAAAAAATTGTACACCCGGCAAGTTGAAAACCCGAAAGGGCGACTTGGGCAAAAAAAGGGTTTCCCGGTGGATCGAAAACCCGAAAGGGCGATCCAGACAAAAGTTAGGGAATTAAAGCGTATGAATATGTCTTGTCGGATCAATTTAAGGACAATCTCTTCACAGACAAACTTCAGGCTTCAGATCAACTCAATCATCGTCGGACGAAGCAACGAATGGACACGATGTTTAGAGTTACGAAGGCTATAGCAGAATGGGAACCCCATGGAAATTTTACACATAGCCACCTTTCTTTGTATATGTTTTTCTCATTTTTTACGACAACATTCTCTTACTAGGATCTCTGTCTCCTTTGTACAAAATACTTACACAAAGTTAATACAAAGATACTTCAAAGTGCAGAAAACTATTTGCCTTTCCTTTCTTTTTACACTTGTGTTTTATTTGAAAACGTCCAATGATTTATTAAAATGAGCATATGCATTTAAATATAATCACTGCTTACAAATAAACAAAATGCGAAAAAATAATTACTGACAGGTTGAGAGTATAGGAAAGCGTCTTTAGGCTATTCCAAGAGAAATCCCCTGCAGTACATCATACAGATCCCCAGCGGAGCTAAAACTTTGGAATACATATCCCCAATGGAGTTAAAATTCACAATCCCCGTCATAGTAAAGTCTTCAAACTCCCAATCCCAGTGGAGCCAAAACTTTGAATTACAGATCCTCGGTGAAGATGAAACTTTCTTCCCCAACGGAGTTAATTCTTCAACCTTTAAAATTCCTCGGAGAGTCGCTTTAAAAACCAGATAATTCCCCAGAGAGTTATCTTAAAACTGTCTTCCCCAGCAGAGTCAAACTATCAATCCACAACGGAAACCGTTCAGCGTCTCCGGATTCTCCAGCAAGTTGTCTTAAAGTCTGAGAATCAACCAGATAACAATTAACTTTTGTCTTATCCCCAACCTAGGACAATTCCCCAGTAGATTGGCATACAACCCAAACTCCTGATCTCCCCAGCAGGATAGCTTACTCTCCAGCAGTATAGTTATTCCCCAGAGTTTTTTCACTCCCCAACAGATTGAAGATTCTTATTCTTGATTCCCCGGTGAAGTTTCCAGAGCCTTCTTTACTCTCAACATGAATTCATTAGAATATTTAATTCCCCTAGCAAATTGAAGATTCTCATTTCTCCGCAGAAGCCATCAGAGTCTTCCTTATTCTCCAGCAGACCAAGGTTTTCCTTTGTGTGATTCTCGGTAGAGATCTCCAGAGTTTCCCTTATTCCCCAGCCGAGTAAGGATTCTCATTGTATAATCCCCACGAGCTGCCAAGGATTCTCTATCCCCAAGCAAGTCAGCAAGGATTTCTCATCTTTGGCAGTCAAAGATTTTGAATCTCCAGCAGTAGTCAAGGATTTATTTTCCCTGACAATAGCCAAAGATTTTATTATCTCCAGCTATCAAGGATTTATTTTCCTCAGCAAGACAGCTAATTAGCTTGCATGCACATACATTACAATCATATATCATAAACATTGATAAAACACATATATTGCATCATACATTTCATGCAACATAGCTTTGTCTTTCAGCTAATATTTTACCCTTTTCAGGATAAGATTAACAAGCTACCAATTCAAGGATCATGAAAATAGTTTACAGATGCTCCAGACATGGATGCTAATCTATCGCTTGTTCAGATTCAGCCTCAGAAAACAGCCTAGAGATGCTCCAGACACGGATGCTAATCTATTGCTTATTCAAATTCAAGGATCATGAAAACAGTTTACGGATGCTCCAGACATGGATGCTAATCTATCGCTTGTTCAGATTCAGCCTCAGAAAACAGCCTAGAGATGCTCCAGACACGGATGTTAATCTATTGCTTATTCAAATTCAAGGATCATGAAAATAGTTTACGGATGCTCCAGACATGGATGCTAATCTATCGCTTGTTCAGATTCAGCCTCAGAAAACAGCCTAGAGATGCTCCAGACATGGATGCTAATCTATTGCTTATTCAAATTCAAGGATCATGAAAATAGTTTACGGATGCTCCAGACATGGATGCTAATCTATCGCTTGTTCAGATTCAGCCTCAGAAAACAGCCTATAGATGCTCCAGACACGGATGCTAATCTATTGCTTATTCAAATTCAAGGATCATGAAAACAGTTTACGGATGCTCTAGACATGGATGCTAATCTATCGCTTGTTCAGATTCAGCCTCAGAAAACAGCCTAGAGATGCTCCAGACACGGATGCTAATCTATTGCTTATTTAAATTCAAGGATCATGAAAATAGTTTACAGATGCTCCAGACATGGATGCTAATCTATCGTTTGTTCAGATTCAGCTTCAGAAAACAGCCTAGAGATGCTCCAGACACGGATGTTATTCTATTGCTTATTCAGATCCCCAGCTCAGAGATACTCCAGACGCGGATACCATTCTGACACTCACCTATAACTTAAAATTCAACAAACATTCTTGGATGGCATCTTTAAGCCCATCTCCGACAAGATTCTATCACATCTCCAAATGGCATCTTTAAGCCCATTCCCTCAACTATACTTTGACGAGTGCAAATTTACGGGCACTCTAAATGTCCAATCATCTTTTACCTTCGAGTCACGAAAGGCAAACTCGTCGATCTAACTCTTCAGGTTTAAGAAGATTGAACAGGGGCAGATGTTGTACCCCAAAATTTGCCCTCCCATTTTTCACAGAAATCACAACCCTAGGGTTTATTCAAATTTTCAAGATTGGCTCAGGAACCGATAAGACAGATTTTCTTCTTTGGCAGTAAATCAAGAATTAGGGTTTTTCTCGAATTTCTCAGAAGAAACTGAATTCTCATAAAGCCAATTGGTTGTCACATATTTTCATGCTCTGGAAAAAAGGCAGTGTTTGCTTGATCCAGGTTAACCAGATAAATTGTGTCTTTTCAAAACATTTGCTCGTTTAGGGAATAAATGTTTGCTTGTTTATTGGAATACACAGTGCGTGTTTTGATTGGAGTACAGTTGCAAGGTTATAAGATTACAAAGTTATTGGATTACTTGGAGTTTAAGTTATCTGGATTGGAATTATTGGAATGCAGATTCAGTTATTTTAATTAGGAATCTTAAAGAATCAGTGAAGACATAAAGAGAGAATTACAAGTTACTAACAGTAATGGATTATATTGGATATCAGATTATCTCATAAAGACTTTCTTCATTTATTTCAAATGTTGTTACAAAAAATAATTTATTATTCATATGCTTTAGGTTTTACAACTTATCGTACTTGAAAAATAAATTAATACAACTGATTAAAAATCTCTCTAAGTTACAAAGAAAAATCTAAGCCTAAGCTTCCATTGCTCCCGTGCTCGCCACAAAGTCTCCCGCTTCCTCTGCTTTGTCACCATCCAATTTGTGCTCACATGAAAGAAAGACAGAAAAAAGATTAGTGCAGTTAATTGAACATAAATAAAAATTTCAAAAAAAAAGAAAGAAAAATGTTCATCATTAAAGTTTTCCGTTTGGAAT
The DNA here is from genome assembly GCA_948472305.1 of Vicia faba. Lineage (NCBI taxonomy): Eukaryota > Viridiplantae > Streptophyta > Magnoliopsida > Fabales > Fabaceae > Vicia > Vicia faba. Next base: position 355,797,778 of record OX451740.1, on the reverse strand, counting down.
CAGAGGGCTATTTTCATTTCATCACGTTTTTATTTTTCTCTTTGCAAATCACAAGAAGATTGCTCTTCTTGGTTCACAAAAAGAAAAATAAAAATGCAAGTTGTCCAAGTAAAAGAGAATGCAAAGCAAATGGTCCAACTGCGGCATGTTGTCCAAACAATGCAACAAGGCAAACTAAACAAAGCCAAGTACAAACAATGCAGCATAGCAGTAATAATGCAACAAAGTCAAATTGAATAAAGCCAAACTGAACAAGGCAAACTCAAAAAGGCCAAACTACACAGCAGCAAAACAAAGTACAATGCAGCATGGCAAATACAAATAGCAGAAAAAAAGTGCAATGCAGCATGGCAAATACAAATAGCAGAAAAAAAGTACAAAGCAGTATGGTAAACCAAACAACAAGCAAAGCTTGTTGCAAAAACTTTTCATCATTTTCCAAAGTTTGGCAAACTTTTCAGAAAAAAGGGGGAAAAAGCATTTCTGCTTTATCATTGAGAGAGGAGAGAGAGGAGAGATATCACCTAATTTGTGGGAAAGATACAGATTGGCCATCCTGCCCACAGGTTGTAAAAGAAAAAAAGCAACTAAGATATAACAGTAGAGGAACTGTAAGAAGAGAAAAAGACAATTTGTCAAACAGAAAAACAAAAAAACTGCATTGCAAAAACAAAGCTCTCAAGCCTGCCAAACCAGTTTTCAAACAACTTGTGCCCCAGTTTCCAAATTTTGTAGCTCAGCTCAAACAACCTAAACTTGTTAACAAAAATCAGAAAACCCAAAACTTGTTAACAGCTAAAAAACTGCACAACCAGTTCAAAAGCATTCAAACCGCAACAATAACAAAAAACCTGCAGAACCATTTTCAAACAGGGCCAAACCACAAAAACTCCCAACCTGTTAACTGATCAAACCTGCAAAAGCCAACAAGCTAGCCAAAACTCTCAAGCCTACCCATAACTGTAACAACAACAAAACTGCAGAAAATACATAAAAACCTGCATAGCAAGTTCAAATACACAAAACCTGCATAGCAAGTTCCAGCAACCAAAACAAGCATAACCTGTGAACCAACTCTAAAAAAAACAACCAAAAACAAAACAACCAAAACCAAAACAACCAAGGCCTGCAAACTGTCCACAAAAAACATTTTGTCAAACCAATTCTCAAGCTTCCAAAACATACAGTTCCAATTCAGTCCAAACCAAACATAACAATCTCCAAACATTCCAAACCTGTATCTCAGTCCCAAACACCAACAAAAACTTGTAAACCATCAAAACACAGTTCAATACCAAAAAAAACTTGAACTCATTTCAAACAAGCCTGAAAACTGTAAAACCAAGCAAATCTTCAAACTAAACAACAACAAACAAAGTCTCAGAAGCATCATCATCAACCATCATCTAACAATCAGAAGCATCATCATCATCATCCACCCAAAGTTCAAGGAAAAGAAGAAAGTTACCAGAAAGAGCTCACGTCATCATTTCTTCCCCGTTTCCGGCCGCCATCAGTTCAACCTCACATTCCTCTCCATTCTTCCAGAAAAGTTCTGAAGGTACATTTCTTTTCAAATCACTTTCTGCATCTCAAAACATAATAAAATAGATTAACAAGCAAAACGTGAACAAGATTAACAATAACAAAAAAAATGTTCAAACTTCAAAACCCAGATTCGTACCTTTCAAAGAAGTGAAAAGCATTAGCGCTTAGAATGTGAGAGGGATACCGCTCTGGTGACCGGGATGGGAGAGGGAAGATCAGTGTAAGCGAGCGTTTTAAGTTCAAATCATAACCTAGGTCTTTCCAGAGAAAAGCTTTTCATTCATGAATCAAAGAGAGATAGGGACATTCAGTAAGGAAGATGAACGAGAGAACGAGTGAGAAAGAATGAGAGAGACAACGGCGCCGCTGTGAGGAACAGGTTCAAAACCCTAATTTCCTTCGTTTACCCTAATAAAACTCTTTGAAAAATTTAATAAATTGGGCCTATCCGGTCCACAAACATCAAGCCCAGCGCGTCTCCCTTCCCCCTCTGCCTTGTTTTTTTTCGTTCAGCAAAACAATGACCCCTTTTGGGCCTAGCACCCTCCAAATTCCTAAGCCCATTTTCATTTAATTTGTTTTCTTTTCTTTTCTTTTTGTTGATAGATACTAATGTTTTTTTTTTAAATTCATTTTATTAAATTGGTTTATTTTTTTAAAATGATTAATTTTCTTTTACCATTTCCTCTCTTTTAATATAAAAAAACTTATTTTTATTAGTTTGTTACATTTAATGAAAACACCAAAAAATCAAGACTTAATTTAATTAGTTTTCTTTCTTTAAACTTTTCTTTTTTTAAATACAAGAAAGAATAATAATAATTTTTAATATTTTTTAGAATAGATTTTATTTATCTCTTTTCAAGCAAATACATGCATTTCATATTTTATTGATTTCTTTAATTTATCATAGCTTTATATTAAATCGCACAACAATTCGATTTGGTTGTAATATTTGGACATTGCTATTCTTATGAGATTCATCCCCATTTGTAACCATTGTACCCCCATTCCCGGATATTTTTGTAATAGCTTAGACTTTTAATTCCTGCAATTTATTGCTTTCTATATACTCTATAGTAATTAGGCATGTATGGCAAGATTCAAAAATCAATCGCTAGATGACCTAATCCAAGAATAAATAACTTGAAATCAACACGCTTCTCACACGTGCACCTCTAGGGTAACCTCACTTGTTGCCTCAGAAATACAATCATGACCCTCGAATATGCGACACTCTAGCAAATGATCCTTTGATAAACAAAGATCGTAGTCCCTCGATGACCCTCGATGTTGCCTTCGATAAAACGATCTCGTCCCTTACAAAATTGCTAGAGCGTCTCACAAGTTGCTTTCAATGATTGTATAAGATGACCCGCACCTGTCCCGTTTAACATCCAAACACAAGGTTGTTTACCAAATACAATGGTAAAATAGCAATGTCAAATGGTTAAAAATGTGTAGGAAAGGTCTTTGAGTAGGGTAGACAACTCCTAGTTACTTGATAATTTGCAAACCATCCTTGCTATTTTCAAAAACACAACACAACACATTTCAAAACATTTTCCCGAAACAACTTTCAAACATTGAAATATCTTTTCAAAAGACAAACACCTTTGTAAAACATTCAAACAAGAATTGTTACAAAGGTTGCCTAAACAAGGCCTCTTTTCAAAACATTTTCAAAACCACACACAAAGTACCATTTCAAACAATTGAAAAGCAAAAGCAAGTGATCTAAACAAGTAACTAAGAGCCCATGGAAAACCATGGATGAAAAGGGTGCTAGCACCTTCCCTTTTCATAATCTACCCCCCGAACCCAAGAAAACATCTCAAAGGTCTTTCCTGTGCTTTTTGACCTTTCCTTTGGATAAAATAAAAAGTCGGTGGCGACTCTTGCTAACCGTACAAGTGCGAACACAAACGCAAAACCTCAAGTCAGTTCTCCCACCGTATCACAGTTGCTATGTGTGATCCACTCGACATGTGAGTTGGATTGTGTTCCTTGGATTGCAAGGTTCTATTTTCACTCAGAATCTTGTAGGTAATGAGTTGATTAGTGTTCTTAGAGGAAGCTTTTAAGCAACTCTAATTTGTATTCTTAGTCAAGATTCTTGGCTAGGTATTATCATGGAAGTGAGTATTTTAGTTTGATGTCATGGAAATGTGTCTTTCTATTATTGTCCAATCAATGTCTATGATTAATGAGGGATTGAGGAGGGCCTCATATCTAAGTGAGTCTTAGATAGAAAGTTAGCACAGGTAGTGATTAAGTGAGAAGTTGTAAACTTGGGACTAGTTTAGCTTCGAATCAATACTATTATAGTGGACTTTATCCCTGGCTTGGCATGCCCCCAAAGTAGGAGAGTTGCTTCGAACTGGGTTAACAACTCTGGTGTGTTGTTTACTTTTCAGTACTATTTTTTATTTATATACCTTACCATGTTTGTTTTGTTCAAATGAAATGTCTCAACATATCATAGGACATCTAAAGTCTGATATACCAGAATTTCAATAATGAATATAAGATAGAAATATGTCAATTAACATACTATAACTCAAATAGAGAAATTTTAATTTTATTAGATCATTTAAATTTACAATTTAATGTTACAAATTCATAACTTAATCAACAAAAAGATGACTTCGAAAACTAGATCTAATCAGCCATATATTTTACAAATTAAACACTATAAACAAGATGAAAAACATATAACATGCAAATTAATCAAAACAACAAATTCTAACACATGCAAATCTAATCAAGAAATTACAAACATGGAGTGAGAGAGAAATTGATTATGTGTGAGTGTGTTTTGTACGTGAGAGAGAGAGAGAGGGAGAGAGTCTACTAGGGTTTATAATTATTCAATTCATTTGTCCTCGCTTGACATATAATTCAGTCTCTGATGGTAAATCATCAAGAATTTCCTTCCACTAATTTTGGAATTTGATAGAGAGTTTGGTTGCAACAAGAAATCATCAAAAAATTAGTCAAATAAAAGCAAAATCATATCCAATCTAATCACCTTTCTTAATTATCATATATTTGTAACTCAACTAACAAAGCTTCAAGTCTTGATAACCAAATTGATTTGACTTCTATACTTTTAACCTTTTTTAATATTCAATATTCACATTTGCAACAATTTCCTCAAAATTATGCTTAGAAGACTTGAACTAGATATTTAAATGGCTTATGGAAGCAAGAAACTTCAACTCCTTAGAGAAGACACTTATTTTATTCTATGGAACTTCACTTCAAGGATTTTATACTAAGTCCACAAACTAGAAACAATTCACCCAACACATATTAGAAAACAATATCACACTTACTAGGTGGATCAATTTTCATCCACAAGATGAATCTTTTTAATTTTTTAGAGAGATGGTGACACTACTACAAATAATACATTTCATGACAAACTTTCACCTTATCAAACAAAAAACCGAGGTATAATGCCAAGGTGTTCCATGTTTTTTTGTTTTAAAAAATAAAACTATGTATTCCCTTGGTGTTTAATATAACCAGCGGGGAAATAATTTAGAATGCGCTTCGAATCCCAGCTATAATAGTTTTTGTTTTTACTTCTTTAAAAGTGTAAAGAAAATTATATATACCTTCGGGTTCCTTAATAACTGATAAGTATAATAATTAGCTTTTACTATATAAGCACTCGTTAAATAAACTACCCCTAAACTTACTTATATATAACTGCCTCAAACTCGTATGCATCATTCTTTGGGATGAAATTGTTGGACTTGAGACTTCACACACAAGAGGATGGTGAATTGTTTGGTTGGGAAAAACATGTTTTAATAAACTTTTCGAGATTAAATCAGAGTTTTTAAAACATCTTTCTATTTCTAAGTGGCAGAATAAATGTTGAAATAAAATGGAATTTAAAGAGTTTAAGAGAAGTAGAAAAAAAAACCGAGAGTTATAGAGGTTCAGTTAAATAAAAGTGACCTATTCCTCTCCCCAAGAATTAGTATTAAGAGTTTCTATTATATACTTGAGATATTTTAGTAGGTGAAGCTAATGAACCCCCTTATACAAAGAAATATGGGTTGTCCTTCAACTATAATAATACAAGACGAAATATATTATCATTTGCGTCTTCTCCATTAAAATTGATGAGTTTGAAGTGGCGAAGCTTTCTTCCAAACTGTAGATTTAAGTGATTAATCTTGTATTCATTAAATATATGAGCTCAATTTGGTTTAACAGGATATCCAAGAACCTCTTGAGATTTTAACAGGCTAATCTTCTAACCTATGGTTTTAACCAGGCAAACCATGAACCTAATGGTAAGTTCATCAATATTGATAATATTCAACCTTCAAATGAATAAGTCTTTCTAAGATTCTTAAGGGAAGTTCGTCAATATTAAGGATCTTCAACCTAAACAAATATCAGGAACTGATCACACAATCCCCAACCAAAGCTTTTAACGGGTTTAGCTTCTAACCACATATTTTTATCCCTAAATGGATTATGTTCATCCAAGATGCATAAACAACATTCTTAAAGAATTTATACAATGCTATCTATCCAAAATTACAACAACACTTCACTCAGAAAAGATCTTTCTTCACAAAAGCATTTGGCTATAAGAACTAGTGAGAGAAAGTGCAAAATAAAAACTTAGAAAGAGTGTGTATTAATACACAATTCAATTTTTGGATGCTTTAAAACGAGGAATGAGGCATATATTTATAGGTTTGAAATCCTCCAAAAGAGGAAATATGATTAAATAAAAAATTACCATTGTTAATCAATTGACTCAATCGATTAACTCGTTTAAATGTAACAGCTATGATTTTTAAAATAGGTAAGAAGTGATATATAGCCAATGTTAATCATTTGAGTGCCTTTAAATTTTCTTGTTCCTCAAATAATGCACCAATCTAATTGATTGACACTTTGTTACAGTCGATTAGTTTTAGTCAAAAAATATTTGTTGGCTTTTTGAATGTTGTCATCATTTTCTATGCAACTTCTAAATATACTTCTCAAGGTTTATTAGTTTTAAAGCATTTTAAAAATGTTTTAAGTGTGTATGTGCTTATAGTCGTCTACTTCTACAAAGAAAGAACTTTTGATTTTATAAAAGTTTCACTTACTTACTAATTTAGGATAACTTCCCTAAGGATGTGTCTGGTGTATTCATTATGTTGACACTTTTCTTTGAGATCTCCTAAGACTTTTCATATAATCCATTTGGCAGCCTTTATCTGATACTTTTTTGATGAAGCTTTATCTTTGTCTGAAACTTTACCAATCCTTATCAAACACATTGCTTACATCTTTAACTGCTTTAAGTATATTGGTCAACTATTTTTATGATTACATATTTAATATGTTGAATGTTGTCTTTCTTTTTTTTATCTTTTTATATTTATCATATTACATATTTATCATGACGAGTGTACGTTCTATTCTTCACAGTTGTCATGGTCTCTCTATAGTTGTCATGTTACATCTTTATCATGATGAATGCTTGTTCTTGTTCTTCACAGTTGTCATGATCATGCTTCATGTTTATCATGTTGAATATCTGCTTTGTTCTTCATAATTATTATCATCAACAAATGTCATCATCAAAAGAAAACCTATTACCTACAAAACAAGGTTTCACATTCTTCCCCTTTTTGATGATGACAACACATCTCTCACGGGAGGTGGTAAAAGAAATAAAGTGATATATATATATATATATATATATATATATATATATATATATATATATATATATATATATATATATATATATATATATATATATATATATATATATATATATATATATATATATATATATATTGGAGTAATAATACTGCCCCTGAGTTATATAGAGTGTATACCTTCCCCCTGATAGTATACTCCCCCCTTTGTCAAAATAAAAAAGATGGGTAAAAAGATGCAAATATACCCTTATGTTCTATCAATCTATAACACAACATATCATGGAAAAATAAATGTAGTAATAAATGATATGAAGTATTTTATCAATAATCACAATTATGATAAGTGTAACACGGTGGAAGAACTGACTTGGTTGTTTTGCGTTTGATCACAATTATGCGAATAGCAAGAGTCGCCTGTAACGCTCGTAATTTAATTAATTATTTAATTAAATTATTTTTGGATTAATTGTAAAGTTGTGTTATTATGATAGTTGATGTGTTATTGTTATTGGATTTATTTATTCTATTAAGTTGTGGAATAATATTAGAATGATAATATTATTTGAGGTGGGTTTGTGTTAAAGAATAGAAGTAGTAGAAGAGGGGTGTAGGAGTCTTAATCCCATTAAGGCATAATAAGAATTATAGGTTTATTATATTAGTTTTTAGAAATAATAAGGAAAAAGAAGAAACAGTAAGAAGAGAAAGAAATAAGGGTTGGAAGAAGAGAAAGAGAATGTGAAACTTGCAGAAAAGAAGGAAAAGAGCCAGAACGGATTTCAATCGGAAAAGTTATAGAGCAACCTTCAATCCAAGGTAAGGGTGGGGTTCTGACTCTATAATAGAGTTTATGATGAGTAGTATGTGAGATTAGATGTGAAAATGTTGTCTTGTTCATGATTTGAATGTACATGTTGTTGTATGATGAAGGTCAATGATTTAGAGATGAATAATGATGCCCTAATGTTGTATAATTGATGTAGAAACATAGGATTATTATAATTGATGATTACCTATGATTAGAGGATGTTTTTAGGGCCTAAGGCAGGGAAACCATAGTGAAAACGCAATGAAATCGCAGAAAATATTCATGACAGAACAGTATGCGTCAACCTCAAAAGCCATGCGTCAATACATGCGGGTTTCTGGACTTAGGATGAGTCGATACGAAGAAGCCATGCGTCGATACATGTAGGATTTTAGACTCAGGATGAGTCAATACATAGGACTATATATCGATACATGCATTGTTGCAGACTCAGTATGAGTCGACCCAAGAGGATTACGCGTCAACTCATGCAGCATGTTAGCCCAGTACGCGTCGACTCAAGACGTTATGCATCGACTCATGTAGTCTGATTTTTGACAGATTCGTTTCCAAAGGATGTAACTTGAGTTTCTGGACTCCATTTGAGGTGTCGTTCAAAGCGTTGGATAGCTAACGCGATGAACTTCATTCTTGAGGATTAAAATGAAGGTTAAGGAGAGTAAATCCTAGTACCCAAATTATGATTAGAGTTAGCTTCCCGCGTTAAATGTTATGGTGATTTTGTGAAGTATGATGATGATAAGATGATTATAGATTATTGTTCGATTCATGACAGTAAGATTAATGATGGTAATAATGTAGTATTACAGAATAATAATAGGTAGAGGTTTTATAATTAGAGATAAGCCTTAGATGATTAATTAATTATAGGCATTATCATGTTGTAGGCCTATGGCTAACGTCGAGGAATTTTCGATCTGTCATTGTATTGTTGTTATGGCTGAGTTGCTGTGGAATTATGTTGATGAATCATGTTGATGAATCATGTTGATGAATTACGTTGATGAATTATGTTGATGAATTTTGTTGATGAATTACGTTGATGAATTATATTGATGAATTGTGTTGATGAATTATGTTGAGATGCCTCTAATAATTGGCAGCTATTAAGATGTAGGCTTCTGGCCAACGATGATGTTGTGTTGAGATGTTGTTAATTATGGTGTTGTTATTACATTCATGATTGTGTCGCATACATTGTATTTCAAGATGGAGCTGATGCTCGTTAAGATGGCTTATATTGGTGAATATTAAGATGAAGGCTTATGCCTTGTTGATGCCTCTATTTATTGGAAATTATTTTGAGATGGGAATTCTTCTCCAATGGTACCACATGCATTTTCATAGTATTGAGTCTCATTATATGTGCATAAAAAAGTTGTGTATTGATGCAGTAAATGTGTATATGGTTGGTATTCTGTTGCGATTATTGTTGTTTATAAGCTGAGAAGTGGTGATATTATGTGATCTGATTTAATATATTATTTATCATACATTTTATTATATTGTTAGATATCTCACCCTTCTATTTGAATGTTACCCTTACATTGGTAACGTGCAGGTAATCCGAAGTGAAGGCAGTATACCTTCGGTAGTTCGAGTCGGTGTCATTGCTCTGATACGTAACACTCGGGGGATGAATGCTTGTTGCTTTTAATTATTGATTATTTCAGTTGTTGAACTTTAATTTGATTGCTGCTAAGTATGTGTTATTTTGAAGTTGTTGTAACGATGGAAAAAAGGATTTTATTATGATTCTGCTGCGTAGTTGTTCAAGTTGTTAAATTAAGAGATTAAATTATTCTGTTGTTGGTTCATTCGAAGTTTTAAAGTGTTATGTATCCATGTTGAATGCAATGGTTTTTAAAGTTGAATTTGTGGCATCCTGATTCAGTTGCATGAATTTTATAACTTTGATTTACATTTATAATTTCTGGGTAGAATTGGGGTGTTACAAAGTTGGTACCAGAGCAAAGGTTGGTCCGTCTGACCTTGTTATCGAGTCGTAGTTATTCAACAATCGAGTATTGTTAATTTGAGTTCTAACCTTTGTTTATGTTGTAGTTATAAGTTGAGATGGCTGGAAGGAATGATGCTACACTTACTACTGCTTTAGAAGCAATGGCGCATGCGATGGAGAATAAGCTGAATGCTGACGGGAATGCTGGATCTCGTAGTTTGGCGACTTTCTAGAGAGAGAATCCACCTACCTTCAAGGGAAAGTATGATCCTGATGGAGCATTGGATTGGTTGAAAGAGATTGAGAGAATTTTCCATGTGATGGATTGCACTCCATCACATAAGGTTCGTTATGGTACTCACATGCTAGCAATTGAGGCTGATGACTGGTGGCTAGAGACTTGTCAGAGATTGGAAGTTGCGAGTGAAAATGTCACTTGGGTTGTGTTTCGTAGGGAATTTTTGAGGAAGTACTTTCCTGAAGATGTTCGTGGTAAGAAGGAGATTGAATTCCTTGAGCTTAAGCAAGGGAATATGTCGGTTGTTGAGTATGCTGTAAAGTTTGTTGAGTTGGCTAAGTTCTATCCGCACTACGGTGAGGCGGATGCTGAGTTTTCGAAGTGCATCAAGTTTGAGAACGGGTTGCGCCCAGAGATCAAGAAGGAAGTTGGATACCAGAAGATCTGTGTCTTTGCTTATTTGATTGATAGTTGCAGAATTTATGAAGAGGATAATAATGCTCATTACAAGATTATCAGTGAGAAGAGGGGTAAGTACCAACAGAATCATGGTAAGCCTTTTGATACCCCAGCTGGTAAAGGTAAACAGAAAGCTGCTCAGGGTCAGAGGACTAGTGGGGGAGATGCTCCTGCTGGTGTGGTTTGTTTTAAATGTGGGAAACATGGGCATAAGAGTAATGTGTGTACTTCTGAAGTAAAGAGGTGTTTCTGTTGTGGTAAGAACGGACGTGTTGTATCTGAGTGCAAGCATAAGGATGTGATTTGTTTCAATTATAGTGAAGAAGGGCACATTTGTAGTCAGTGTCAGAAACCAAAGAGGGCGCAGGAAAGTGGTAAAGTGTTTGCTTTGGTTGAGGATCAGACAACTGCTGAGGACAGACTTATCAGAGGTACATGTTTCATTAGTAGTACTCCTTTAATTACTATTATTGATACCGGTGTTACGCATTGCTTTATTGCTGCTGATTGTGTTGAAAGATTGGGTCTTATGTTGTCTTCTATGAATGGAGAAATGGTCGTCGACACTCTAGCCAAGGGGTTGGTGACTACTTCCTTTGTGTGTTTAAAGTGTCCCTTGTCGATCTTCAATAGAGACTTTGCTGTTGATTTGGTTTGTTTGCCGTTAGGAGGTTTGGATGTGAATTTGGGTATGAAATGGTTAGAGCATAATTGTGTTCATATTAACTATTATGACAAGTCTGTGAGGTTTTCTACTTCTGAAGAAGAGGAAGATAGTTTGTTGTCTGCTAGACAGTTGAGGAAATTGATGCAAGAAGAAGCATAAATGTTCTCGTTGATGGCATCGCTATATGTAGAGACTCAAGCTATAATTGAGGAATTGCAGGTGGTGTGTGAATTTCTTGAATTTTTCCCTGATGAAATTCCTGATGTACCGCCGGAGAGGGAAATTGAATTTGCTATTGATCTTGTACCTGGTACCATACATGTGTCTATGGAACCATACAGGATGTCTTCATATGAATTGTCAGAGTTAAAGAAGCAATTGGAAGAGTTACTTGAAAAGAAGTTTGTAAGACCAAGTGTATCGTCGTGGGGAGCTCCAGTGTTGTTAGTAAAGAAGAAAGATAGAAGTATGAGGCTTTGTGTTAATTATAGATAGTTGAATAAAGTGACGATTAAGAATAAGTATCCGCTTCCAAGAATAGATGACTTGATGGATCAATTGGTGGATGCTCGTGTGTTTAGTAAGATTGATTTGAGGTCGGGTTACCATCAGATTAAAGAGAAGGATGAAGATATACAGAAGACGGCTTTCAGAATGCATTATGGACATTATGAGTATTCGATGATGCCTTTTGGTGTTACTAATGCACCGGGAGTATTCATGGAATACATGAATCGTATCTTTCATACTTATTTGGATTGGTTCGTGGTGGTGTTTATTAATGATATTTTGATTTACTCTAAGTCAGAAGAAGAGCATGCAGAACACTTAAGAGTAATATTGCAAGTTTTGAAAGAGAAGAAGTTGTATGCAAAGTTGTCTAAGTGTGAGTTCTGGTTAAAGGAGGTTAGTTTTCTTGGTTATGTGATCTCAGGTAGTGGCATTACTGTAGATCCATCGAAGGTTGATATTGTGTTGTAATGGGAAACTCTGAAGTCAGCTACTGATATTAGAAGCTTTTTGGGATTAGCTGGTTACTATAGAAGGTTTATCGAAGGTTTTTCTAAGTTGGAACTTCTGTTGACTAAGTTTACTTGTAAAGGTAGAGATTTTGTGTGGGATGTTCAGTGCGAAGAAAGTTTTACAGAATTGTAGAAGAGATTGATGTCGGCTCCGATTTTGACGTTGCCTAATCCAGGAGAACCTTTTGTGATTGTGATGCTTCTAAGATGGGTTTAGGAGGTGTGATTATGCAGAATGATAAGGTAGTTACTTATGCGTCAAGGAAGTTGAGGACTCATGAGAAGAACTATCTTACGCATGATTTAGAGCTTACTGCAGTTGTCTTTGTGTTGAAGATTTGGAGGCATTATCTTTATGATTCTAGATTTGAAGTGTTTAGTGACCATAAGAGCTTAAAGTATTTATTCGATCAGAAGGAGCTGAACATGAGGCAACGGAGATTGTTGGAATTGTTGAAGGATTATGATTTTGGTTTGAATTATCATCCAGGAAAAGTGAATGTGGCAGCTAATGCGTTAAGTCGAAAGACTTTACATATGTCGGTAATGATGGTTAAAGAGTTGGAATTAATTGAACAGTTCAGAGATATGAGCTTAGTTTGCGAGGTTACGTCGCGAAGTGTTATGTTGGGTATGTTAAAGATTAATAATGAATTTCTAGACATTATCAGAGAAGCTCAGAAGTTGGATGTGAAACTGGTAGATTCGATGGTTGGAATCAATCAGTCTGAGAATAATTATTTTAAGCTAGATGCGCAAGGTATGTTGAGATTTCCTAACCGGATTTGTATTCCTGATGATGTTGAGATGAAGAAAGTGATACTTGAAGAGAGTCATAGAAGTAAGTAGAGTATTCATCCAGAAGATACAAAGATGTATCAAGATTTAAAAGGTTTATTTTGGTTTCCTGGAATGAAGAGTGATGTGGCTCGGTTTGTGTATGCGTGTTTAACTTGTCAGAAGTCGAAAGTTGAACATCATAAGCCTGCAGGGTTGATGCAACCGTTAGAAGTTCCAGAATGGAAATGGGATAGCATTTCAATGGACTTTGTGACGGGGTTACCTAATACTTTAAGAGGACATGATTCTATTTGGGTGATTGTTGATAGTCTTACGAAGTCGGCTTATTTTATTCTTATTAACATCAGTTTTCCAGTGTCGAAGTTGGCTAAGATTTACACAAATGTGATTGTGAAGTTGCATGGTGTTCCTTTGTGCATTGTGTCAGATAGAGATCCAAGATTTACTTCTGATTTTTGGAAGAGTTTGCAAGAAGCGTTGGGTTCTAAGTTGAGGTTGAGTTTGGCGTACCATCCTCAGACAGATGGTCAGACTGAACAGACTATCCTATCGTTGGAAGACTTGCTGAGGGCATGTGTTCTTGAGCAGGGAGGTTCGTGGGATACTTATCTTCCGTTGATAGAGTTCACTTATAATAACAGTTAATATTCTAGTATAGGGATGGAACCTTTTAAAGCGTTGTATGGTCGAAGATGTAGAACTCCTTTATGTTGGCATGAATCTAGTGAAAGTGTAGTACTTGGACCTGAACTTGTTCGTGAAACTACTGAGAAGGTGAAGTTGATTCGAGAAAATATGAAAGGTTCCCAAAGTAGACATAAGAGTTATCATGACAAGCGAAGGAAAGATTTAGAATTTCAAGTGGGTGACCATGTGTTTTTGAGAGTTACACTTGTGACCAGTATTGGGCGAGCATTTAAGTCTAAGAAGCTCACTTCTCGTTTTATTGGACCATATCAGATTTCAGAGAGAGTGGGGAGCGTTTCTTATAGAGTGGCTTTACCGCCTAATCTTTTGAATTTGCATGATGTGTTTCATGTGTCGCAACTTCGGAAGTATATTTCAGATCCATCTCATGTGATTCATACGGATGATGTGCAAGTATGGGATAATCTTACGATGGAGACGATACCTGTACGGATCACGGATTGTGAAATAAAGACTATGAGCGGCAAAGATATTGCTTTGGTTAAAGTGGTTTGGCTAGGAGCTGCTGGAGAAAGCATGACTTGGGAGTTGGAGAGCAAGATGCGGGACTTCTCTCCTGAGTTGTTTGATTAAGGTAAATTTTCGAGGACGAAAATATTCTAAGTGGGGGAGAGTTGTAGCGCCCGTAATTTAATTAATTATTTAATTAAATTATTTTGGATTATTTGTGAAGTTGTGTTATGATGATAATTGATGTGTTATTGTTATTGGATTTATTTATTCTATTAAGTTGTGGAATAATATTAGAATGATAATATTATTTGAGGTGGGCATGTTTTAAAGAATAGAAGTAGTAGAAGGGGGTGTAGGAGTTTTAAGCCCATTAAGGCATAATAAGAATTATAGGGTTATTATATTAGTTTTTAGAAATAATAAGGAAAAAGAAGAAGAAGTAAGAAGAGAAGGAAATAAGGGTTGGAAGAAGAGAAAGAGAACGTGAAAGTTGCAGAAAAGAAGGAAAAGAGCCAGAACAGAATTCAATTGGAAAAGTTATAGAGCAACCTTCAATCCAAGGTAAGGGTGGGGTTCTGACTCTATAATAGGGTTTATGATGAGAAGTATGTGGGATTAGATGTGAAAATGTTGTCTTGTTCATGATTTGAATGTATATGTTGTTGTATGATGAAGGTCAATGATTTAGAGATGAATAATGATGCCCTAATGTTGTATAATTGATGAAGAAACATAGGATTATTATAATTGATGGTTACCTATGATTAGAGGATGTTTTTAGGGCCTAAGGCAGGGAAACCATAGTGAAAACACAGTGAAATCGCAGAAAATATTTATGACAGAACAGTATGCGTCGACCTCAAAGGCCATGCGCCGATACATGCGGGTTTATGGACTCAGGATGAGTCGATACGAAGAAGCCATGCATCGATACATGCAGGCTTTTAGACTCAGGATGAGTCGATACATAGGACTATGTATCGATACATGCAATGTTGCAGACTCAGTATGAGTCGACCCAAGAGGATTACGCGTCGACTCATGCAGCGTGTTAGCCCAGTACGCATCGACTCAAGACGTTATGCGTCGACTCATGTAGTCTGATTTTTGACAGATTCGTTTCCAAATGTTGTAACTTGAGTTTCCGGACTCCGTTTGAGGTGCCGTTCAAAGAGTTGGATAGCTAACGTGATGAACTTCATTCTTGAGGATTAAAATGAAGTATAAGGAGAGTAAATACTAGTACCCAAATTAGGATTAGAGTTAGCTTCCCGTGTTAAACTTTATGGTGATTTTTTGAAGTATGATGAAGATAAGATGATTATAGATTATTGTTCGATTCATGACAGTAAGATTAATAATGGTAATGATGTTGTATTACATAATAGTATTAGGTAGAGGTTTGTTAATTAGAGATAAGCGTTAGATGATTAATTAATTATAGGCATTATCATGTTGTAGGCCTATGGCCAACATCGAGGAATTGTCGATCTGCCAATGCATTGTTGTTATGGCTGACTTGCTGCGGAATTATGTTGATGAATCATGTTGATGAATTATGTTGATGAATTAAGTTGATGATTTATGTTGATGAATTATATTGATGAATTACGTTGATGAATTATGTTGATGAATTATTTTGATGAATTATGTTGATGAATGATGTTGATGAATGATGTTGAGATGCCTCTAATAATTTGCAGCTATTAAGATGTAGGCTTCTGGCCAACGATGATGTTATGTTGAGATGTTGTTAATTATGGTATTGTTATTACATTCATTATTGTGTCGCATACATTTCATTTCAAGATGGAGCTGATGCTCATTAAGATGGCCTGTATTGGCGAATATTAAGATGAAGGATTATGCCTTGTTGATGCCTCTATTTATTGGTAATTATTTTTAGATGGGAGTTCTGCTCCAATGGTACCACATGCATTTTCATAGTATTGAGTCGCATTATATGATTGCATATAGAAGTTGTGTATTGATGCAGTAAATGTGTATATGGTTGGTATTCTGTTGCGATTATTGTTGTTGATAAGATGAGAAATGGTGATATTATGTGATCTAATTTAATATATTATTTATCATACATTTTATTATATTGTTAGATATCTCACCCCTTCTGTTTGAATGTTACCCTTACGTTGGTAACGTGCAGGTAATCCAGAGTGAAGGTAGTATATCTTCAGTAGTTCGAGTCGGTGTCATTGCTCTGATACATTACACTCGGGGGATGAACGCTTGTTGCTTTTAATTATTGATTATTTCATTTGTTGAACTTTAATTTGATTGTTGCTAAGTATGTGTTATTTTGAAGATGCTGTAACGATGGAAAAAAGGATGTTATTATGATTCCGTTGAGTAGTTGTTCAAGTTGTTAAATTAAGAGATTAAATTATTCTGCTGTTGGTTCATCCAAAGTTTTAAAGTGTTATGTATCCATGTTGAATGCAATGGTTTTTAAAGTTGAATTTGTGGCATCCTGATTCAGTTGCATGAATTTTATAACTCTGATTTACATTTATAATTTCTGGGTAGAATTGGGGTGTTACAAAGTTGGTATCAGAGAAAAGGTTGGTTCGTCTGACCTTGTTGTCGAGTCGTAGTTGTCTAACAATCGAGTATTGTTAATTTGAGTTCTAACCGTTTTTTATGTTGTAGTGATAAGTTGAGATGGCTGGAAGGAATGATACTGCACTTGCTACTGATTTAGAAGCAATGGCGCATGCGATGGAGAATCAGCCGAATATTGACGGGAATGCTGGATCTCGTAGTTTGGTGACTTTCCAGAGAGAGAATCCACCTACCTTCAAGGGAAAGTATGATCCTTATGGAGCATTGGATTGGTTGAAAGAGATTGAGGGAATCTTCCTTGTGATGGATTGCACTCCAGTACAGAAGGTTCATTATGGTACTCATATGCTAGCAGTTGAGGCTGATGACTGGTGGCTAGAGACTTGTCAGAGATTGGAAGCTGCGGGTGAAAATGTCACTTGGGTTGTGTTCCGTAGGGAATTTTTGAGGAAGTACTTTCCTGAAGATGTTCGTGGTAAGAAGGAGATTGAATTCCTTGGACTGAAGCAAAGGAATATGTCGGTTGTTGAGTATGCTGGAAAGTTTGTTGAGTTGGCTAAGTTCTATCCGCACTACGGTGAGGTGGATGCTGAGTTTTCGAAGTGCATCAAGTTTGAGAACGGGTTGCGCCCAGAGATCAAGAAGGAAGTTGGATACCAGAAGATCCGTGTCTTTGCTTATTTGATTGATAGTTGCAGAATTTATGAAGAGGATAATAATGCTCATTACAAGATTATCAGTGAGAAGAGGGGTAAGTACCAACAGAATCATGGTAAGCGTTATGATACCCCAGCTGGTAAAGGTAAACAGAAAGCTGCTCAGGGTCAGAGGACTAGTGGGGGAGATGCTCCTGCTTGTGTGGTTTGTTTTAAATGTGGGAAACCTAGGCATAAGAGTAATGTGTGTACTGCTGAAGTAAAGAGGTGTTTTGGTTGTGGTAAGAACGGACATGTTGTATTTGAGTGCAAGCATAAGGATGTGATTTGTTTCAATTGTTGTGAAGAAGGGCACATTTGTAGTCAGTGTCAGAAACCAAAGAGGGTGCGGGCAAGTGGTAAAGTGTTTGCTTTGGTTGAGGATCAGACGGCTGCTGAGGACAGACTTATCAGAGGTACATGTTTCATTAATAGTACTCCTTTAATTACTATTATTGATACCAACGTTACGCATTGCTTTATTGCTACTGATTGTGTTGAAAGATTGGGTCTTATGTTGTCTTCTATGAATGGATAAATGGTCGTCGACACTCCATCCAAGGGGTCGGTGACTACTTCCTTTGTGTGTTTAAAGTGTCCCTTGTCGATCTTCAATAGAGACTTTGCTGTTGATTTGGTTTGTTTTCCGTTAGGAGGTTTGGATATGATTTTGGGTATGAAATGTGTGATACGATGGGAGAACTGACTTGGGATTTCGCGTTTATGTTTGCAAATGTTTCGGTTTAGCAAGAGTCGACACCGACTTTTTATTTTATCATAAGGAAAGGTCAAAAAGCACAGGAAAGACCTTTGAGATGTTTTCTTGGGTTCGGGGAGTAGATTATAGAAAGGGAAGGTATTATAACCCTTTCTATTCATGGTTATCCATGGGCTCTTAGTTACTTGTTTAGATCACTTGATTTGCTTTTCAATTGTTTGAAATGGTGCTCTTCAATTGTTTGAAATGGTGCTTTGTGTGTGGTTTTGAAAGATGTTTTGAAAAGAGGCCATCGTTGTGGCAACCTTTGTAATGATTCTTGTTTGAATGTATACAAAGGTGTTTTTATTTTTTGAAAGGTTTTCAATGTTTGAAAGTAGGGTTTTGAAATAGTGTTTGTGAAGTGTGTTTGAAGATAGCAAGGATGTTTTTGCAAGTTTTGATCAAGTAACTAAGAGTTATCTACCCTATTTTACTCAAAGATCTTTCTTATGTTTTTAACCCTTTTAACAGTGTTGTTTCACCATTGTATTTGATGAACAACCTTGTGTTAGGATGTTAAACGGGACAGGCTTCGGTCATCGTATAGACCATGATAGCAATTGTGTCAAGTATCTTTGGCAATTTTCTTAAGGGACTTGATCATTTTTGTTTAGGCAACTCAGATAGCGTCATCGAGGGACTATGATCTTTTGTTTGTTTTTGTTTTGCCAAAGTACTTAACATGCATACCATGGCCCATTTTTGAAGGCAACAAGTGGATTGTAACCCTAGGGGTGCAAGTGTGCATTGTGTTTATTTTTCATGCATTTTTGTCTTTGATTAGGTCAAACTATTTGTTGATTTGGACAAACCCTAAGTTATTACAACCAAATTGAATTTACAATGCATAATATTTAAATGTACAATATTTAAATAAACACAATAAATATATATATATAATAAAAATGTATTATGCAAAAAGAAGTTTTTATGTATGTAAAAATATTTTAAATGTAAAGAAATATGAAGAAATAAATAAAAAAAGTTAATTTTATTTGTTTTAGGGTAAACCCTAATTCTTTTAAGAAAATAATATTATATATTATTTATATACAAAAATATATTAATATGTACAAAAATAAAAATATATTGAGAAAAAATGTTTTTTAGTATAAAATAATAATACAAATAAAAATGTAATATTTTTGTGTTTTGGTTCTAATTATATATATATATATATATATATATATATATATATATATATATATATATATATATATATATATATATATATATATATATATATATATATATATATATATATATATATATATATATATATATATATATATATATATATATATATATATATATATATATATATATATATATATATATATATATATATATATATATATATATATATATATATATATATATATATATATATATATATATATATATATATATATATATATATATATATATATTAAATATGTAAAAAATAAAATAAAATATTTACAAAAATAGAATATATTCAAGAAAATATTTTCAGTATGAATAAAAAATAAAAATGAAAATAAAAGTATTATTTACATTATTTTTAAATTTAAACAAATAATATAATGGTATTAAGAATGTTTTAATGTTAGAAATAATTAAAATAAATACCAAATAAATGTAAAAAATTATGAAACTATTTTTCAAGTATTTTTTATGTTTGGAAATAAAATAATAAAGTCAGAAATGAAATTAAAATGCAAAAATAATAAAAATACAAGAAGTTGGGCCAGGGGGTGTGAAACTGAAAAAGACGGTGTTAGAATCAAAAACAAGCCAGCCCAGCCCAAGTCTCCATCTTCTTCCTCCAGCACTGTGAAAAACGCGCGTTCTAAGTTCAAACAGCTAACTCCTGCATTTGTGATCTTTTGCCAAAACTCAAAACATGAAACTTGTAGAGCATCAAACCACGATTCTAACTATATAAAAAACTTAATCTAACTCTCAAAGACCAGAGAGAATTTCTCTGGCCCTAATTTCTAACCTAGTTTTTTCAGAAAGTTCATGGATGAAATTCTCTTAGCATGTTTAATATAAATGAAAACTAAGCATATGTATGGTTTCAGGGCAATGAGTACAAAATCTTTTATTCACAAACCTAAGGCTAAATGTTCCTAAATAGAGAGATAGAAGTTCATGAAAAACCTGTTTCAGTTGGATTCGAGTTGGACAATGCAGCAACTTTCAGTGAGGCCTGAGGTTCTTTTGAGCTTGCTTGATGTTCCCTGAACCTTTCCCAATACTTAGTTTGTTTTGAAATGGCCTGAATCAACCTCTAGAAGTCAACCTGCATAAGCTTGAAACAGAAATGGTGAACACTGTAAATGGAGTTACAGTTGGCAATGGAGGTTTGGGATAGCTTAAGTGAGTTGAATGGAAGGTGTTTTAAGTGGAAAGGAGCAAAACGCACGAGAAAAATGAGCTATGGCACTCAAGTTGCAGCAACTACCCTGTTTTGCAAGTTTTTGGTGTTTTGGTGTTCAAGGGTGCTTGAGGGATGATTGGCTCGTGTTTCTGGCTTACAAGGATGTGAAAAACTTGTTTGAAACCTTGGCTTAAGTTGAATATATCATATATGTGTGTTATGGACTTTTGGTACAATAACTTGGTTTTGAAGCAAAAATGTGAGAGTTGACAATGCAAGGTTGTACTGGCTTGTAACCTAGCTGCACAAAGTGGTTGAGCTTTGCCTGATATTAGGGAGCCTTGTTTGCAGCAAAAGGCTTGGTGTATGGCTCAAGAAATGAAACTTGACATAAAGCTTGCTTTATGTAAATGGAAGTGTTATCTTTATGCCCAAAATGGAATTGTTCATTGTATAATGCTCCCTTGATCAAAACAATGCCTCTAACCAATGTATTTGCATTCAATTTTTGAGTTTAAATTGGTTTAGAGGCATGTAATTAAGTACAAAGCTAGTTTGGTCAGATTTTGCAAGTTGTATGAACATGTATTGGCCATGGTTACAAAGTGAGTTTTTTCCAACTTCAAGCATTCGATTCTCCCTAACCAAAAATGTTTTTGAGGAGTTCTTGGACAATTTGGAAAGCTTTCAACATGTACTATAATCCATCTTTGAAATGCAACTTGAGACTCCAAGTGGAACTATGTGAAAAATGGCCAAGAAGATGGGTCAAAATCCTGCCTAAACTAGGGCAAAATTTCTCTAAGTTAAAAGTTTTAGGGACCCTTGTTCCAAAAATCATAACTTGAGATCCAAGCTTCTTTTGAGAAAACTTTGTGAATCAAAGTTGTAGAATTTGTGATGTACTAAAACTTTCATGTTGTAAGTTTTGTTTGAATCCATTTTCATCTTGGTGAAAATATGGGACAAAGTTAGGGTTTGAATCCATTTTTCAATTTCAAACCCTAATTTGCAATTTTGGGTTTCTTGATGAACAAGTTTCATAATTTGACACATCTTGATGAAAAATGACCCTTGGCACTTGATTTTGACCAAAAAGTCAAAGTTTGACTTTTCAGTATACAGTCAAATTTTGATCAGTTGATTGAAAAAATTCATCTGTCAATCCTATGCATTTGAGATCTTTTGAACTTGTTGAATAGGTCAAGATAATGTCATTGAGTCCTTGAGTCCATGATTGAACTTGATTTTCCATTGGCTAGGTCAAACAGTCAAAATTGCCTTTGCACGGTCAAAAACCCTAAAAATGACCATTTTGCCCTTTTGGTGATCTGATCAAATTTCTTGTGGAATTATGGTCCAAACTTGATCAAATGGTCCATATGAGCTTATAATGTTGATGTGGGTCAAAATTCATGAGGTTTGACTGTAAATTGGTCACAGTTGACTTTTTCCCCAATATAGTTGATTTCTAGGTCAACTGTCCAATTGACTGGGCAAAAATTTGATTCAAAGCTTGAAACTTGGTATGGGAAAACTTATAAGTACAAAATGAAGTATGAAAGTCAATTTGTGCATTGAAGGTCCAAAAATCCCTGTGCAAACTCAAACCCTAATTTAGGTCAATAGTGCAAGGAGGTGTCTTGAGCAGAGCAAACCCTAGCTTGATCCTGAGTTCCAAGAGTCTTGTGATGAGAAATGTTGATAAAATGAGAGGGAAGATTTTGGGGTACAACAGTTGCCCCTGTTAAATCTTCTTGAACCTGAAGAGTTAGATTGGCAAGTTTGCCTTTCGTGACTCGAAGGTAAAAGAGGATTGGACACTAGAGTGCCCGTAAATTTGCACTCGTCAAAATATTGTTGAGGGAATGGGCTTAAAGATGCCATTTGGAGATGGTATAATCTTGCTGGAGATGGGCTTAAAGATGCCATCTAATATTGTTTGTTGAACTGGAGCATATCCGAGTTGTAACTGTATTTGATCTTTGAATGAATATCAGAATGACTGTCGTGTCTAGAGTGTATCTGTATTCTGAATGGGTAACAGAGAAACATCTGTATATGGAGAAACTGTGTGTTGGGGTTAAGTTATGAATGAGTGACAGAATGGCAACCGTGTTTGGAGCGTATCTGGACTGTATCTGTAGTTGAGATCTGTATCAGTAGCAGAATGACTTCCGTGCCTGGAGTGTATCCGTACTGTAACTGGGATCTGAATAAGTGACAAAATGATTTCCGTGGCGACTACATTAGGGAGAATCAAACTTCTGGTGTAAGGGCCAGAAAGGCATCCGTGTTTGGAGCGTATCTGAATTTTGAAGTTGATAGTTGAATCTGAATGAGAGATAGAATGGCCGCCGTGTCTGAAGCGTATCTAGTCTGTATCGGATTGCTGGAGTCTGAATGAGTAATAGAATGACCGCCGTGTCTGGGGTGTATCCACACTGTATTTTGACTTGAAATTCTGAATGAGTAATAGAATGACCGCCGTGTCTGGGGTGTATCCATACTGTATCTGAATAGTTGTTAACGATAGCCTTTTAATCTTATCCTGAAAAGGGTAAAATGTTAGCTAAAACAAAAAGTCATGTTGCATGATATGTATGATGCAATGAACTATATTTTCATCAATGTTTATGATATATGAATGTAATGGAAGTTCATGTAAGCTGAATAGTTGTCTTGCTGAGGAAAATAAATCCCTGATAACTGGAGATAACGAAATCTTTGGCTGCTGCCGAAGAAAGTGAATCCTGACCGGTGCTGAGGACTCAAAAATCTTTGTTGAAGATGCGAAAACCCTTGCTGGCTGCTTGGGGGTTGAAAATCCTTGATTGTTGAGAATGAGAAATCCTGGGACCACTGCTGGGGATTGAAAATCCTTGGTGACTTGTGGGGATTAACTAGAGCTTTGACAACTTCCGCGGGGGATGAGAATCCTTCATGACTTTCCTGGGAAATAAGGAAAACTCTGAAAATCTCTATTGGGGAGTTAAAACCTGGGAGGCTTCTGCTAGAGAAATGAGACCGAGAATCTTCGATCTTCTGGGAAATAACTTTGTGGGGAGAATGTTTACTCGGCCAGTGAAATCAGGAGCTTGGGTTGTACGCCGATCTACTGGGGAAGTTGGGGAACACTGGATGGTTGATAGTTAGAAATTTGACTTCGCTGGGGGATAAGGTTTAGAATATGAAGTAGTGAAAAACACAAGAAGGGGGGGTTGAATTGTAAAACTGAAAATCAATGCAATGAACAAGATATTTTTATCCTGGTTTGTTTGATCTCAAACTACTCCAGTCCACCCGTCAAGGTGATTTCGCCTCTCTCCAACGAGGTCTTAATCCACTATATTCAACTGAATATTACAGACTGCTTTAACAACTGCTAAAGCCTTCTTGATGCAAACCACAACCCGGTTTGTCAAGGAAACACTTTCTTACAAAGAAGATAAATCTAAGTGTGTGAATGTTTTCTACAAAACTGTATCACAACTGTGATGTATACACAACTTTAAGCTTAGAAACAAGATTGCTAAAACAAAGATTGAGTAAGAGAATGTGTAGTGTTTAGCAAACTGAGAGAAGGAAGATTATGATCAGCTTTTTGGCGTGTAAAGATTTGGAGAGCATTAGCCAATTCAATCTTCAAAGTCTTGTTTATATAGCACTGAGATGTTGAACGTTGGAGCAATATTCTTGATTCAATGCTAATAACAAACTTTCCTAATCGAGCAGATCTTGTCTGGAATGAGGTCGTTGGTATTAATTTGCTTTCAATGCATAGTATCGTTGCTTACTTAATGCAAGTTCTGGCTTGGCTCATTCTGATTCTGCTTAGCTGCTGATGAACTGTTGTGTTTCTTTATCAGAGTGTTGAGCGCAGTTCTTGTTCATCAGACTTCAGCATACACGTGAGTTAATCTTCTGATTCTGACATTCTGATATGGCAACTTCTGATGCTGATGTCAGGAACCAAATTTCTGATGCTGATTAGGTGTGATCTTGCTTATACCAATCAGAGTATCTGCAAATCAGAACGTAATAATTTAGGAAGCAAATAGTTCATACATGAATCATATAAATAATATATCTTTTCACTTTGTTATCATCAAAACTTAAACATAGGGTAGTAGATTCAAACTTTGTTCTAACAATCTCCCCCTTTTTGATGATGACAAAAACTAGATATTTTTTAAATGAAAATAACGTGAAAAGGTATCAGAGAGATGCATTAGAGTAAGAGGTTATCAAAGATAAGGGATAAAGAGATATCAGAGTTGAGAGATACTCCCCCTGAGTTTATTACTTCCCTTTTTGATTACAAGTGTTCTTCAGGATCAGGTCTTTTTGCCTTTCTTTGAACATCAGAGTATCAGAGTCTTTGACTATCGGAAGCTTTAGATCAGCATATCAGAGCAGAGCTTCAGATCAGCGTATCAGAGCTTTTCTTGTCAGAGCTTTGCTTTGGATCAGAGTATCAGAGCGGATCAGAGCTTCAGAGCTTTTAGTCTTCAGAGTGTCCAGGAGCTTCCTTGTACCTGTAGACTTTAAGCAAAACGGAAAACATTTTCAAGTATAATAGAGTTAGAATGTTCGAGAATTTATGTCTTAGTAAACCGTTATTGTTTAAAAATATCATTCTTGTTCTCCCCCTTTTTGTCAGCAATCAAAAAGTGTAGGTGATGTGCTAAAACAATTAAGATCAGAAAAACTTGTCATATTAAAAAGGTTCAGAATCAAACAAAACATATTCAAACAGTACATCAGATAATCAGAGAAAACATGAAAAAGACATGAATGAAAAAACTAAGGTTGGGGAGGAAAGCGTGTGAACAGGTTCTCCAGCATGGCTTTGATCTGATCAGCAGTCTCATTCTGCTTGTGCACCATGCTGACAACAGTGTCAATCTTGCTATCCTGCACATCCATTCTTTCTTTCATCTTCTGGTCGTTTTCATCCATCCTCTGCTGCAGACGCATGTCATTCAGCTTCAGCTCTTCCAGAGTCTGCCTGTCCAAGGCAGCTTGAGAAACATCAGAAGCAGGAAGCTTCTGAGAGCTTTCTGCAACATCTTCTGCTTGACTTGCTTCAGCTTGAATGGTCTTGTTTTCTTCTGGTTTCACCTTTGAGGCTAGCTGTTTCTTAGACCAAGGTTCACTATCCAGAGGGAGCACAGCTTCCTGATGCTGATGCTGACTTTCAACTTCCTTCAGCAGCTTGCTGAAGTTCTGTTGTGCCTGCTCATAGTTGATATCCTGCAACTTGAGGGCTTTAGCACGTACCCAAAGTCTGAATTGTGACCAGAGCTGGTCAGAGGCAGCCGGGTCAATCATTCCAGGACAGACTTGCTTCAGAGAAGCAATCCATTGCTGCAAACCTGTTTCAAAATTCATAATACCAGAGCCAACATCTGGTTGTTTTGGTTTTGGGATGGCTATTTTATGTTTCAGATCAGCAAGACGGTCAAGGCTGGTTAAGTCTATGAAGGTCCTGCTGGGGTTTTCGGTGGTTTGCTTGGCAGCTGTTTGTTTTGGAGATGGAGTGGGAGAATCAGAAATTATGATTGGACTGTTTGGTGTTTTGGGAGTATTTGGTGGTGTAGATTCTGGCGAGGATGGCAGCTGGGCCATGGTGACTGTTGTTCCACATGGCAGCTGGATTGCCAGAGGTTGTGGTTCAGATGATTGAGGTGAATGAGGTTCAGAAGGTGGAGGAGTTTGAGTTTCAGAGTGATGAAACTCAGGTTGAGGTGATGGTGGATGAATTTCTGGTTGAGGAGAGGGAGACGGAATTGCTGGTTGAGGAGAAGTTGTTGGAATTTCTGGTTGTTCAGGGATAAGGGGTTCTTCTGGAATGGATGAGAGAGGTTGTTGTTGTTCTGGTTCTTCAGCAGATTGCTGTTGTTCTGGTTGTGGAGGAGGGACAATTTGTGGTTCAGAGTTTGGATTGGCGGAGTGATCAGAAGTGTGTTGATCAATGTCAGACAGCACTTTGCCAATTGCTGATGTTGTTGAGATTGTTGGTTTGGGATGTTTGGTTCTGGGTCTTCTGAGTTTTAATGCCTCAGAAGGGTCATCTTCTGGTTCAGTTTCATCTATTGTTGGGACGGGGATTGAGATTCTATGAGAGGTTGGAGGTGGAATAGATGCTGGAATAGTAGAAGAATTTAAAACAGAAGCAGCAGATAAATTACCTCTTTTCTTGGGTGTCTGCTGGGATGATCCTTCTGAAGGTGCCTTCCTCTTCTTCGTCTTCTTCAGAGTCACTTCTGGTTGAGGTTTGTGCAGATCTTTGATATTCAGATTTGGATCTGTACCATCTGCCTTGCACGCGTCTAAGTATCTGAGAACCACCTCTGGTTTAGATTCTATCTCATAAAATAAAGGAAAGTCACTCAGTGGAACTCTTCTGCTGGAGATATCAGCAAAAGGAGTAGCTTTGGGTTCCTCTTTGATGTTCTCTATCAACTTCATTTTCTTCAAGTTCTTCGCGTTCAGAGGCTTCCCAACTGTTGGTTCAATGGTGCTTAATTCTTGAGCTTCTATCAGATGCTCTATCAGCCTATTCTCTGTCAGAATATCTGATATCAACCTTCCAAAAGGTATCCAATCCCTCTTTGTTCTTTCTTCTTCCCTGGTTTCCTTCACGCTTGTTCTGAGGTGGTTGAACAGGAGATGAGCCAAGTTGATTTTTACCTTCTGATCGATAAAGTAGATCAGAAACTACTGATCCACATTTATGTAATCAGGGGAACTAGTTGGCTTCCTATGGTTGAAGCACCCCAGAATTATCTTTGCCCAAACTCTGATGATCCTTCAGATCTTTGATCTTGCTGCTGGGCACCCCATGGGTGAAAATCCTTTCAGCTATCACGCCCACGTTAGCACATCTCTCAGCCATATCAATACAGTGGACGCCACTGCCACTGTAGCCTATTAACCTTGCTATGTGATCCTCAGTGATCACAATCTTCTTCCCCATAATGAAGGAGGTGACTAGATGCGTTGAAGCCTTCGCATGAATCCAGAACTCCTTGACTAACATAGTGAATGTTGGTCCAACCAACCTGTCAAAATACCTTTCCCATTTCTGTGCCCTAACTTCTTCTGTTAGGTCAAAATCGTTCTCCTTCAAGCTTCCAAAATCAATGATCAATTCAGATAACACTTCAAGATTCTTCACAGGAGTGAGGAGTGTTCTGAATGGCACTTGATACTGTTCAGATGATGCTTTCTTCTGAGGACCTGCAGAAGCACTGCTGGAGGTTGCCATGTTCACACTAAGAGATTTTGAGAAGAAACTGAGAAAAAGGGTTTGCAAGAGATGAACACAGAAAAATGCAGAGAATGCTTGAGAATTAGTGAGAAACTGTAAAGAATTAGAATGAGAGGTTAATGTGTTTAAATAGAGTTCAGAATATTTTGAAAAAATAAACGTTTTTAAGAAAGAGAAAAATCATGATTGCGTTTTAAAAGTATGATTACTTTTATTAAATGCTTGCTGATTTTGGGGGATTTGAGAAAGATACTTAAAAACGGTTACCGGACATGTGTCTCAATGCACCCAATTAGCGTTTTGCCTTCTCAGAAGCGTGCACGCGTTCTGCTTCAGAGATTTGCTGATGATTGGATGACACTTGTTTGATGTAGTGATCAGCACGTCTGTCTTTGAGCTTAGACTCTCAGATCTTTAGACTTGCATCTGATACAATCTGCATGTTCTATCTTTCTGAAAGGAGATTGATCAGAAGTTCACAGTAAAACAAATACATTCTGAAGATAAATATATGGAATTAAAACATTTTCACTCTGGGCAGACTTTCATGCTGAGATGTTTCAGAATGAAATTAAACCTATCTTCTGAAAGGGGTTTAGTAAAGATATCAGCCCATTGATGGTCTGTATCTATAAATTTTAAGTTCAAAATTCCTTTTTGAATATAGTCCCTAATGAAGTGATGTTTTATTTCTATATGCTTAGATCTAGAATGTAAAATGGGATTCTTACTTAAGCAAATAGCAGAAGTATTATCACAGAGTATAGGAATGTTACTCTCAAAAATTTGGAAGTCTTCAAGCTGACTTTTCATCCAGAGCATTTGTGTGCTACATCCTGCTGCTGCTATGTACTCAGCTTCTGCTGTTGATAGCACAATTGTTGATTGCCTTTTGCTGGACCAAGAGATCAGATTTTCTCCCAGAAACTGGCAGCTTCCAGAAGTACTTTTACGCTCCACTCTGTCTCCAGCAAAATCAGCATCGCAGTAGCCTACTAAGCTGTAATCACTAGATTTTCTATAAAACAAACCCAGATTAGTAGTACCTTTCAGATACTTGAAAATTCGCTTAACAGCTGTTAAGTGAGATTCTCTAGGATCTGATTGGAATCTAGCACAAATACAAACACTGAATAATATGTCAGGTCTTGAAGCAGTCAGATAGAGGAGAGAACCAATCATACCTCTGTAGACTTTCTGTTCTAAATTTTTGCTTACCTCTTCTCTTTCCAGAATGCACGTGGGATGCATTGGAATCTTTGATGGCTTACATTCTGAGAGGTCAAATTTCTTCAGAAGATCTCTGATGTATTTGCTCTGATGAATGTAAGTTCCCTCTGGAGTTTGATTGATCTGAATTCCTAGAAATAATTTCAGTTCCCCCATGAGGCTCATCTCAAATTCTGCCTGCATACACTTAGCAAATTTTCTTCCAAGAGAAGGATTAGTAGAACCAAAAATAATATCATCAACATAAATTTGACAGACTAAGATGTCATTCTTAACTGATTTACAGAATAGAGTAGTGTCCACTTTCCCTCTGGTGAATTCATTTTCTAATAGAAAGTTACTTAGCCTTTCATACCAAGCTCTGGGAGCTTGTTTCAGACCATATAGTGACTTCTTTAGTTTGAGAACATGTTCTGGATGTTTTGTATTTTCAAAACCAGGGGGTTGGTGTACATAAACTTCTTCTTCTATATAACCATTTAAGAATGCACTTTTGACATCCATCTGATACAGAGTGATGCCTCTATTAACAGCAAATGAAATTAAAAGTCTGATAGATTCTAACCTGGCGACTGGAGCAAAGGTTTCTGTATAGTCTATCCCCTCTTGCTGACTATAACCTTGTGCACCCAGTCGTGCCTTGTTTCTGATGACTTCACCTTGTTCATTTAGCTTGTTTCTGAACACCCATCTTGTTCCAATGACGTAGAATCCTTTTGGTCTGGGAACAAGATCCCATACGTCGTTTCTGGTGAATTGATTCAGCTCTTCTTGCATTTCCAGAATCCAGTCATTATCCAGAAGTGCTTCATCAATAGAAGAAGGTTCAATCAGAGACACAAGTCCCATGAGAGTTTCTTCAGAGTTTCTGAAGCTTGCTCTTGTTCTGATTGGATCTTCCTTTCTTCCTAAGATAGTCTCTTCTGGGTGATCCAAGCTGCTTCTGGGTAATCTCTTCTGAGGTTGATCAGCATCTGTTGTAGGATTGCTAGCAGTGCTCCTTTCAGACGTTGAAGGAGTGTCTGTGTTGAGAGCTTCTGATGACTTGTCTTCAGAACCTGTAAATTCAATTTCCATACCTGCAAAAACTTCATTCTGCTTTGACTTTTCAGAGTCAAGCTTATCATCAAAACGAACACTGATTGATTCTTCCACAATCTGTGTTTCTGTATTGTATACTCTGTACCCTCTTGAGCGTTCAGAGTATCCTAACATGATACACTTCTGTGCTTTAGAGTCAAACTTGTTCAAATAATTCTTTGTATTTAACATAAAACAGGTACATCCAAATGGATGAAAATATGAAATGTTGGGCTTTCTGTTCTTCCACAATTCATATGGACTCTTTTCCAGGATAGGTCTTATTGAGATTCTATTCTGAATGTAGCACGCTGTGTTTATTGCCTCTGCCCAGAAGGTCTTAGCAACGTTTGTCTCATTGATCATGGTTCTGGCCATTTCTTGCAATGTTCTGTTCTTTCGTTCTACAACTCCATTTTGTTGGGGAGTTCTAGGACAAGAGAAATCATGCAGAATGCCTCTGTCATTAAAGAATGACTCAAAATCTTTGTTTTCAAATTCTCCACCATGATCACTTCTGACTTTAACGATTCTAAGATCCTTTTCATTCTGAACTTGGTTACAGAAGGTAACAAACATAGAGTGTGACTCGTCTTTGTGTCTTAAGAATTTTACCCATGTCCATCTGCTATAGTCATCTACGATTACTAACCCATACTTCTTGCCACTGACTGAAGCAGTTTTAACTGGTCTAAATAAGTCAATGTGCAGAAGTTCTAATGGCTTAGAGGTAGAAACAACATTTTTGGATTTAAAAGAAGGTTTTGCAAACTTGCCTTTCTGACATGCTTCACACAGAGCATCTGAATTGAACTTCAAATTAGGAAGTCCTCTGACCAGATTGAGTTTGTTAATCTGAGATATTCTTCTCATACTAACATGCCCCAATCTTCTGTGCCAGATCCACTGCTCGTTGTTAACAGACAGAAGGCATTTTACATTCTGACTCTTTAGTTCAGAAAGTTTGATTTTGTAAATGTTATTTTTCCTCTTACCATTAAACAGGATAGTCCCATCTTTCTGACTAACAGCTTTACATGATTTTTGATTAAAGATTATATCATAACCGTTATCACTTAATTGACTTATGGATAACAGATTATGCATTAATCCATCTACTAGCAGAACATTATTAATAGAGGGAAGATTTCCATTACCTACAGTTCCAGAGCCAATTCTCTTTCCCCTCTGATTGCCTCCAAAGCCAATGTGGCCTCCAGGCTTAAGTTCCAGGCTTTGGAACATATGCCTTCTTCCCGTCATGTGTCGCGGGCAGCCAGAGTCCAAGTACCATGACTGGTGTTTCTGACTTGCTGCTAAAGATATCTGCAACATGTATTATTTTATCCTTAGGTACCCAGATTTTCTTGGGTCCTGATTTGTTAGTTTTACCAAAACTCTGGTTGAATTTTGGTTTCACAGAGTGCTTACTGCTAGTGTATTTAATATCATGTGTGTGACCATACACAAAATGTGAATTCAGAGGAGTGTGTTTAATGGTTAAGTCCATGACATTCTTTGGTGTAGGAACCTTACCTTGGTATCCTATTCCTTTCCTGCCGTTTCTGCTAACTCCATAGATCATTGAAGCCATTTTGCTTCTATCTATGCTTTTAGCAAGGAACTTCTGGAAAATGTGATCATACTCCTTGATGATCTCATCAGCGTTGCTGGGAGTTTCAGAAATTGGTTCCTTCTGAGAGTTTTGTAAAGTGTTTTCTAATTTTGAAATCTTATTTCTCAGCTCAGAATTCTCCAATTTGAGACTCTCAGTCTTATTAGAGTCAGATTCAAGATTCCTTTTCAGGTCTCTGAATTTAACTCTAATTTGCTGATATCGTTCCAGAATCTCATTAAGGCTTTCAGCAAGTTCAGCCTTGGTAAAGTTAACAACAAAGTTAGGAAATACCTCTTCAGTATCTGATTCTGAGTCTGATTCAGAAGCTTCACTATCTTCTGAGATGTTAGCCATGAGAGCTATGTTTGCCCTCTCATCATCTGATTCTGAGTCAGCTTCAGACGAGTCAGAGTCATCCCATGTAGCCATGAGACTTTTCTTCTTCTCTCTTCCAAACTTCTTTTTGGGCTTTTCCCTCTGAAGCTTTGGGCAGTCACTCTTATAGTGTCCTTGCTCATTGCACTCATAGCAGATGATGTCCTTGGTGTTTGGCTTTTTGCTACTAGAGGAGCCTTCAGATCTTCTGTATCCAGAGGAAGAATCTGTCCTTCTGTATCTGGAAGAAGACTCGTTCTAATCAGATCTTCTGGGATTCCTGAACTTCCTTTGTCTTTGCTTCCACAGTTGATTTACTCTTCTGGAGAGGAGGGAGAGTTCGTCTTCTTCTGATGAGGATCCATCAGATGTTTCTTCAATTGCCTGCAAAACTTTAGACTCAGATTTTTTGTTAGATTTTAATGCTAAAGGCTTACCTTGCTTCTGAGGCTCGTCAGCTTCTAGCTCTATCTCATGACTTCTGAGGGAGCTGATAAGTTCCTCCAGAGTGATTTTGTTGAGATCTTTGGCTAGCTTCAGAGCTGTAACCATTGGTCTCCACTGCTTGGGTAAACTTCTGATGATTTTCTTGACATGGTCAACAGTAGAGTATCCTTTGTCCAGAACCTTGAGACCAGCTACCAAAATCTGGAATCTTGAGAACATTTTTTCAATGGATTCAGATTCTTCCATTTTGAACGCCTCATACTTCTGAATGAGCGCCAGAGCTTTAGTTTCTTTGACCTGAACGTTGCCCTCATGCGTCATTCTGAGTGAGTCAAAAATGTTCTTTGCTGTGTCTCTGTTGGAGATCTTTTCATATTCAGTATAGGAGATGGCGCTGAGGAGGATGGTTCTGGCCTTGTGGTGATTCTTGAAGTCACGCTTTTGTTGGTCAGACATTATTTTTCTATCAATCTTCTGACCGCTTGCATTCACAGGGTGCGTGTATCCATCTGTCACCATATCCCATAGATCAGCATCATGTGCCAGAAAGAAGCTTTCAATTCTGTCTTTCCAGTAATCAAAGTTTTCTCCATCAAAGACTGGAGGTTTGCCGCTGAATCTGTCTCTGTCCTCATTGTTGTCATTGCTGGTGTGAGAATAGTTTCCTGCCATTGTGTTTTTCTGACGCTGGATCTTGTACTGACACGGTTAAGTGTTTTAGCTCAGAACCAGGCGCTCTGATGCCAATTGAAGTAGTGAAAAACACAAGAAGGGGAGGTTGGATTGTAAAACTGAAAATCAATGCAATGAACAAGATATTTTTATCCTGGTTCGTTTGATCTCAAACTACTCCAGTCCACCCGTCAAGGTGATTTCGCCTCTCTCCAACGAGGTCTTAATCCACTATATTCAACTGAATATTACAGACTGCTTTAACAACTGCTAAAGCCTTCTTGATGCAAACCACAACCCGGTTTGTCAAGGAAACACTTTCTTACAAAGAAGATAAATCTAAGTGTGTGAATGTTTTCTACAAAACTGTATCACAACTGTGATGTATACACAACTTTAAGCTTAGAAACAAGATTGCTAAAACAAAGATTGAGTAAGAGAATGTGTAGTGTTTAGCAAACTGAGAGAAGGAAGATTATGATCAGCTTTTTGGCGTGTAAAGATTTGGAGAGCATTAGCCAATTCAATCTTCAAAGTCTTGTTTATATAGCACTGAGATGTTGAACGTTGGAGCAATATTCTTGATTCAATGCTAATAACAAACTTTCCTAATCGAGCAGATCTTGTCTGGAATGAGGCTGTTGGTATTAATTTGCTTTCAATGCACAGTACCGTTGCTTACTTAATGCAAGTTCTGGCTTGGCTCATTCTGATTCTGCTTAGCTGCTGATGAACTGTTGTGTTTCTTTATCAGAGTGTTGAGCGCAGTTCTTGTTCATCAGACTTCAGCATACACGTGAGTTAATCTTCTGATTCTGACATTCTGATATGGCAACTTCTGATGCTGATGTCAGGAACCAAATTTCTGATGCTGATTAGGTGTGATCTTGCTTATACCAATCAGAGTATCTGCAAATCAGAACGTAATAATTTAGGCAGCAGATAGTTCATACATGAATCATATAAATAATATATCTTTTCACTTTGTTATCATCAAAACTTAAACATAGGGTAGTAGATTCAAACTTTGTTCTAACAGAATACTCTAGCTTCGCTGGGGGTTTTGAAGCTTAACTCCGCTGGAGACATGTACTCCAAGGTTTTAGCTTGTTGAGGATCTGAATGACATATTGTAGGGGATTTCTTCTGGAATAGCACAAGGATATCTTCCTACACCTTCAATCTATCAGTAATTATCCTTTCTCAATTTCGTTTTATTTGTAAGCCGTGATTATATTCAAATGCATATGCCTATTTAACAAAACATTGGACGTTTTCAAATAAAACATAAGTATAAAAAGAAAAGAAAGGCAAGCAAATTTTTGCACTTTGAAGTATCTTTGTATTAACTTTTATAGGTATCTTTGTACAAAGGAGACAGACATCCTAGTAAAAGAATGTTGTCGTAAATTGAGAAGAAAAAAATTTATACAAAAGAAAGATGGCTATATGCAATGATTCCATGGGGTTCCCATTCTGCTATGGTCTTCACAACTCTGAGTATCTTGTCCATTCGCTGCTTCGTCCGCCAATGATTGGATTGATCAGAAGCTGGGAGCTTGTTGGTGAAGAGATTTTCCTTAAATTGATCCGACGAGACATAGTCATACGCTTTAATTCCCTAACTTTTACCTGGACCGCCCTTTCGGGTTTTTAGTCCACCGGGAAACCCTTTTTTTCCCAAGTCTCCCTTTCGGGTTTTCAACTTGTCGGGTGTACATATTTTGTGTATTTATCCCTAATTTTTGCCTAAACCGCCCTTTCGGGTTTTCGATTCACCGGGATGCCCATTTTTGCCCAAGTCGCCCTTTCGGGTTTTCAACTTGTCAAGTCGTTTTATGCGTAGTATTTTTTGACTATGTCTGTGTTCGTAGGGTGCGGCAAATCGTCATTGTCCATGGTGGTCAGAATCATTTCCCCACCAGAAAAGATGCTCTTGATCACAAATGGTCCTTCGTAAGTAGGAGTCCACTTGCCCCTCGGATCACTTTGCGGTAAGATGATCTGCTTGATTACAAGATCTCCGACTCGATATACTTGATGCCTGACTTTCTTGTTGAAAGCCTTGATCATCCGTTTCTGATATGTCTGACCATGACAAAGAGCAGTAAGTCGTTTCTCGTCGATCAAATTAAGTTGATCAAGCCGGGTATGAATCCAATCGTCTTCGTTCAAACCAGCATCCTTCATAATCCTTAAGGAAGGAATCTGAACTTCCATAGGTAAAACAGCTTCCATGCCATATACCAAAGAAAAGGGGGTTGCCCCTGTTGAAGTATGCGCCGTGGTACGATATCCATGCAGATAAAACGGTAACATCTCATGCCAGTCCTTGTGGGTGACTGTCATTTTTTGAATGATCTTCTTGATATTTTTGTTCGCGGCTTCAATAGCACCGTTCATCTTCGGCCGATAGGGAGATGAATTGTGATGATAAATCTTGAACTGCTCGCACAGAGCAGTGATCATAGTGTTGTTCAAATTTCTACCGTTGTCTGTGATGATCCTGTCGGGGATACCATACTGGCATATGAGATTTTGTTTGATGAAGCGGGCAACCACATTCTTTGTAACGGAGGCAAAAGAAGCTGCTTCGACCCATTTGGTGAAGTAATCAATAGCCACCAGGATGAAGCGATGTCCATTGGATGCCGTAGGCTTGATCTCTCCAATCATGTCAATGCCCCACATTGCAAACGGCCAAGGAGCTGTTAGAACATTGAGAGGAACAGGAGGAATGTGCACTTTGTCAGCGTAGACTTGACATTTATGGCAAGTACGGGAATGTTGATGACAATCAGCTCCATGGTAGCCCAGTAGTAGCCTGCCCTTAGAATATTCTTATCCATTGTATGTCCGCTCAGGTGGGTGCCAAATATACCACTATGTATCTTGGTCATGATCAACTTTGCTTCAACCTTGTCCACACAACGAAGTAGAACACAATCATGGATGCATTTATAAAGGATGTCGTTGCTTAGGAAGAACTTGGCAGAAAATCTCTTTAAGAACTTTTTGTCATTGACGGAAGCTCCTTCAGGGTATTCTCGAGTCTGGAGATACATTTTGATTTCATGAAACCAGGGTTGTTCCACTACTTCTTCGGTATTAATCTCATGACAGTGTGCAGGTTCGTCCATTCGCTCGATGGTGATTTGGGGAGCCTCATTATCCCAGTTGAGTTTAAACATGGAAGACATTGTAGCCAGAGCATCTGCTAGCTGATTTTCCTCTCGCGGGAAGTGCTCGAAAGTAATCTGCTCGAAATGAGGCAACAATGTCAAGACATGTTCTTTGTATGGGATAAGATTAGGATGTCTAGTGTCCCACTCTCCTTTGATTTGACTGATAACCAAAGCCGAGTCCCCAAATACGACCAAAGATTTGATTCCCAAGTCTATAGCAGCCTTGAGACCAAAGATGCAAGCTTCATATTCAGCCATGTTGTTGGTACAGCTGAAGTAAAGTCGGGCAGTGAAGGGTGTATGGCAACCTTCCGGAGAAATGAGTATCGCACCGATACCGTTGCCAAGTGCATTTGAAGCACCATCAAAGTACAGGGTCCATCGGGATCCTTGTTCAGGTCCGTCATACGGTCTGTTACCTTCAATGTTGTCCAATGTCATGATGTCCTCGTCAGGGAAGTCGAATCTCATAGATTGGTAATCTTCGACAGCTTGGTGAGCTAGATGGTCAGCTAGTACACTCCCCTTTATAGCTTTTTGGGTAGTATACTGGATATCATACTCAGTCAGGATCATTTGCCATCTAGCAATTCTTCCAGATAAAGCAGGCTTCTCGAAGATATACTTGATCGGATCCATTTTAGAAATCAACAAAGTGGTATGAGTCAACATATACTGCCTTAGCCGGCGAGCAGCCCATACCAAAGCGCAACAAGTTTTCTCGAGTAGCGAGTCTCAAAGTCGGTAAACTTTTTGCTAAGGTAATAAATGGCATGCTCTTTTCGGCCAGACTCGTCATGTTGGCTCAGTACGCACCCCATTGAGTTATCCAAAACAGTCAGATACATGATTAACGGCCTTCCATCGACGGGTGGCATCAAGATAGGAGGTTCCAGCAAATACTCCTTGATCTTATCAAAAGCAACTTGACAATCATTGTTCCATTCAACTACCTGATCTTTCTTCAACAGTTTGAAGATTGGCTCACGGGTAGATGTTAGGTGAGATATGAACCTCGCAATATAGTTTAAGCGTCCCAAGAACCCTCTAACCTCCTTTTCAGTGCGGGGGGCAGGCATTTCTTGTATAGCTTTGACTTTAGCGGGATCAACTTCAATGCCTTTGTTGCTGACGATAAATCCCAAAAGTTTAGCAGACCTGACTCCAAAAGTACACTTGCTTGGGTTTAGTCTGAGCTTGTACTCCTTCAACCTGACAAACAGCTTTTGCAGATGATCAAGGTGTTCTTCTTCTGTCTGTGATCGGGCTATCATGTTATCTACGTAAACTTCAATCTCATGGTGTATCATGTCATGAAATAAAGCTACCATGGCGCGTTGATAGGTTGCCCCGGCATTCTTCAGTCCGAATGGCATCACTTTGTAGCAGAAGGTACCTCATTGCGTGACAAAAGTAGTTTTCTCCATGTCCTCGGGGGCCATTTTGATCTGGTTGTATCCCGAGAATCCATCCATGAAGGAAAATACCTTGTGTTGAGCTGTGTTGTCAACCAAGATGTCGATGTGTGGCAGTGGAAAATCGTCTTTAAGGCTAGCCCTGTTTAAATCCCTATAGTCCACACACATTCTGACTTTTCCGTAGTTCTTAGGTACGGGCACAATGTTAGCAACCCATTGTGGATAGGAAGTAACAGCCAGAAAGCCAGCGTTGAATTGCTTCATTACCTCAGCCTTGATCTTCTCAGACATGTCGGGCCTCATTCGGCAGACCTTTTGTTTGATTGGTGTACAGTCTTCTCTTGTAGGGAGACGGTGAACCATGATATCTGTGTCTAATCCCGGCATGTCTTCATAGAACCAGGCAAAGATCTCAACATATTCGTTCAACAATTGCACTAAGTGCTCTTTGACACCTGGTTCCAGGTTGGCACCCACCTTAACCTCTTTCTTGTCTTCCTCTGTTCCCAAGTTGATGGTTTCCAGAAACTCTTCATGAGGAAGAATAGCCCTCTCTTCTTGTTGCAAAAGTCTGGCCAACTCTCCCGGCACTTCACAATCTTCGTCAACTTCGTACTCAGCATGATTGACCAAATCTTCAGAGTCACCGAAGGCTAAAGCAGAATAGTCACCCATGGAATCTGGAGTGGATGGGTACCTGCATTTTATGAGTGTGGGTGTGTGTAAGGGATAGCCATCCTTAAACAAAACAAAATGCAAAAGGAAAGGAAATGAACACAACAGTTTTATAGATGAAAACGTCCAATGATTCATTAAAACATGGCATATGATAATGAAGAAAATCAAGCCCTTACAAATGGACCTATATGCCCCGGGTAAGGCATAAGGTGAAAATAGTGTACGAATTATTTAGTTATTACAGGCCAAAATAGGAAATTGTTCAAAGATAAATTACTGGTTGATGAAAGTGATGGGAATAAAGTCATTTGCTTCCCAGTTGCTTAAACCTCCTTCGACGGTTGGAAAGAACCAATCTTCAAAGTTGTCTTCTTCATCATTATCTTCTAAGGCATTAATTCCATGGTGAGTGATTTTTACAGGTGGTCCTCCAGCCTTGGAGCGACGCATAGCTTTCTGGCCAGTAGCAGTAAAACCTAGTCTGAACTTGTCCATCTTGTGAGAAAAATCAGGCAGTTGCCCCCATACTGTACTCCTTCCTTCTTTGATTACAGCCTCTGCGTCCTTGAGAGATGCCATCCTAGACACAGGCTTGGAAACGATAGGCACATCAACCGTTGTCTTTGGAACTGCGACTTCAGGAGAAACTTCCTCAAAATGTTGGAAAGGCATTTCTATGAATTCGCCATCCAACTCCACATAGCGAAAGGAGTTGAGGTGACTTATCGTGTACTCTTCCTCGCCGTGCACCGTTATAATCTTACCCTGAACAGGATACTTTAGAATTTGGTGTAAAGAGGAGGTAACGGCCCCAGCATAGTGGATCCACGGCCTTCCCAACAAACACGAAGATGAAGGACGGATGTCCATCACATAAAAGGTGGAGTTGAAAATTTATGTGCCCACTTTGATAGGAATGTCAACCTCTCCATGAACCATCCTATTAGAACCGTCGAAGGCTCTAACAACGATGTTACTAGGCTTCAGGGTCAAACCTTCGCAATCCAAACGGTATAACGCCTTCTTCGGTAGCACATTCAAGGAGGAACCGGTATCAACTAGGACATGGGCAAGGGTGGTTCCCCTGCATTCTACTGAGACATGCAGCGCATCGTTGTGTTTCCTTCCCTTAGGGGTCAAATCAGCATCGGAAAAACCAAGACCATTATCAGCAGTAAGGCTGGCCACACACTCTTGAAACTGGTCAGTCAAAGTTTCTTGAGGCACGTGTGCCGTCTTTAAAATTTTGATTAAGGCCTTAGCATGGGCCTCAAAGCAGAGTAGAAGAGCCAACATGGAGATTTTGGAAGGGGTCTGCCCTAGCTGTTCCACGACGTCGTATTCGCTCTTTTTGATTATCTTTAAGATTTCTTCCATTTCTTTCTGGGTGGTTTCGGGGATTACCACAGTCTGAGCCTTCATCCTGACAGGCGCTTCTAATATCCCCTTACCCTTATCGGTAGTATCAACGGATGGTCTAACTTCAGGAGTATCCAATTCTTCAATTATCGGGCCTTGCACAGATGGCTTAACAGGCACAGAAGCTTTCGAGGGTCCGAAGACTGCTCGTGGGGGAGCAATCTCCGGAGAGAAAATTCGTCTGCTGCGAGTTATCTTGCTTGTTCCCGCAATGTTCCCTATATCAGGGGTTTCATCATCATAGTTCTCTTGGACTGATTCAATCTATTTGATACCATGATAGAAGATTTCTCCTCCGTAGTTCCATGGTATTGTCTTGTTAGATTGATACGGGACAGGCCCCGGCATGGTGATTTTCAACGGCACAAACTTAGGATCAGGCGTAATCTTGACAGGCCTTTTGCAAGCCTTGGGAAGATTTTCGGAGATGGTTATTATTGTAATGTCATTGGTTGAAGTAACAAAGGTAGCAGGAGTAACAGGAGTGAAGGTATCAATAGGAGTCTTTTGGAAGAGTATCTCTTGGGTATCCATCAGGCGTTGGATGCCTGATTTCAACAGTGGACAGTCAGCTCGTATGTTTAAACAGAAGTAACAGTCTTTTCCACAGCCTGGGAATGTCCCGGCTCTCATCAAATTCACCTTAATCACTGGTAACGGAGTCAAAAGGTCAGCAACATTGGTAACATGAAGGTCTTCCATAACGGCATGAACATTATGACCGTGCTTGGGCATTGGGGGCAGAAATCACATTCGGCTTTTCGGGCGCATCGAATTCTACCTACTTGGTGTCGATCAGGTCTTGGATTTTATTCTTAAGAGCCCAACAGTTGTTAGTATCATGCCCTACATTGTCAGAGTGGTAAGCACATTTTGCATTGGAGTGGTAATAAGGGGAAGAGGTATTAGGGTTCTTTGGCGCTTCCTTCAAATTGGTAAGATTCGGTTTTAGCAAATGAGGGAGTACTTGAGCCGGTGTCATGTTGATTCGGGTGAACTGTCGTTGCGGCCTTTCTACCCGTTGCAGATTAGATCTTGGCTGATTGCTGCGAGGTTGATCATTTAAAGATTTTTGAATCATCACAGCCCCTACAGTTGGTCGGCGCTCGGTTCTTCCTTGGATTTTCTGAGAATAAACAGCAGAAGCTTCCTTCTTAGCTGGGAAGGTCTTCTTAATAGCAGCAGACGCGGAGGCATCTTTCTGAATCTTTCCACTTTTGATGTCGGCCTCGACCCTTTCACCGGTCAAAATTAATTTGGTGAATCCTGCGGAGGAACTCCCAATTAAATGATTGAAGAAAGGGCCAGACAGGGTCCCTAAAAACATATCAACCAGCTCTATATCCGACAATGGTGGTTGCACCCTTCCAGCCAGATCACGCCACTTCTGGGCATACTCTTTAAATCCCTCGTTAGAAGCCATACCCATACTCTGTAGTTGAGTACGAGTGGGCGCTAAATCAGCATTGTATTGGTATTGTCGGTAGAAAGCAGTAGCTAAGTCTTCCTAGTTATGAACCTCCGATCTCTCTAGCTGATAGAACCAGTCCAATTGTGTGCCTGACAAACTATCTTGGAAAAAATGGACCCAAAGATCCTTATCAGACGAGTGGGGTTGGATCTTTCTGACGTAGGATCTTAGATGCATCTTTGGACATGACAGACCGTCATACTTAGCAAATGTAGGAACTTTGAACTTGGGAGGAATAACGATCCCGGCGACCAACCCTAGTTCTTCGAAATCTAAACCGGGTACCCTTTGCAACTCCATGGCTACCAACCGGTCCTCAAGATTTTTAAACTTAACATCTGCAGGGGGATATTGTTGTTCGGAGTAATCTTCGTCTTCTTCCTCTTCCTCTTCTTCTTCTTCAACTTCAGATTCAGAAGGCATTGCAGTTCCTTTTCCTTTACCATCCCCTTCATCAGACGTTAAGGGGAACTCGAGAACTTTTCTAGCATTGCTTTCAAACCTTCTTCCCATGATGACTACACTAGGTCTTTTCTTCTTTTTCTCTTTATCTTTCTCCAACAGTGCTTTGAGGTCCTCTTGACCCTTTACTAAGGTCATGAGGAGTTGCTGGAATTGAGAATTCTGTGCTTGCAGATCCTTAACCGTCTGCTCCAAATCCATCTTGTTGAAATAAACAGCAGAAAGATAAGGAAACCTGGTGTGAAGACCTGTTTATGCATATGATGAATGGTATGTTTATTCATGTAATTCATTCAAGGATTCAGAAATTCAAATTTGTTGCAAACAAAAAGAACACACGTCATATTAAGAAGAAATTTGTTAGTACATAAGTGCCCCATGGGCAAAATATTACAAAATTCTTAATATAAAAAGACATTGCGCATCCTTTTTGGTGCGATGTAAGTGTTGAGAGTTTCCTCCTCATGAAGTCGGCGGGTAAGCTCCAAAACCTTCTTCTCACTGGCATAGAAGCTGGCTTCAAAAGTATTCCGTTAATCTTTAAGTTGGATCCAACTCTTTTGTAATTCTTCCAATGATGTTGGCATGTCTGGATGTAGGAGGGTGTATGGAACCTCTCCTTCCATAATAGGCTCTTTAATCACGGGGAGAATGTGAAGATATGGCATCATAAGATTTTGGGCGCGGGTTCGTACCCACTTGAGGTAAGGCTCAATAGGGATGGAATTCTTGTGCCCCAGTGTCTTACTATCCACTTTGTTGGGCATCCTCCAGGTTCTGATGAATCTTTGTCGAAGTCCTTGCGCATCGTTGTCGAAGTCAAAAACCAAGTCAGGGATCATCATATCATGAGGACCATCCCTTCTAGCATATCCAAACTGCCTTAGAGATAAACAGGGGTTGTAGGTAATGCCTCCCCTAATGCCAAGTAGTGGGACATTAGGGAATTCCCCACAACGATCAATGATGATGACATTTTCTCTGGACCGAGAACACCAATGAACATCAGAATGTGTGAGGGTCATCAACCGTTGTGACCACCTTAAACCCTGATCATTCTTCAAAACTGATTGTGGAAGGTGAGGAATAAACCACCTTGCTAGGAGAGGAGTACAACACATGAGAACACTTCTTTTCCTCATTGTTCGTGTGTAAAATGAGTGTAGGATGTCCCCAAGCAATGTAGGCACAGGATTCCGAGATATGAAAATCTTGACAGCATTCACATCTATAAGTTGATCAGGGTTTGGGAACAAAACCAACCCATAGATGAGAAGTGCTACAATCTCCTCAAAAGCTTGTAGATCTAGAGAATTCCAGCATTCTTGTGCCTTCTCCAACAGGAACTTTGCCAAGAAACCCTTGACACCACTTCTGGTTTCCCAATGACCCTTGATATCAGATGGTTGCAAGTTGTTGCACCCCAAAATTTGCACTCTCATGTTTTCCAAAGTCTTCCCCCTGCATGGTTGACCAGAAACCCTTGCCTAAAGAAAAAGAAAATTTTTGAGTGGTGCTTTAAGTACATTTCGATTGGCATTCTGAAAGACCCTTCGATTGGTGTTCTGAAGGAGCCTTTCGATTGGCATTCTTTCAAGCATTTTGATTGGCATTATGTCAAGGCTTTCGATTGGCATTCTAAAAGACCCTTCGATTGGCATTCTGAAGGAGCCTTTCGATTGGCATTATGGACAAGTACTTCGATTGGCATTATAATAGTTCCCTTCTATTGGAATTTACAAAAGGTCCATTCGAAGAAGCATTCAAAGGGTCCATTCGAAGAAGCATTCAGGAGGCCCATTCGAAAGATACATGGGAAGTCCATTCGAAGGAAACAACTCAAGACCATTCGAAGAAGAATTCAGAAGGCTCATTCAAAAGTTAC
This sequence comes from Vicia faba, assembly GCA_948472305.1. Lineage (NCBI taxonomy): Eukaryota > Viridiplantae > Streptophyta > Magnoliopsida > Fabales > Fabaceae > Vicia > Vicia faba. The sequence continues at coordinate 355,753,784 of OX451740.1, read as the reverse complement.
ATGAGAAATCCATTCGAAGGAGGCAACTCAAGGCCAATCGAAGAACAGGGCCTGAAGGCATTCGAAATCCAAAAGCGTCCAGGTTCATCCAGGAGACACGAACATTTCAAAAAAAGGAAATTATTTAATGTGTTTGATTCTTGTCTCATGGCTTCAATGGCCTGGTTAAATGTTGTCTCTTGCCATTACTGCACCCTCACACCCCTATAAATACAGAGGCCAGCATACAAACACAGGACACGAAAAATCAGAGGAAATCATACAACGAAAAACACCACAGAAGAACAAAAAACATTGGAGTTACGCTGCCAAAAGTCATCAGCACTTCCAGGAAGCCATACCCAATCCTTGCACAAGCCAAAGCTGTCACCCAGCGAACACCTCCACGCCCAGAAATCCCAGATCGAAGGTATTCATCCAGCCAGTACCCAAATCGAAGTTCCAATCTACTGGTAAGAGAGGGTAAATTATCCAACTTTGTTTTTTTTGCATAAGATATCATTACTTGTTATTACTTTCGATTTGCCATCCTAGACAGGATTAAAGGGCCTGGGTTTGGCACCCAGGTCATGGTTTTTCGTTTGCTAACACTTGCTGCAGATTTAGCCTGAAGAGACCCCAACAAGTGCAGGATCGAAGGGCCTAGGATTCAATACCCAGGCCCTGCATTTTATTTCGCTAACATGCTTTTGCAGGTATAACATCCCAGATCGAAGGAGAGCCATTCTCTGGATCGAACCTATTAGCATGCTGGATCGAAGGAGGCATCTCATTCCTGGATCGAAAGCCATGACCTCCATGATCAAAAGACAATCCTCTTCCCTGGATCGAAGGCTACTCACGCCTTACTGTCTGGCCCAATCGAAAGAACCAGGACCCTCTCACAATCGAAGCCTCCATTCCCTCCCTGGGTCGAAACTCCTTTTTCCATGGATCGAAGGATCCCTCCTGCACTTTATTTTTTTTGTTTTTATTTTCATAGACTTCCTTATCATTTAAATTAACTTTAAATCAAAAAAAAATCACAAAAAAACATTAGGTTAGTTTTTATTCAAATTAATTTTGTAAACAAATTAATTAATTATTTTAACTTCATTTTATCAATTTAAAATAAACTAGACTTAGGAGTATTTAATTCAAATATCTTCTTAATCGAAAACAACCAAAAAGATTTTCTTATTTACTTAGAAATTTCTTAGACGTCTCTTTTCCTTGTTTTACGCGCGTTTATTTTATTGTAATTGCCTACTGGGATGTAATAGCTTAAACTAAGACACTTTACTGCTTTTTATTCCCCAATTTTTGGTCATGTAAATAATCCCCCTCCCCGAAAGCCTTGTAATAGCGTAGGATTTACAATTCCCGCACTTTAAATTCCTGTACATATATTAACTATTTAGATGTATGCTAACTAGGATTGTATGACAAGATCTGTCCTAATGTAAAATCAACAGTAGCTCACCATAACATGTACAAAGATAACATAAACTGAAAAATTGACACACTTGCACATGCCACTCCTAGGGTATACCTCATTTGGTTGCCTCGAATGTGGTCATTAAGTATAGGATGTTTTAGAGGTCGTCCTTTTGTCCCAAGATCATAAGTTGCCTCGAAACGGTTGCCTCGGAAAAATGATCTAAGACATTAGGATTACCACTAAAGCGTCCTAACGTTGCTTTAGTGACCACAAGTCCCTTAAATCGAATTGACCCGAAAACTCCAACGACGGTGCTACCTACTCCTCAATAGTGGGATAGCATTGTCTAAAGGATATTTGCACAATTAAATTCATTTTTGAGTAGGTAGAGGTTCTTAAGTACTTTCTCCTTTTTAAAACAAAACAAAACTTTTCACACTTACACTTTTCGAACAAAGTTTTCAAAAACACTCCATACACTCTTGAGGACAGAAACAAGAGTTAAAATGAAGTTTCAAACAAAACTCTTTTTAAAACCCACAATCACAAAGAAAAGCAAACCTTTTGAAAACATAGTGAGCAAGTACCTAAGAGCCCGTGGATAACCACGGATAGAAAGGGTGCTAACACCTTCCCTTTCTATAATCTACCTCCCGAACCCGAGAAACGTCTCGAAAAGGAATTTTTCTGTGCTTTTGTCCTTTCGCTTGTTGGATAAAATAAAAGACGGTGGCGACTCTTGCTTACCGCGACACTTTGCAAAAACAAACGCAAACGCGAACCAGCATTCCAAAAACAGTCAGTTCTCGTTCCCACCGATCACAGAACTGGCGACTCTGCTGGGGACTTTAATAAGTGAGGTATACCTTAGGACTAGATCACTTTTGTTTTCAATTGTATGCTTTTCTTTGCTTTAAATTTTGTGGGCTTGTATCGGAGTTCTATAGATCCTAACCCGGATATGGGGGTACCCTTTTTAGGTAAGTAGTAATAAACTGTGAGGGATCTGTCCGGCGTAGACCGACACAGATGAAGCAGTAGCTACGTTGGTGTGGCACCTTGGTCTGTACCGATATCCCTTGTGTTGAAACGAGGAGAATATGGGTCTTCTGAGGAGTCATTAAGCACCAACTGACCTTAGAACCTTAAATTGACCAACTTGGCCATAGAACAGTAGCAGTATGCTACACTCATTGAGACTAAACTCTCGCGATGGTTTCGGCCGCAAGAAAAGGTTGCTAAGCTGGAATTATGACCGATTGAGGGTAGTCAGTGATATTGAGATCCTCTAGAACCCGGTTACTATTTTTTAGGACAGGTCTAAACCAACTAAACTGAAAGAGGGTAATGCCTAAACTCCATGCCAGCCTAAACTTAAGGCTATATGTGTGACTTGTGTGCTTTCAAACTTGAACTACTTGTTATCTGACAACAGGGGTTCCTTGCAGGTTTTGTTTACAGTCCTTATCCAACAAATTGGATTTATTGCAGGGCTCACTTACATCACCTCACTTTTTTCTTAAACGCATAGCATATACATCATAACATCATACCTTAACATTTCCTTAACCATCTCAAGGATCTCAAGGGTCTGTGATGCAGGTTGTGATAAATCAAATGGCTAGCCAGGGGCAAGGGGATTTATTTTCCTCTAGCCTAGGTTGTCTAGAAATCCAAGCACGATAACTTGAGTCAGGGGCTATGACCCACTCGATATGGTGAGCTTGACTCTTGAAGAAGGACTCCCAGCAACATGAAGTTCCTTCAATCAGGCTACCAGATTCAGATTCTAACAAGTTTGTTGTTTACCCCGCGAGATTCTTGAAAACATTGCATACATATATCATACATATCATTGTATTACAGGTACCATTACATGTCTCTTATCTTCTTCGCTGTTTATTTCAGCAATCATCATGTCTACTAAACATTCCACTGAGCAAGCTATCAAGGCCCTCCAGGCCCAGAATGCCCAATTTCAAGAGCTGGTCATGAGCCTAGCTAAGGGTCTGCAGGACCTGAAGACCCTGATTTTGAAAGAGAGGAAGAAGAAGAAGAAGAGGACCATCCTGTTCAATACTGGACGCAGGTTTGGAAACGGGCTGCAGAATGAGGTTGATCTGACCACCCCATCTGAGGAGAAGGATAGTCCACAAGAAAGGAGGGCTCCTAACCCTGAAGTCTCCGACAACGAGACGGACTATGATGAAGAACAGTATCCCCCTGCTGAGGATAAGTACAAACAACTGGAAGACCGTTTGAACGCTATGGAAATACAAAAGGTGCCCAGTATGGACTTCGGGGATCTAGGTCTATCCTCTGGGGTGGTGATTCCCCGTAAATTCAAGGCACCTGCCTTTGCCAAGTACGACGGAGCTTCCTGTCCAAAGCTGCACCTCCGGTCATATGTGAGGAAGATCCAACCTTACACGGCTGATAAGAACTTGTGGATCCATTTCTTTCAAGACAGTCTCTCAGGGACTCAGCTTGAATGGTTCTGTCAACTGGAAGGAGCCAACATCCGCAACTGGGAGGACCTTGCTGCTGCTTTTTACAAGCAATACTAGTATAATGCCGACCTTGCTCCCACGCGTACTCAGCTTCAGGGTATGTCTATGGGTATAGGAGAAGGCTTTAAGGACTACGCTCATAAGTGGAGAGATCTTGCTGGAAGAGTCCAACCCCCTCTGTCTGATAGGGAGTTGGTGGACATGTTTCTTGGGACTTTGTCTGGTCCCTATTTCAAACACTTGATCGGAAGCTCTTCAGCCGGGTTCACCGAGCAAATACTGACCGGTGAAAGGGTCGAAGTTGGCATCAAAAATGGGAAGATTCAAGAAGCTACATCTTCTGATGCTCAGAAAAAGCCCTACAACAGGAAGAAAGAGTCCAGTGTTGTGTATGGTCAAAAGGGTCACCATGACCAACACGTAGGGGCAGTCCTGATCTCTGGTTCTGCGTCACACCGACAACAGCAAAAGGGAAATCAACGAAAGCCAGATGAGCCTAAAAGACAGTTCACCAACATCAACATGCCATTGTCTCCGGCATTGCAGCAGATGTTGAAGATGAATCTGATTATGGTGATAAACCCTCATCTGAACCCTAAGACTTCTTCTCCTAACTACAACCCAGATGCAAGGTGTGCTTATCATTCTGACAGTCCCGGGCATGATACAAACGACTGTTGGGCTCTGAAGTACAAGATTCAGAATTTGATTGATGCCAAGGAGATTGAGTTTGGTCCTCCGGAGACTCAAGCATAATCATTGCTCCCACGCCAAATCATTGAGAATGTCTTTATTTCATTTGAATTATCAAGTTGTAATCTCTTTGTTATTCAAACAATTATCTATTAATGCCAAACTTGGTTTCATTAATGCATTGCATATGTTTGTCTTGATTTGATCCAATCATTTTAATTACATTTAAACTATGCTTTTTACTCATTCAACTCTTGCTAAAAGTTACAAGCCTTTAGAGGGAGGATGACGAAACAATGCCATAATCTCATACAGTATGCTTTTGGACAGACCTTGCTAACGATGTACAGGCATTTCTTTCAAATCCTAAACACTGGAGCTATAAGGAAGATAATCCCTAGTCAACCCCTTCGAGCCAAAGAAGTAGAAGTTTTCTATTTTAACACAAATTGAAACCTTTAATTTAAACCTGGGGCAGGGTAGTCTCTAAGTTAATTTAAATGCGCATTGAAGTCGCAAAACTCTCAGTTCATAATACAACGAACAACATCAAAAGCATTCCTCTGGAATCAAAAGACAGTGGTGGTTCCTTATTTCATAGGCAGTTAATCTCTCAAAAAAGAAAAAAAAAGCCCATTGAGCCAAAACCTATAAAGTAGGCTTAAGAAAGCTGGGGCATCCCGCTGACTGTAATCTCGAAAACAGGAATAGTTCAGGCAAAAGACAGGGATAACACAAATCAAAAGAACGAGGTCGCTAAAAATCCTCAATAACATGAAAAATGTTACAAAAATGATTGCCTTCCAACAAAATCCAACTTGTGTGAACCAACACCAAAAACGTTGTTCCAGACTCATTTGGAGTTCAAATGCACAATTAACTGAGTTTAGGATTGAAGAACATCACGAAGAGCGGGTGGGTACAAATATACTTTGAGCCTTTATCTTTTGTTTCTTAAACTGTGAACCAAGCCACGTTACAACCCTTCAAAAGTCCTAACTGAAGCATGGGTTAGTTCGAAAGCATACTGTTACAAAAGGTATCCTGACTCCTGTAAGGCTTTGCCCTAAATCTTGTGTTGAATTTGTCTTATAAAGAGTTTTCTGCTAAAAACGCATTTTTCAAAAAACTTCGAGACAAGCATAAACTTTGCATTATCTGAATATCACTGTTTGCATTTGGCTATTTGTTTGACAGCGGAGAAATTCACACAACGAGTATCCGATGAACGAAAGCACTCTCAGTGAACAAAATCACTTCAAAAAGGATGACACTTACATTGACAAATCTCCTATCAACAAGGGGGCATGACATGTCACTATCCAGCACACCTGGGGCAGCCCAGTCAAGATTCCAGGAAATCTCTCAAAGAAGTGCAGAGTAACCAGGGGCAAGTCTCCATCTCCGTCGCTTGGGGCATTGAACATCAATCTCAGTGAAGGGTTACATACAGTCTAAACATTTCCAGGCAGTGCCACAAACACTTGATACTAGTGGCAATGACAAATCCCCCCAAAATCCTTCTCATAGGATGACTCCCAGCAAGGGCTTAATCTCTGAAAACCTTTCCCCAGCTGAATCAACCTCAAGAATCCTCGAGGACATCCCCCAACGGAGATGTCACCTCTCTAGCGGACTGACGACAGGGTTTATTTCCCCAACAACACCAGGATTCCCCAGCGGAGTTCATTCCTCTCATAGACAGAAATTCAATCCCCAACAGGGTTCACTGTCGCCAGCAACAGTAATTCATCCCCAGCTGAGTTTTACTTCTCCAAATCAGCTGATCTTCTAGCAGAGTATATACTCCCCACGGAGTCATTTCCTCGTCAGTCCATTCCCCAGCGGAGTTATTCTCTCCTGCAGGATTATTCTCCCAATCATCTTCAGACTTTATCTCCAGCGAGTGAAACTCTTTATTCTCCAACAACAGTCAGGGATTTATTTTCCCAAACTCGGACGTACCACAATAGCATTTCATGGTCATACATCATGATGTGCGCATACATATTGCATACAGCATAATCTCATTTATTTTGAGAACATCATCATACAATGCATGTCATGCATCATATACGATTAATCATGTACCTTTTTAGGAAAGATGGTTATCATCAACAACTTCCAGCAAGTTCAAGATTTACTCCGGAAACTAAACAGAGTAATTATCTGCACGATCAAATTCAGCTTTACACGGGTTCGTCATGAAGAAATCTTACACAAGTTTCTCCTAAATGCATCTTCACACGGGTTTATCCTGAAAAATCCTACACGGGTCCTTTCTCATACATTTTTGAATGAAGTTTTACACGAACTTATCACAAAGTAACCTTACCCAGGTTCCTCCTGAAGTTTTACACGAACTTATCTCACAATAACCTTACCCCGGTTCATCCAGAAGTTTCACACGAACTTATCTCACAATAACCTTACCCCTGTTCATCCAGAAGTTTCACACGAACTTATCCCGAAGTAACCTTACCCCGGTTCATCCTGAAGTTTTACACGAACTTATCCCGAAGTAACCTTACCCCGGTTCATCCTGAAGTTTTACACGAACTTATCCCGAAGTAACCTTACCCCGGTTCATCCTGAAGTTTTACACGAACTTATCCCGAAGTAACCTTACCCCGGTTCATCCTGAAGTTTTACACGAACTTATCCCGAAGTAACCTTACCCCGGTTCATCCTGAAGTTTTACACGAACTTATCCCGAAGTAACCTTACCCCGGTTCATCCTGAAGTTTTACACGAGCTTATCACAGTAACCTTACCCCGGTTCATCCTGAAGTTTTACACGAACTTATCACAAAGTAACTATGATACGGTGGGAGAACTGACTTGAGGTTTTGCGTTTGTTTTCGCAAATGTTTCGGTTTAGCAAGAGTCGCCACCGACTTTTTATTTTATCCTAAGGAAAGGTTAAAAAGCACAGTAAAAACCTTTGAGATGTTTTCTTGGGTTCGGGGAGTAGATTATAAAAAGGGAAAGTATTAGCACCCTTTCTATCCATGGTTATCCATGGGCTCTTAGTTACTTGCTTAGATCACTTGCCTTGCATTTTCAATTGTTTGAAATGGTGCTTTGTGTGTGTGGTTTTTGAAAATGTTTTGAAAAAGATGCCTTGTCTAGGCAACCCTTGTAACAATTCTTTACTCGAATGTTTTACAAAAGGTGTATGTCTTTTTGAAAATATGTTTCAAGGTTTTTGAAAGTTGTTTTGAAAGTTGTGTTGTGGAGTGTGTTTTAAAAAGTAGGCAAGCGTGTTTTGAAAGTTTGATCAAGTAACTAAGAGTTGTCTACCCCTAAATTTACTCAAAGATTTTTCCTATGTTTTAACCCTTTTAACAGTATTGTTCCACCATTGTACTTGGTGGACAATCTTGTGTTAGGATGTTAACGGGACGGGCGCGGGTCATCGTATAGACCATGATAGCAATTTTGCAAAGTATCTTAGCATTTTTTGAGGGACTAAGATCATTTTTGTAAGGCAACGTTGGATAGCGTCATCGAGGGACTATGATCTTTTGATTTTGTTTGTTTTACCAAGATACTTTGCATGCGTAACATGGCCCATTTTTAAAGGCAACAAGTGGAGTAACTCTAAGGGTGCAAGTGTGCAAGTAAGTTTTATTGCATACAAGAGTTTATCTTTGAATTAGGATTTTCTATTTCATTGATTTTATCTTGCCATACACATCCTAATTACTAGCATTTATATTTAAAAGCAATAAAAAGCAGAAATATAAAATCCTACGCTATTACAGCAATTAGGGGATGGGGATACATATTTGTACATGGGGTGGTTCAACGAGAAAAATAGATAAGAAAAGAAAGTAACAAAAACAAGATAGAGAGAAAGAGAGAGGGAGCCAGCGCGCTGCTGAGAGGTCATCAGAAGTTCTGACTCAGGCCCGCTGCCAGATGATCAACCTTTTGGTTAAACTGTATGAGTCAGAACTTCTGACTCTGGCACCTGCAAAACAGAAACCTGTTAGTGGGAAGATCAGAAGTTCTGACCCCCATGCGTTGCAAGACAAAAGTTTGTTAGTGGGGATATCAGAAGTTCTGATCCTGCTGGAAATACAATAATTCTTAGAAGTTCTAATATTATTGACAGCAAAACAGGCTTCAGATGTGCTAACGTCAAAGTCAGCACTTGGCTTCTCCCTGTGCTAGTCAGAACATCTGCAATTTTGTTATTTTTCCATAAAACAGAAAACATGTTTGGAACAGCTTCAGCAAATATCAAAGTGTTTCAGGAGACAGAACCAACAAGGTCACAGGCAGGTTCTATGCTGACTCACTTCCTATCTGAGTTTTCTGAGGTATGAAAATCCTCAGAACACAAACAGCAGCAACATGATGTTTACATTATGTTTATTTGAGCATGCAAAGCTGATGATGCTTAGCAGCGTGATGAAGGTCAGCAGGTGCTTACCTGGCTGTTGGAAAAGTTTGTGAATGAGAGCTAGCTTTTAGCTCTGATGGTGTTCTGGACGGATTCTTTTTGAAAGGGGCAGATGAAGGCATATGTGTATGTATGGTCAGAGGCTGAAAGGGTATTCTTTAGTCACAAAGAAAGTTGGGTATTGATGAAGTTTGGTGATAGAAGTTCAAAGTTATGTTTGAAACTTTTGAAACACTAAGATTTTTTTTGACAGAGTTTCACAGTACTTTCTTGCTAAAATTTTATGTTTCTCTTCTAGCAATTCTTCTGGGTTTTTTTTCCGGACCTTTTCAGTGGACAATGGTTCTCTATTTATAGGCAAAGCTCTTGTGGATTCTTGAACATTAAAGGCGCCAACAGAAGTTGAATTATTTTTTGAAAGAAGTTCCTGGGAAGTTGTGATAATGGATAGCCTTTCAGCCTAGGCTGGAACAGCAGGCAAGGATTGGGGAGAAGTGACCTCTAGGTGGACGGTGGCGCGTAGACCCATGCCTAAACCTGCATAAAGGCGTTTACCAAGCCACACATGAAGAGACCCCTTGGATGAATGTTTAGGAGTGGTTGGGAGCATTAATGAGCATTAAATGGTGATGAGACTTATCAACACCAAAATTCTGGTAATAAGAGAAAAACTTGAACCAGCAGTTCTGCTTTACCAAAAAAAACGTAAACCATGCTCTGGTCTTGGCCTCTTGTTGTCTTAGCAAATTCTGGGGATTCTCTTGACTTTCTGACACGTTCCTTGGATTTGCTTCTGGAAATCCTGGACTTAGAGATTTTGTATCAATGTAGCACCCCCTCTTCTGACCCTTTCATCTTCTGATTTCAGCATGTTCTGAAGGAGCCTTCAGACTTCCTTGCTTTTTTTTTGCATAAACTCTGGCTGAACTTGTGTAACTGCTGAAAGAGCCATGTTCTGTTTGAGACTTACATGTTGAATCACGTTTGCAACTTCTGACTGAGTTGATTTAGCTGCTGAAGAGCCAACTTCTGACTGCGTTGAGCCAAGCTTGCAACTTCTGACTGTTTCTGTCTGGAGGCTGGCCCAGAAGTTCTGAAGTGCTATTTTCTTCTTAAACACCCATTTTTAGGGAAAAACTCCAAATGTTTAGAATTTAATTTTTCAAGGTAAAAGCGTTACCTTTAGAGCTTGTGTGATCATTTTGCTCTTGTAAATGGTTTGCTTAGGAAGAAATGATAATTCAGAACTTGGATTTGTTTCAGAGAGACTCTGAGAATCCAGGATGATTTCCTGAAGAATGAGAGGGAAAATTTTGGGGTACAACAGTAACCTTACCCAGGTTCCTCCAGAAGTTTCACACAAACTTATCCCGAAACAACCCTACACCGGTTCCTTCTCAATTCCAGATGCAGTTTTACACGGACTCGTCATCAAGAAACCCTACACAGGTTCTCTCTTTCCAAATATGAAGTTTTACACGGACTCCTCATCAGGTAACCCTACATCGGTTCCCTCTCTTCAAGATGCAGTTTTACACGGACTCGTCGTCAAGAAACCCTACACAGGTTCTCTCAATTCCATATGAAGTTTTACACGGACTCCTCATCAGGTAACCCTACACCGGTTGCCTCTCTTCAAGATGCAGTTTTACACGGACTCGTCATCAATAAACCCTACACAGGTTCTCTCTTTACAAAGATGAAGTTTTAGACGGACTCCTCATCAGGCAACCCTACACAGGTTCCTCCTCTCCAGATGAAGTTTTACACGGACTTCTCATCAGGCGACCCTACACAGGTTCCCCCTTTCCAGATTAAAGTTTTACACGGACTCCTCATCAGGCAACCCTACACAGGTTCCCTCTCTTTCCAAGATGCAGTTTTACACAGACTCGTCATCAGTAAACCTACACAGGTTCCTCCTTTCCAAATGAAGTTTTACATGGACTCATCATGAAGTAACCTTATCCAGGTTCCTTCTCAGTCCAGATATGCAGTTTACCTCCAAAGTTAGACTTCCCCAGTGGAATCTTCTACAACAACAGGTATGCAAATTCTCGCTAGGGAATCTCTTATGCGATCGACACTCCTGCAGATGGCATCTTTAAGCCCATCCTCCTACCAACAATCTCCAAATGGCATCTGTAAGCCCATTCCCGACATCACAATGCTGATACTACACCATGCGAGTTCAAATTTCAGGGCACTCTAGTGTTCAATTATCTTCCACCTTCGGATCACAAAAGGCTCGAAAGCCAATCTATATCCTCAGGTTTAGAAAATTGAACAGGGGCAACTGTTGCACCCCAAAATTTGCACTCTCATGTTTTCCAAAGTCTTCCCCCTGCATGGTTGGCCAGAAACCCTTGCCTAAGGAAAAAGAAAATTTTTGAGTGGTGCTTTAAGTACATTTCGATTGGCATTCTGAAAGACCCTTCGATTGGTGTTCTGAAGGAGCCTTTCAATTGGCATTCTTTCAAGCATTTCGATTGGCATTATGTCAAGGCTTTCGATTGGCATTCTGAAAGACCCTTCGATTGGAATTCTGAAGGAGCCTTTCGATTGGCATTATGGACAAGTACTTCGATTGGCATTATAACAGTGCCCTTCGATTGGAATTCAAAAAAGGTCCATTCGAAGAAGCATTCAAAGGGTCCATTCGAAGAAGCATTCAGAAGGCCCATTCGAAAGATACATGGGAAGTCCATTCGAAGGAAACAACTCAAGACCATTCGAAGAAGCATTCAGAAGGCTCATTCGAAAGGTACATGAGAAATCCATTTGAAGGAGGCAACTCAAGGCCAATCGAAGAACAGGGCCTGAAGGCATTCGAAATCCAAAAGTGTCCAGGTTCATCCAGGAGACACGAACATTTCAAAAAAAGGAAATTATTTAATGTGTTTGATTCTTGTCTCATGGCTTCAATGGCCTGGTTAAATGCTGTCTCTTGCCATTACTGCACCCTCACACCCCTATAAATACAGAGCCCAGCATACAAACACAGGACACGAAAAATCAGAGGAAATCATACAACGAAAAACACCACAGGAGAACAAAAAACATTGGAGTTACGCTGCCAAAAGTCATCAGCACTTCCAGGAAGCCATACCCAATCCTTGCACAAGCCAAAGCTGTCACCCAGCGAACACCTCCACGCCCAGAAATCCCAGATCGAAGGTATTCATCCAGCCAGTACCCAAATCGAAGTTCCAATCTACTGGTAAGAGAGGGTAAATTATCCAACTTTGTTTTTTATGCATAACATATCATTACTTGTTATTACTTTCGATTTGCCATCCTAGACAGGATCAAAGGGCCTGGGTTTGGCACCCAGGTCATGTTTTTTCGTTTGCTAACACTTGCTGCAGATTTAGCCTGAAGAGACCCCAACAAGTGCAGGATCGAAGGGCCTGGGATTCAATACCCAGGCACTGCATTTTATTTTGCTAACATGTTTTTGCAGGTATAACATCCCAGATCGAAGGAGAGCCCTTCTCTGGATCGAACCTATTAGCATGCTGGATCGAAGGAGGCATCTCATTCCTGGATCGAAATCCATGACCTCCATGATCAAAAGACAATCATCTTCCCTGGATCGAAGGCTACTCACGCCTTACTGTCTGGCCCAATCGAAAGAACCAGGACCCTCTCCCAATCGAAGCCTCCATTCCCTCCCTGGGTCGAAACTCCTTTTTCCATGGATCGAAGGATCCCTCCTGCACTTTATTTTTTTTTTTTATTTTCATAGACTTCCTTATCATTTAAATTAACTTTAAATCAAAAAAAAATCACAAAAAAACATTAGGTTAGTTTTTATTCAAATTAATTTTGTAAACAAATTAATTAATTATTTTAACTTCATTTTATCAATTTAAAATAAACTAGACTTAGGAGTATTTAATTCAAATATCTTCTTAATCGAAAACAACCAAAAAGATTTTCTTATTTACTTAGAAATTTCTTAGACGTCTCTTTTCCTTGTTTTACGCGCGTTTATTTTATTATAATTGCCTACTGAGATGTAATAGCTTAAACTAAGACCCTTTACTGCTTTTTATTCCCCAATTTTTGGTCATGTAAATAATCCCCCTCCCCGAAAGCCTTGTAATAGCGTAGGATTTACAATTCCCGCACTTTAAATTCCTGTACATATATTAACTATTTAGATGTATGCTAACTAGGATTGTATGACAAGATCTGTCCTAATGTAAAATCAACAGTAGCTCACCATAACATGTACAAAGATAACATAAACTGAAAAATTGACACACTTGCACATGCCACTCCTAGGGTATACCTCATTTGGTTGCCTCGAATGTGGTCATTAAGTATAGGATGTTTTAGAGGTCGTCCTTTTGTTCCAAGATCATAAGTTGCCTCGAAACGGTTGCCTCGGAAAAATGATCTAAGACATTAGGATTACCACTAAAGCGTCCTAACGTTGCTTTAGTGACCACAAGTCCCTTAAATCGAATTGACCCGAAAACTCCAACGACGGTGCTACCTACTCCTCAATAGTGGGATAGCATTGTCTAAAGGACATTTGCATAATTAAATTCCTTTTTTAGTAGGTAGAGGTTCTTAAGTACTTGCTCCTTTTTAAAACAAAACAAAACTTTTCACACTTACACTTTTCGAACAAAGTTTTCAAAAACACTTCATACACTCTTGAGGACAGAAACAAGAGTTAAAATGAAGTTTCAAACAAAACTCTTTTCAAAACCCACAATCACAAAGAAAAGCAAACCTTTTGAAAACATAGTGAGCAAGTACCTAAGAGCCCGTGGATAACCACGGATAGAAAGGGTGCTAACACCTTCCCTTTCTATAATCTACCTCCCGAACCCGAGAAACGTCTCGAAAAGGAATTTTTCTGTGCTTTTGTCCTTTCCCTTGTTGGATAAAATAAAAGACGGTGGCGACTCTTGCTTACCGCGACACTTTGCAAAAACAAACGCAAACGCGAACCAGCATTCCAAAAACAGTCAGTTCTCGTTCCCACCGATCACACAAGTGTAATGCTTGAGCAACATCTTCAGGCTTTGGTTCTTTTTCCATATCGTTGTAGGGTAGTTAATGAAGAATAGGAATCCTCGGGAGTTGAGAAAATTCCTCCAAAGTAGGTACCAGTTGATAATTAGGAAATGTAAAACAGTGGTGTAGGGGGTCAAAGAACTGGAAGAGAACTTTCACCATGTCTTCTTCAATGTTGGAGTTGACCAAGCTGATAAGTCTACCATGTCTTTCACTGAAAAGAGAATTCTCGGGAATCCTGGATGTAAGCTCCTTGAGTTGAGGAGGGATTCTCACAAGGTTGACTTGTATTGTTTTCCTGCGAAGATATTCCATGACCTACAAAACAAGAACAAAGATGAAGATCCAAACCCTTGAAATGGTTAGTGGATGCATATGATGTTTTATGATGTTCATGATGTATGCACAAGCACATGTACAAGAAAGTCACACAAAACCCTAGTTTCAGGCTTGCATGAGGTTTCATAGGTAAGTACCATCTTGAAGTTAGTTGGCTCAACCTGTCCTATAAATAGTAATCGGGTTCTAAGGAGCTCAATATCACTGGATTGTTTTCTATGTTCATTGTTTTGGTTTAGCCACTTAACTGGCGACCAAAATATTCCAAGAAAACAACCCTCAATGAGTGTAGTATCGAGTATCTACCAACTTCGGACTGCCCCAAAGCCGGTCATCTCACTACCCCTAATAAAAGGCCAAGATGGTCAAGTAAGGTTCTAAGAGTTCATTAGTGCTTCATGACATCACTCAGCGGCCCCGTATTCTCTTTGATTGACTCAAAGGCTACCGGTACTCACAAATATGTCGCACTAATATAGCTATTACTTCAACCATGTCGGTATACCCTGCACAGTTTCCACAATGTATTACTATTTACCTATGAATGTTTCCCAAATCCGAGTAGAGGACTTCAAGCCCAAACAAGAGAACCAAATGTAAAGCAATCAAAGCAATGAAGACAAGCATGCAAAGGTGATCTAAGCCCTAAGGTTACTCCACTTTTAAAAGTCTTCCCCAACAGAGTCGCCAGTTCTGTGATACAGTGGGAGAACTGACTTGGGATTTCGCGTTTGTGTTCGCAAATGTTTCTGTTTAGCAAGAGTCGCCACCGACTTTTTATTTTATCCTAAGGAAAGGTCAAAAAGCACAGGAAAGACCTTTGAGATGTTTTCTTGGGTTCGGGGAGTAGATTATAGAAAGGGAAGGTATTAGCACCCTTTCTATCCATGGTTATCCATGGGCTCTTAGTTACTTGTTTAGATCACTTGCTTTGCTTTTCAATTGTTTGAAATGGTGCTCTTTAATTGTTTGAAATGGTTCTTTGTGTGTGGTATTGAAAGATGTTTTGAAAAGAGGCCATCGTTGTGGCAACCTTTGTAATGATTCTTGTTTGAATGTATACAAAGTTGTTTTTGTTTTTTGAAAGGTTTTCAATGTTTGAAAGTAGGGTTTTGAAATAGTGTTTGTGAAGTGTGTTTGAAGATAGCAAGGATGTTTTTGCAAGTTTTGATCAAGTAACTAAGAGTTATCTACCCTATTTTACTCAAAGATCTTTCTTATGTTTTTAACCCTTTTAACAGTGTTGTTTCACCATTGTATTTGATGAACAACCTTGTGTTAGGATGTTAAACGGGACAGGCGTCGGTCATCGTATAGACCATGATAGCAATTGTGTCAAGTATCTTTGGTGATTTTCTTAAGGGACTTGATCATTTTTGTTTAGGCAACTCAGATAGCGTCATCGAGGGACTATGATCTTTTGTTTGTTTTTGTTTTGCCAAAGTACTTAACATGCATACCATGGCCCATTTTTTAAGGCAACAAGTGGATTGTAACCCTAGGGGTGCAAGTGTGCATTGTGTTTATTTTTCATGCATTTTTGTCTTTGATTAGGTCAAACTATTTGTTGATTTGGATTTTTGCATACAAACCCTAATTCTCTAATCATGGCATAATTGAAAGCGTTTAAGTGCGTAAAAATAAATCTAAGCTATTACAATTTTGATATAGGGATGGGGTACAAGTTTTGAATAGGGGATAATTGACAAGAAATATAAACCCTAAGTTATTACAACCAAATTGAATTTACAATGCATAATATTTAAATGTTCAATATTTAAATAAACACAATAAATATATATAGAATAAAAATGTATTATGCAAAAAGAAGTTTTTATGTATGTAAAAATATTTTTAATGTAAAGAAATATGAAGAAATAAATAAAAAAAGTTAATTTTATTTGTTTTAGGGTAAACCCTAATTCTTTTAAGAAAATAATATTATATATTATTTATATACAAAAATATATTAATATGTACAAAAATAAAAATATATTGAGAAAAAATGTTTTTTAGTATAAAATAATAATACAAATAAAAATGTAATATTTTTGTGTTTTTGTTCTAATTATTTAGTAAAATAAAGTATATATATATATATATATATATATATATATATATATATATATATATATATATATATATATATATATATATATATATATATATATGTATATTATATATATATATATATATATTATATATATATATATATATATATATATATATATATATATATGTATATATATATATATATGTATATATATATATATATATATATATATATATATGTATATATATATACATATATATATACATATATATATATATATATATATATATATATATATATATATATATATATATATATATATATATATATATATATATATATATATATATATATATATATATATATATATATATATATATATATATATATATATATATATATATATATATATATATATATATATATATATATATATATATATATATATATATATATATATATATATATATATATATATATATATATATATATATATATATATATATATACATATATATATACATATATATATATATATATATATATATATATATATATATATATATATATATATATATATATATATATATATATATATATATATATATATATATATATATATATATATATATATATATATATATATATATATATATATATATATATATATATATATATATATATATATATATATAAATAAAAATGAAAATAAAAGTATTATTTAAATTATTTTTAAATTTAAACAAATAATATAATGGTATTAAGAATGTTTTAATGTTAGAAATAATTAAAATAAATACCAAATAATTGTAAAAAATTATGAAAATATTTTTCAAGTTTTTTTTATGTTTGGAAATAAAATAATAAAGTCAGTAATGAAATTAAAATGCAAAAATAATAAAAATACAAGAAGTTTGGCCAGGGGGTATGAAACTGAAAAAGAAGGTATTAGAAGCAAAAACAAGTCAGCCCAAGTCTCCATCTTCTTCCTCCAGCACTGTGAAAAACGTGTGTTCTAAGTTCAAACAGCTAACTCCTGCATTTGTGATCTTTTGCCAAAACTCAAAACATGAAACTTGTAGAGCATCAAACCACGATTCTAACCATATAAAAAACTTAATCTAACTCTCAAAGACCAGAGAGAATTTCTCTAGCCCTAATTTCTAACCTAGTTTTTTCAGAAAGTTCATGGATGAAATTCTCTTAGCACGTTTAATATAAATGAAAACTGAGCATATGTATGGTTTCAGGGCAATGAGTACAACATCTTTTATTCACAAACCTAAGGCTAAATGTTCCTAAATAGAGAGATAGAAGTTCATGAAAAACCTGTTTCAGTTGGATTTGAGTTGGACAATGCAGCAACTTTCAGTGAGGCCTGAGGTTCTTTTGAGCTTGCTTGATGTTCCCTGAACCTTCCACAATACTTAGTTTGTTTTGAAATAGCCTGAATTAACCTCTAGAAGTCAACCTGCATAAGCTTGAAACAGAAATGGTGAACACTGTAAATGGAGTTACAGTTGGCAATGGAGGTTTGGGATAGCTTGAGTGAGTTGAATGGAAGGTGTTTGAAGTGGAAAGGAGCAAAACGCACGAGCAAAATGAGCTATGGCACTCAAGTTGCAGCAACTGCCCTGTTTTGCAAGTTTTTGGTGTTTTGGTGTTCAAGGGTGCTTGAGGGATTATTGGCTCGTGTTTCTGGCTTACAAGGATGTGAAAAACTTGTTTGAAACCTTTTCTTAAGTTGAATATATCAGATATGTGTGTTATGGACTTTTGGTACAATAACTTGGTTTTGAAGCAAAAATGTGAGAGTTAACAATGCAAGGTTGTACTGGCTTATAACCTAGATGCACAAAGTGGTTGAGCTATGCCTGACATTAGGGAGCCTTGTTTGCAGAAAAAGGCTTGGTGTATGGCTCAAGAAATGAAACTTGACATAAAGCATGCTTTATGTAAATGGAAGTGTTATCTTTATGCCCAAAATGGAATTGTTCATTGTATAATGCTCCCTTGATCAGAACAATGCCTCTAACCAATGTATTTGCATTCAATTTTTTAGTGTAAATTGGTTTAGAGGCATGTAATTAAGTACAAATCTAGTTTGGTCAGTTTTTGCAAGTTGTATGAACATGTATTGGCCATGGTTACAACGTGAGTTTTTGCCAACTTCAAGCATTCGATTCTCCCTAACCACAAATGTGTTTGAGGAGTTCTTGGACAATTTGGAAAGCTTGCAACATGTACTATAATCCATATTTGAATTGCAACTTGATACTCCAAGTGGAACTATGTGAAAAATTGCCAAGAAGATGGGTCAAAATCCTGCCTAAACTAGGGCAAAATTTCTGTAAGTTAAAAGTTTTAGGGACCCTTGTTCCAAAAATCATAACTTGATATCCAAGCTTATTTTGAGAAAACTTTGTGAATAAAAGTTGTAGACTTTGTGATGGACTACAACTTTCATGTTGTAAGTTTTGTTTGAATCCATTTGCATCTTGGTGAAAATGTGGGACAAAGTTTGGAAAAATTAAGAAATTTTCATAACTTAGAAATATTCTAAGTTATG
Organism: Vicia faba; assembly: GCA_948472305.1. Taxonomy (NCBI): domain Eukaryota; kingdom Viridiplantae; phylum Streptophyta; class Magnoliopsida; order Fabales; family Fabaceae; genus Vicia; species Vicia faba. Next base: position 355,734,755 of record OX451740.1, on the reverse strand, counting down.
AAATTTTTCAATTTCAAACCCTAATTTGCAATTTTGGGTTTCATGATGAACAAGTTTCATAATTTGACACATCTTGATGAAAAATGACCCTTGGCACTTGATTTTGACCAAAAAGTCAAAGTTTGACTTTTCAGTATACAGTCAAATTTTGATCGGTTGACTGAAAAAATTCATCTGTCAATCCTATGCATTTGAGATCTTTTGAACTTGTTGAATAGGTCAAGATAATGTCATTGAGTCCTTGAGTCCATGATTAAACTTGATTTGCCATTGGCTAGGTCAAACAGTCAAAATTGCCTTTGCACAGTCAAAAACCCTAAAAATGAACATTTTGCCCTTTTGGTGATCTGATCAAATTTCTTGTAGATTTGTGGTCCAAACTTTATCAAATGGTTCATATGAGTTCATAATGTTTATGTGGGTCAAAATGCATGAGGTTTGACTGTAAAATGGCCACAGTTGACTTTTTCCCCAATACAGCTGATTTCTAGGTCAACTGTCCAATTGACTGGGCAAAAATTTGATTCAAAGCTTGAAACTTGGTATGGGAAAACTTATGAGTCCAGAATGAAGTATGAAAGTAAATTTGGGCATTGAAGGTCCAAAAATCCCTGTGCAAAATCAAACCCTAATTTAGGTCAATAGTGCAAGGAGGTGTCTTGAGTAGAGCAAACCCTAGCTTGATCCTGAGTTCCAAGAGTCTTGTGATGAGAAATGTTGATAAAATGAGAGGGTAAATTTTGGGGTACAACAGAATGGTTAGAGCATAACTATGTTCATATTAACTGTTATGACAAGTCTGTGAGGTTTTCTACTTCTGAAGAAGAGGAAGATAGTATGTTGTCTGCTAGACAGTTGAGGAAGTTGATGCAAGAAGAAGCACAAATGTCCTTATTGATGGCGACGCTATCTGTAGAGACTCAAGCTATAATTGAGGAATTACAGGTGGTGTGTGAATTTCTTAAAGTTTTCCCTGATGAAATTCCTGATGTACCACCGGAGAGGGAAGTTGAATTTGCTATTGATCTTGTACTGGTACCAGACCTGTGTCTATGGCACCATACAGGATGTCTGCATATGAATTGTCAGAGTTAAAGAAGCAATTGGAAGAGTTACTTGAAAAGAAGTTTGTAAGACCAAGTGTATCTCCGTGGGGACCTCCAGTGTTGTTAGTAAAGAAGAAAGATGGAAGTATGAGGCTTTGTGTTAATTATAGATAGTTGAATAAAATGAAAATTAAGAACAAGTATTCGCTTCCAAGAATAGATGACTTGATGGATCAATTGGTGGATGCCCGTGTGTTTAGTAAGATTGATTTGAGGTCGGGTTACCATCAGATTAAAGTGAAGGATGAAGATATACAGAAGACGGCTTTTAGAACGCATTATGGACATTATGAGTATTCGGTTATGCCTTTCGGTGTTACTAATGTGCCGGGAGTATTCATGGAATACATGAATCGTATCTTTCATACTTATTTGGATTGGTTCGTGGTGGTTTTTATTAATAATATTTTGATTTACTCTAAGTCAGAAGAAGAGCGTGCAGAACACTTAAGAGTAGTATTGAAAGTTTTGAAAGAGAAGAAGTTGTATGCAAAGCTGTCCAAGTGTGAGTTCTAGTTAAAGGAGGTTAGTTTTCTTGGTAATTTGATCTCAGGTAGTGGCATTACTGTAGATCAATTAAAGGTTGATGTTGTGTTGCAATGGGAAACTCTGAAGTCAGCTACTGATATTAGAAGCTTTTTGGGATTAGTTGGTTACTATAGAAGGTTTATCGAAGTTTCTTGTAAGTTGGAACTTCTGTTGACTAAGTTTACTTGTAAAGGTATAGATTTTGTGTGGGATGTTCAATGCGAAGAAAGTTTTACAGAATTTTAGAAGAGATTGACGTCGGCTCCGATTTTGACGTTGCCTAATCCAGGAGAACCTTTTGTGATTGTGATGCTTCTAAGATGGGTTTAGGAGGTGTGCTTATGCAGAATGATAAGGTAGTTGCTTATGCGTCAAGGCAGTTGAGGACTCATGAGAAGAACTATCCTATGCATGATTTAGAGCTTGCTGCAGTTGTCTTTGTGTTGAAGATTTGGAGGCATTATCTTTATGGTTCTAGATTTTAAGTGTTTAGTGACCATAAGAGCTTAAAGTATTTATTCAATCAGAAGGAGTTGAACATGAGGCAACGGAGATTGTTGGAATTGTTGAAGGATTATAATTTTGGTTTGAATTATCATCCAGGAAAAGCGAATATGGCAACTGATGCGTTAAGTCGAAAGACTTTACATATGTCGGTAATGATGGTTAAAGAGTTGGAATTAATTGAACAGTTCGAAGATATGAGCTTAGTTTGCAAGGTTACGCTGCGGAGTGTTATGTTG